>JBBMOL010000417.1:0-321556 GCA_037954665.1 Laguncularia racemosa
TTTTAATGTATCCCAAAGCATTAGAAACACGGCATGCATTTCTTTCATAGTTCAAACCAACATTCTAGTACTGAACCCATGAGTAATAAAACTAGAAGGGGGAGAAAGGGGAGAAATTCCAAGACCATTCCTCTTATGCTGGACTTATGAATGGTAGTTTATGCAGGCAAGTCAAACGATCCCATCAACAACCCTTCAGCAGATTTGCCGCCATAAAGCAGCATAAGAAATGTGAGGAGGCAATAATATCTAAAGATGATAAAGGAAAGAAGCCATCATTTTGGGTACCACATCATAGAACGGGCATATACTTCCCACAAGGACATGAAAGGGTAATGAAGGATATTCCTGATGGTGCAGCTTCCTATACTGAGACTTTCTGGTTCAGGGACATGGATGGAGTGGACAAGCCAGATCCTGATATTCCAACTACGTAATTGCTATTCTTCTATCTAATTTATGCGTAAGGATATCGTAGCATAAGCTTTTTGAATTTGCCAGATTAGTATATGAAACAATAAAAGACAATGTGTGAGGTAGTTAGCTCGTTATCAACATACATTCTATTGTATGATCTGGCAACAAATTCAATAGGCGTAGTACGAGGTAATAAATAAACCTGTGATTTGTAAGCTTACGTTTTCACCGCGTGAGAGAGATCTTTTTTAGGCTTTGCTTTTTTTTGTTTTTTTGTTTTATTTCCGGTGTTTTATGTTTTGTATATCTGAATTATCCAAAGACCAGAGGCTAAAACCATATCAAATATAAAAAGTATAACTGCAGGTATACCTCTTTTATATAAAATTATATATTGTAGTGGTGTGAGTTCGGGTATAAAGATAACACACGTGCTGTTTGGAAATGCATTACATGCGGTTTAATGAGAGAAGTGATGCATGTGAGGATGATCAGAGGTGAATGAGATGGGGAGGAGGAGTAGGCGATCTCGAATAAGACTCAATACTTTGGTGATAGATATGTATTATTGGATATATTATGGTTTTGATCTTCTTGAGGAAAATTCAGCAAAGTAATGACATTTTTCCCAAAAAGAGTCCCTTTTGAATGAGGGTACTTTGGGTATTTATAGGGTTTGGTTATGAATTTCACCCGTAGGATGATGATGACAATCATCTGTTCTAGGTAAATGAGCTCCCATTTGGGTTTTTCATGAGTTTAAACCTATTAGTGGCTTCTAAGGTATAAGCTTTATTGAGAAATATTGGTTCGGACTGGTTGATCCAATGAGCTCTATCCTAAGCCTATTTGGACCAATTGATCCAATGAGCTCTATCCTAAGCCTACCATGCCAAATCTCCCTTAGTAATCCCAAACCATGGGTTTGACTCTTTAGGCTTTGTCACCTCGACTTAAAAAGTTAAATCTATTAAAATATTAGGCTAAAAGCCCACAAATCAAATTTAGATCTCTACATTTTGCTCCTTAACCAAAGTCCTTAAAGCAAAGTTGAAGGGGTTTGGGCATTAGATAAGTTTTTCTAATGGCTAGGAAATTTCTTAGCGCATGCGTGATTGTGGAATAGCTACACCACTATTGTATACACATTTGCACAATTCATATTACAAGAGCTTGGTGCCAACATTGCATATAATTTAGATTTTTCTCTCAATGCGCAAGCTTACAGCACTGTTTAATTGCTTGTGTTGCCTTTAATGAATCGAAAATAGATATTGCTTGAGATTGAAATACGTTATCACTTGGGAGGAATGGAGTGCAAAATTGCC
Source organism: Laguncularia racemosa (assembly GCA_037954665.1). NCBI lineage: Eukaryota > Viridiplantae > Streptophyta > Magnoliopsida > Myrtales > Combretaceae > Laguncularia > Laguncularia racemosa. Next base: position 1,746 of record JBBMOL010000417.1, read on the forward strand.
CAATAATAACATTAAACCTACGTTACATAGGCTCTTATATTCTTGGTAATCGAAAATTAAATTCTCTAAATTGGTGAAAAAAAATTACCAGCCTAGTAAGATATGAAAACACGCAAATTTGACCCTCAAAGATACGACAAACAATAGAGTGGTTTAGTGCCAGCTATAGTAGACTTAAATAAGTCTTTTCCAATATATTATGAGCTCCATAACTCCAAATAAGAGAAAAGTTATAATCCTTCAAAGTTGAAAAGGCAAATCACATCTGTTGAGTTCTATGAATTCTAAAATAAGTTTTAATGATAACAAAAAGGTTATTAGTGTATAGAATATATTTTAAGTATGAAGAACAAAAGCATTCATTTTTACAAATGCTAAGTTAGATACTAGTTTACAAAAACTAAGTTAGAAAATAGTTTACAAACACTTAATTAGATAGTAAATTATAGATACTTAAATAGACAGTAGATGATAGATACGTAACCAAACAGTTTGCTAAACGTTTCACTAGACAATTTAAACAAACACTAGACTTTTAAATAGATAGTTCGATACTTTGGTTTGTAAACTTTGGTTTGAAGAATGTATGCCTATATATGTTCTTATACAAGTTTAAATTTACAAGTTTGAATTATTCATAACTTCACTTTGCAATTTTTTTTTATAATAGATCAAGTTAAGGTTTGTTTTAATTGAAGAAGAATAAGATGAGGATAAGAATAACCAATATGGTTATCAATTGAAGGCCATCCGGATAAAGCAGGATCTTTTGTTTTCAACCAAGACTTATCCATTCGAAGTTGTTAAAGAGCTAGATGAAGATAAATATCAACAAATTAGAGCTAAATCTATTACATGGTCAATCAATTCAAATTTGAATTATAGATTTAATTTTTCAAATTCTAAAAAATGTAGGGATATAAATTTTAGAAGACTCAATGAACATTGGAAGTCTTCTATCAACAAGAAAAGCAACTATATAAACAAAACAATTTAAGTTAAAGGTAAGATAGAGAAGATATGAGCAGAGAGAAAAAAAAAATAGAACAGAGCTCAAGCTTAAATTAGAGAAATTATATTTTTCTCATTTTTGTGAATTTTTCAATTATTTTGTGTAAAGTTTAGTTTAAGAAATTAAGGTTATAAAGTCTTGTAGTCTATACTTAGCCGATGAAAGAGCTAGAAAGATAGGGCAAGAGCTATTGGTGTTGTAACAAATTCCTTGCAATTGAATTAGTGGAATAACCGGTGTAGAAGATTAGATCCCCAACAGCGAAGCTAGATGAGAAGACGTACTAATTAGAAAGAACCTCTATATATCGCAACCTTCTTTAATTTTACAACATTGTATTTTTTTTATTTTATTATTGCTCATCATGCATAATCTTCATCAAGCTAAATGGTTTAAAAGTGATCAATTAATTAAAATTGATTTTTTTTTGGCAAATAATTCACCCCCTTTTTGTTCACCATTCTAGGACCTATATTTGGTATTAAAGTAGTGGCTCTTCTACATACAAGAGTTAATCAATAGCTAACAACACAATCACAATTGCATCTAATCACATACCATTCTTTGATGGGACTGATTTTCCTTATTGGAAATGTAGGATGGAAACTTATATCAAAGTAACTGATTTTGCTTCATGGGAAATTATGCAGTATGGAGATCAAGAAATCATTCTCACTACCAATCCAATTCTAGCAGATGAAGAAAAGAAAACGGCTGAAGGTAAAAACATAGCAAAGAATGTGCTTCTGATGAGAATATCTTAGATTGTGCTCACAATGATTTCATCATGCAAATCTACCAAAGTAATATGGGATAAATTGTGTGAAACCTATGAAGGTGCTACAATGATCAAAGACACCAGGAGAGGAACATTGATGCAAGATTATGAATTATTTAGATTTCAATTTAATGAAACTATATTTGATGGATTTAATAGATTTACTTTAATTACTAACAAATTTGCTTTACTTGGTAAAAGGTTTGATGACAATGAGTTTGTAAGGAAAATCTTGTGAATCTTGCCCAATTCGTGGGATTCAAAAACAAATGCAATTGAAGAATCTCATGACTTAGACAAACTGAGAAAAGCTTGAGGCATATTAATCAAAATTGAAACATATGAATGATTAAGAGAAAACAAAAAAAAATCCATAATATTCAAGGCTACTAAGCAAGACATTGAGACAGAAGAAGGATTAGATAGTGAGGAAGACAATGATGATACGACAATGTTGGTCCAAAGATTTACAAAAGCATTCAAGAGAAATGGTAAGTGCTCTAAACGATCTAAAAGTTTTTCTACTAATCAATTTAAGTATGGTATAGGAAAGGCTTTTGGAGAAAAAGAAGAAAAGAAAGAAAAAAAGAAGGAAATAATTTGCTTCGAATGCAAAAAGTCAAGGCACATCAAGTATGAATATCCTATGTTGATAAAATAAAATGGAGAAATATAAAAAGAAATAAAAAATTTTAATGGCGACATGAAGTGATCTTGATGAGTTAGATGTTGAGTTAGATATTAAACTAGACAATGAAGAAGAAGCAAGTATGTGCTTCATGGCATCATCTAAGGTATCTTCTTAATCTAAGAATGATATGCCTATTAACTTCAGAAAATAAGTTAAACAACTATTAAAGGCTCTATCTAAGGCAAATGAAAAGATTGAAACTTTAAGAAATGAAAAAGAAGCTATATGTTAGACTAATATGTTATTAATTAATGAAAATGATATTCTTAAAAATGATACAGAAGTTTTACATATGGATAATAAAAGCTTACAAGAAGCACAAGATATGTTGACTAATGAAAATAATACATTAAGAAAAGAGATTATAATGTAAGAATTAATAAAGTTTCAAAAAGTTTAAATTTTATGTTTACTAAGTTTTATGAAAGTGATGAAAAACTACAAAAATTAACATCATCTTAGATAGTAAGTAACTCAAAAGAAGGATTGGGATATAATAAGGCAGAGTCCTCAAACTAAGTTAAGAAAACTATTTTTGTTAAAGGAAAAAATTCAATCATTAAAGATAATATTGATACAAAATAAAAATATAAATATGAAAGAAAATAAGTTTGTTAAATAAAATGAAAAGAGTATTAGAAAGTATTCCAGACATAATTCTTGATAGCTATACAAACAACAGATGAACTTATAGAAGGTATTATGGAAACTATACCAGATCATATAATCCAAGAATGGTGAGCTCATATCAATATCAATGGAGACCATATCAATATCAAAAAAGTTCAGTAAGATCTAACATTTATGCATGCTATTACAAGAATATTGTTATTACAATGGACATATAAAAAATATTGTTATTACAAAAATAACAAGCTCAGCTAACAACAAGTACAAAATCAAAATAACATGAGCTTGAATTTTTGTGGACTCAAGCTAGTCTAGTTTCCTAAAAGGGTTTAAGTATCTCCTTTGTATATGTAGGAACACGAAACAAAGCTAAAAGGATTGTAGTACCTAGATATTGGATGCTCACGACACATGTTAGGAGATGTTACACTGTTCACAAATCTAGAATGGAAAAATGGAGGCTATGTCAAATTCGAAGATGATACTAGAGGAAAGATACTAGCAATTGGTATAGTAGGTTTTCCCTCTAGTACAATTGAAAACGTTTGTCTGGTAAGAGGTCTGAAACATAATGTTTTAAGTATTAGTCAATTTTGTGACAAAGTTTACAAAAAAAATTTTTGGAAAAAATAAAATAGAAGCTTATGATCAGAATGGAGAAAAACTATTTGAAGGATTTCGTAAAAAAAATATTTACATGGTTGAACCTTCAAGAGTAGATGTGATGGGAATCTTTCCGGCAATCTAGATAGATATGGAACTTGATTTGAATGATGATCCAAATCACTTATCTGCATACTTATTTTCTTTATCTAATAAATATTTGAATGATAATATAACAGGTACAACGATATTTCTTCATGGGATGCCAAATGAACTTCACTATTAGTCAATTAGGGACGTCATCGGATTTTCATCCAATGGCTCGCTATGATCAACATTGCCTCGACGTATCGGCTCTTTGAAGATTATTATCTTTTGTACTTGTAACTTAAATCTTTGGACTATTTATTTTGTAAGTTTTTTGGACATTTTATTTGGTTGTAATTTGTGTTTTAGGACTGGTCACCCTATAATGGCACAGTTGTAATTTTGTGGACATTTTAACCATAAAGGGAGCAAGTATAAATACTTGCTTAAGTAGGGTTTTGAGGAGGAGAATACACTTGACATTTGGTGCAAATTTTTCATGAGATATTAAGGTTTGTCTTAAGATTTCATAGGACTCTTATCAATTTCATTCCAATTGGAATTGTGGCGAGTTTGCAAACTAGTGAATTATGAGTAATATCAATACCCTAAGTTGATTTCCTTTTCATAACTAGTGTGTTATATCTAGTGTTGATTAGGGTGGTTCTTGTTCTGATTTTGCTGTTAATCATAGATCAAAATCCATTCATATATTGTTATCAAATTGATTGGATTTATATCTTGATATTGCCTTCAATTTTATCTTCCATTGTTTACGTGCATTTCCAAATTGTTGAAGAGGAGTTCACGACCTTATTTGTGTTGTTGGTGATTTAGATTCTTGTTCATCTTATGTGGAGAGCTTAATTCCATTAATCATTATATCATTTGGTATAAGATTGATTTTAACCACAAATTGGAACATAAAAAATTTTTAGGGTTTACACCAATTTCTTCCAATTTGAATCGATTTTGATCTTGTGATTTGGAGTTGTTCAATTGGTTTATTTGCATATGCTTAGATCCCCTTTTAAGCATATCAAGACGTTGAAATATGTTTCTTAACTTTAAATGACAACGGCTTTACTTTGCATAAAAAGCTTAGACATGTTAATTTTTCACAATTAGAAAAACTTTTGAAAAATAAACTTCTTATTAGATTACTAAAAATTTCTTCTATTAAAAATATTGAATATGATACTTGCTTAAAAATAAAATAGTTTCAGTATCTCATAAATCTAAAAATGTTATTTCAACAATAAGACCTTTAGAACTTCTATATCTTCATCTTTCTGGTCCGACAAGAACTTTGAGGTTAGGAGGTAATAAGTGTGGCTTAGTAATATTTGATGACTTTTCACATTTCACATAGGTTTTATTTCTTGGACATAAGAGTGATACATTTAATGCTTTTAAAACTTTTTCAAAACATGTTCAAAATGAAAAAAAGGTTTTTCAATTATATGTTTAAGAATTGATCATGGTAGAGAATTTGAAAACAAAAACTTTATTGAGTTTTGCAAGAAAAATGGGATAAAACATAATTTTTCTACTCCCTATACTCCACAGCAAAATGGAGTAGTAGAAAGGAAAAATAGAGTCTTATAAGAAATGGCACAAAGTATGCTAAATAAAAGTAATGCACCTAAGTATTTATGGCATGAAGCAATCTCTACATCTTGTTATATTTTTAATCGCGTTTATGTGAGACTCTTGATACAAAAAACAACATATGAAATCTACAAAGGTAGGAAGCCAAATATGTCATATTTTCACATATTTGGGACTAAATGCTTTATTATGAAATCCACGCAGAATCCTCATAAATTTTATGAAAGAGCTAATGAAGGAATCTTTCTTAAATATTTGATAACCAATAAGGCTTTTCATATTTTTAATCAAGTAGCTAGATTAGTAGAGAAGTATTAATGTCAAGTTTATTGATAACCCAATTATAGATAATAGCGATGATGTAATAAGTAAAAAGAATAGAGATAAATATTTAAATCATCAACAGAGCTTACAAGATATTGCAGGAGTACCTATTGAACAAAAAAAAAAAGGTAGATTAGACATCAAGTAGACAGTCCAATAAAAACTTCAACAAAAGATAAATTAGATAGTTGAGTAGACAATCAAACAACATTGCAATAGATAGTAAGTTAAACAATTACTTAGACAGTTTTCCAAAAGGTAATATTGAACCAACATAGATTAGAATTGAATATTCTAAGCCTTGTTGATTTAATGCATATCATCCACCAAAACAAGTACTTAGGAAAATAGATTCAGAAGTCAAAACTAGATCAAAGCTACAAGATTTAGAGAATCAATTTGCTTTATTAAACTACAAAAGCCTCTTTATGGTTTAAAACAAGCTCTTAGAGCTTGGTATGAAAGGTTAAGTGATTTTCTAATAAAAAATAACTTTTCAAGAGGAAAAGTTGACACAACTCTTTTTATAAAACATTTCAATAAAGATATTTTAGTAATACAAATTTATGTAGAAGATATGATTTTTGGTTCATTAATGAAATATATTGCAAGGAATTTTCAAAGTTGATGCAAGCTAAATTTGAGATGTCCTTGATGGGAGAACTAAACTTCTTCCTTAGATTGAAAATCAAGCAAACTTCTCAAGGAATATTTATTCACTAAGAAAAGTATGTAAAGCAAATGCTAAAAAAATTTGGATTTGAAAATGTTAAGAGAGCTACTTCTCTTATTAACTTTAATAAGGTTAGATCCTGACATTATAGGTCAAAAGGTACATGAAAAACTTTACGAAAGTTTAATTAGATCCCTATTAAATTTAACTACTTTTAGACCAAAGATTTTCTTTTCTATTTGTGTATGTGTTAGAATTTAAGTAAATCCAATTGAAACACACTTAACAGCTGTAGAAAGAATTTTCAAATATATATCTTACACTACAAAATTAGGATTTTGGTATCCTAAAAACCAAAATATTGATTTAGATATTTGGATGCTCATTATGCAAGCTTCAAGATTGATAGAAAATTACTTTAGGAACTTGTCAATTATTAAGGGATAAACTTGTATCTTGGTCATCTAAGAAACAAAATTTTGTTGCGTTATCAACAGTTGAGGCAGAATATGTTTCAATAGGAAATTGCTGCACTCAAGTTTTATATATTAAACAACAATTGTGTAACTATGGATTTATGTGTAAAAATATTCCAATAAAATGTAATAACACAAGTGCTATTAATCTCACAAAAAATCTAATTCGTTGTTCTAGGTCTAAACATATTGAAGTGAGGTATCATTTTATAAGAGACCACATTAACAATGGAAATATCAATCTTGATTTCGTTAGTACTAAATTTCAATTAGCTAATGTATTTACAAAACCATTAGATAAGAATAGATTTGAGTTTGTTAGAAACGGATTAGGCATGTGTTTTACCATATAATATTTATTAAAATAAATTTTTTGGTAAATTTAAATAAACTCTAATAGAAGAAAAAGAAGTCATATCTCCTTAACCATTATCATTGCTCTTGTGTGCAGGTAACTTTTCCCTAAAAATTACTTTTTCAAAAAATTAAAGATTTAAAAACTCTCTCCTCTCATTTAGTCCAATCACTCTGAACACTCTAAACAATCTGAACACTTTTGCCCTCTCAACCCTAAACACTTTCACTATCTCTCTTTTACTCTCTCTTAAGCCTTAACCACTACTTACTACAATGGCACAAAAAAAAAAATCAATTAGAGCCACCATAATGCTTTCTAGGTAAAGAAGAAAGACAAAAACCCTATTAAGATTCAAGATGAGGGGTTTTCTTTGTCGAGAAATCTTAACCAAGAGAAATCCTAAGAAATAGACCACAATAATGAATAAGAAAAACCAAAAGTTAGTAGTAATTTAGAAGAGGTTGTTCCAGACAGTAGTACAAAAAGTGAACCAGACATTAATACTCTAGAAATCGATTTTCTTATAAATATTTTCCATTAAAAGGAAAGATAATGGCTTATATGCTTGTGGATTCCAAATATCTTGTCAAGAATGGATTTCACATAGATGAGATACTAGATAGAATAGGTTGGAGGAAGTTATGTAATCTAAGATACATGGTATTTGGAGAAATAGTTACTGAATTTTACAAGAACTTAGATATAAGGAGAAAGGATAGGCTGAAATCAAATGTTCGTAGACAAGATATCGAGAATACTAAGAATGATATGATTTAAAGTTTAGAACCAAAAAAATGAGAATGATGATGAAGACATTCTAAACATGAATCGATTAGAAATATTTCTCTTTTACTCTCTCATAAGCCTTAACCGCTACTTACTACAATGGCACAAAAAAAAAATCAATTAGAGCGACCACAATGCTTTCCAAGGTAAAGAAGAAAGACAAAAACCCTATTAAGATTCAAGATGAGGGGTCTTCTTTGTCGAGAAACCTTAGCCAAGAGAAATCCCAAGAAACAGACCACAACAATGAACAAGAAAAACCTGAAGTCAGTAGTAATTTAGAAGAGGTTGTTGCAGATAGTAGTGCAAAAAGTGAACCAGACATTCATACTCTAGAAATCGATTTTCTTAGAAATTTGTTCCATTAAAAGGAAAGATAATGGATTATATGTTTGTCGATTCCAAATATCTTGTCAAGAATAGATTTCACATAGATGAGATACTGGATAGAATAGGTTGAAGGAAGTTGTGTAATCTAAGATACATGGTATTTAGAGAAATAGTTACTGAATTTTACAAGAACTTAGATACAAGGAGAAAGGATAGGCTGAAATCAAATGTTCGTAGACAAGATATCGAAAATACTAAGAATGATATGATTTAAAGTTTAGAACTAAAAAATGAGAATGATGACGAAGACATTCTAAACATGAATCGATTAGAATTATTTCTCTTTTATTGTCTCTTAAGCCTTAAAAGCTACTTACTACAATGGCATAAAAAATATCAATTAGAGCGACCACAATGCTTTCCAAGGTAAAGAAGAAAGACAAAAACCCTATTAAGATTCAAGATGAGGGGTCTTCTTTGTCGAGAAACCTTAGTCAAGAGAAATCCCAAGAAATAGACCACAAAAATTAACAAGAAAAACCTAAAGTCAGTAGTAATTTAGAAGAGGTTGTTGTAAACAGTAGTACAAAAAGTGAACCAGACATTCCACCAGATACTTTGAAATGGAACAAAAGGTATACTCTAGAAATCGATTTTCTTAGAAATTTGTTCCATTAAAAGGAAAGATAATGGATTATATGTTTGTCGATTCCAAATATCTTGTGCAAATTGGATTTCACATAGATGATATACTGGATAGAATAGTTTGACGGAAGTTGTGTAATCTAAGATACATTGTATTTGGAGAAATAGTTATTGAATTTTGTTAGAACTTAGATATAAGGAGAAAGGATAGGCTGAAATCAAATGTTTGTGGATAAGATATTGAGATTACTAAGAATGATATGATTTAATGTTTAGAACTAAAAAATGAGAATGATGATGAAGACGTTCTAAACATGAATCGATTAGAATTATTTCAACATCTCAATGATGGCTTTGAGATTTAATCACAATTGGACGTGCTCGCTATTCAATTTTCACTGCTTGTTAGGATGTTGCATAAAATAGTGAGTCCATGTCTTCTACCTAGGATAGGAAGCAAAACATACATATCAATTGATGCGGCGAAAATAATTTTAGGAATGACTAAAGGGAAAAGTGTGAATATGGTTGAAAGTTTTTTAGAGAATTTGTTTGAGAATAAGGGAAAGAAGCTTTATGGAAACTGATAAATGATTAATAGAATATATTTATAAACAAGATTCTAAATGAATTTAGTAAAATTATAAGAATTTTAAGGAAATATGCTACCTAATTAAATAATATTTTAATTTCAAGTTTAATATATTCTTTAGTCAACAAAGAAAGAAAATAAGTCAAGTTTCATCTAATTCAAAGTTAAAATGAAGAAATTTGATGCATTTGAAGAATCAACACAATCAAGTAACATGGTCATGTTGATTTTGAAAGAAGACTAGAAGTATACATGAAGAAACAGCATGACCATGTTAGTAGTCGTGTAACTTTCGAAGCAATAAAAGCCACACAGAACCATTTAACACGACCATGTTAATTTAAGTTCAACACGATTAGGCAACACAACTGTATTGGAGGTTGTGTTAGCCATATCTCCCTAAATCTAGACACAGTTGAAAGATTTAAGTTGAACACAACCTCAACATGACTGTGTTGAAGGGTCGTGTTGAGTTTGACGGCTAAGTAATATAAATACCAAATATAAACCCTAGAAGAGAGAGAGAAGAGAAGAAAGGAAAGAAAGAGAGTTTTGAAAAGAAATAGAGAGTTTTTAAGTAAATGAAGAGAAGAATTTCTTGAAGAAGCAGGAATATTGGAGATCAAATTGTACAATCCGGAAGTATAAGAATAAATTTCTACAAGGGTTTTTCTTTTCCATTATGAATTATTTCGGTTATATTGTCAGCTTTTACATTATAATGATAGCTTAAACTCTTCTAGTATCTAGATGTATGAAACCCTAGAATTATTATGTAATTTTATTTCAGTTATAATTTAATAAAGTCTTTATTATCTTAGTTCAATTATGCATGTTCTTCGTTGCAAGAATTTAATAATTCTAGAGTATTAATTCTTGATTAGTGATATTATATAAATAGATTGAGAAATCATTTATATAATTAGATCTAGTATAATTGAAAAGAGTTATATACAATCCTAGAGATAAGATGACATAAATCTTCTAAATTAGGGTTAAACCTAATAATGGAATTCATAGATCGAATATAATGCAATTTTAGAGGTTTTAATTAGAGAGAGATCTCAATTAATCAACCTAAGATTAGAAGTTAATAATCTTGAGAAAGAAATTAATTTGATTAAGAAATTTCTATGGTTAAGAAAATAAAGACTAAAATTAGAATTAACTTTAATAAATTATATATGATTCTAAGGAGAAAACTAAATCTAGATACATATCCTTATAACATTAATTCAAACTCTTTAGTATACCTACTTTCTTTTCACTATTTTAATAATCATAAAATTTCTTAGTTAATCAATACCTTTTAATTTGACGATTAGATAATAAAGTCTTAGTTAATTTTAGTAATTGTAGTCTCTATAAGACGACATTCATAATTAATTCACTATATTACATTAATCAATAGGTGCACTTGCCTATGATATCAAGTTTTTGGCGCCATTGCCAGGGACTACAATATTAAGAATGCTTAATACTTTATTAATCTAATCATTTTTTTCTTTTTTTTTCCTTTCATCTTAATTACTACGGTTCTTGGTGATTGATCTAAAAAGTATTCTTTTACAATGACTAGGAGTAATTCAACAGACCTTCTGGAAATAGACCCTAAAATAGAGAGAACCATCAAGGGCTTGAGGAAAGGTGTAAAACAAATAGTGGACGAGCTAAATCTAGGATGCCCTTTGAAAGTCAAGATGGAAGAAGAATACAAATAGGTTGAAATGGCAAATAATGGGAATTAGAATGCAGTTAGGACTATGTCCGATTACGCAAGACCTAAACTCATTAGGATTGACTCAAGTATTACTAGGATAGTAGTTGCTGTAAATAACCTTGAGATCAAACCAAACATTATTCAGATGGTGCAGCAATTCGTCTAATTTGATGGCCTACAGGATGAGGACCCCAATGCTCATATTTCCAGTTTTCTGGAAATATGTGACACCTTTAAAATTAACGGGGTTAGCAATGATGCTATACGCCTAAGATTGTTTCCATTCTCCTTAAGAGGCAAGGCGAAACAATGGTTAAATTCCCTCCCACGGGGATCAATCATTACATGGGATGAAATGGCTGAGAAATTTTACAAGTATTTCCCACCTACCAAAACTGTAAAGCTCGGGAATGATATCTCTACTTATGCTCATATTAAATCTGAGACATTATATGATACATGGAAGCGCTTTAAAGATCTGTTGTGACGATGTCCACATCACGATCTCCCACTTTGGATGCAAATCCAAACATTCTATAACGATCTCAATTTATCAACAAGGTAAATGATTGATGTTGTAGCTGGAGGCACATTGAATACTCAAACACCTAAGCATGCCCAAACCTTAATTGAGGAAATGGCTATGAATAATTACCAATGGGAGAATATTAAGGTAAGGCATAAAGTTGTAGGGATATATGATGTAGATGTAGTGACAGCATTATCAGCTAAAGTTGACGCACTAACCAGAAAAATAGATGAGCTTTCAGTTACACCACAAAAATCTCAAACGATGTAGGGTGATGTTGTTGCTAGAGGGTTTTTGGATCAAGACTAATTAGAACAAGCTAGTTAGATGGGAAACCCCTCTAGGCCCTAGAATAATCCCTATAGCAATACCTATAACCCTGGGTAGAGAAACCATTCAAACTTCTCGTGGAGGGCCAAAATAAACAACGAACCACACTTAACCCTACCCTACATAGAGTCCAGTAAATCCCACTTCAAGATAAAAAACCAAGTCTGGAAGAGGTTCTGACCAAATTCATTCAGACATCGGACACTCGATTCTAGAGCACAGAGATGTCTCTTAGAAATCAAGAAGCCTATATCCATAACCTCGAAAACCAAGTAGATCAGCTTGCAAAACTAATGTCAGAAAGGTAACCGAGAACATTGCTTAGGAATACCTAAATCAAACCCTAGAGAACACGTTCAAGTAGTAACCCCTAGGAATGGAAAGGAGTTGCAGGTTAATAATTTACAAAAAAAGGATCATGTGAGGATAGGGACCACAAAGGAAGTTAAGGAGTTTAAACCACCTTAAGAAGTTAAGGAGTTTTAACCACCTATACCCTACCTTGCTCGCCTAAAAAAATATCGCACCAATGAGCATTTTGGTAAGTTCTTAGAACTCTTTAAACAACTGCATATTAACTTACCCTTTGTTGAGGCCTTATCGTAGATGCCCAAATATGTTAAATTTCTAAAGGATCTATTGTCCAACAAATGGAAGTTAGAAGAGTTATCTACAGTAACACTCAGTGAAGAATGTTTAGTAATCTTGTAGAATAAATTGCTTAAAAAGCCGAAAGATCCAAGGATCTTTACTATTCTCTACCTGATCAGCACTCTGTCTATAGAGAAAGCCTTAGCAGATTTGGGAGCAAGCATAAATTTGATGCCATATAAACTCTTTAAAAGATTAGGATTAAGAGAGCCTAAACCAAACATATGAGCTTACAATTAGCTGATAGGTCAATAAAATACCCTAGTGGTATTATTGAGGATATGTTGGTTAAGGATGGGACCTTTATTTTTCCTGTTGATTTTTATCATTCTAGATATGGATGAGGACATAGAGGTCCCTTTGATCTTAGGTTGACCCTTCTTAGCCATTGCTAGGGCCATCATCGATGTCAATGACAGCAAACTCATCCTAAGAGTCAGTGATGAAGAGCTGGTATTCAAGGTTCCAAAGGTGTTAAAGAAACCGTTTAATCAAGATGACACATGCTATTTTCTTGATAATAATGATCTCTCTATTGTTAGTTGTATGCAGGAATTACTTTATGAAGATCCCTTAGAGCTATGTATAGCGCAAGGTGAGGTAAGTCCGAATGAAAACCTTGTACACACAGAAACTTTAATTCAATTGGAAGCTAATGGGTTCGTGCAGAGGAAAAAGGACTTTGAGAAAATTGATAGGGGAAAGCGAGTAAGATTGAAACCCTCCATTGAAGAACCACCAATGCTAGAGCTTAAGAAATTACCTAATTATTTAGAGTATGCCTTCCTAGAAAAGGACTCTAAATTACCGTGATTATTTCTTCTAATTTAGAGAATAGTCAGAAAGAAAAGCTCCTACACGTTCTTAGGGAACATAAGAGATCTATCACATGGAAGATATCGGATATTCAAGGCATCAATCCTTCTTTTTGCACTCATAAGATATTATTGGAAGACAACTTCAAGCCGGTCATTCAACCCCAAAGAAGGTTAAACTCGAATATGAAGGAAGTTATCACGGTTGAGGTAATTAAACTTATGGATGCAGGTTTAATATACCCTATTTCTGATAGCTCCTAGGTAAGTCCTATGTAGGTTATTCCAAAGAAAGGTGGTCTAATAGTGGTCCCAAACAAGAAGAATGAGCTCATCCCAACAAGGATGGTTGCCGGATGGAGAGTGTGCATCGATTATCGAAGGCTAAATGATGTTACATGGAAAGATCATTTTCCCTTACTATTTATATACCAAATGCTTGAAAGATTAGCCGGGCATATGCATTACTGCTTTTTAGATGGCTTGTTTGGATACTTCCAAATTCCAATTGCTCTAGAAGATTAGGAGAAGACCACCTTTGCATGCCCTTATATAACCTTTGCATACTAACAGATGCCTTTTGGTCTCTATAACGCGCCAACAACCTTCCAGCAGTGTATGGTAACCATTTTTGAAGACTTGATCGAAGAAATAATGGAGGTCTTCATGGATGACTTCTCAATTTTCAAAGACTCATTTAAGCAATGCCTTCACAACTTGGATAGGGTCTTGACAAGATGCGAAGAGACCAATTTAGTCCTTAATTAGGAGAAGTGCCACTTCATGGTTCAAGAGGGAATCATTTTGGGGCATAAAGTTTCTGCAAGGGGGATTGAAGTGGACACTACTAAGATAGAAATAATTGCCAACTTGCTACCTTCAACCTCAATAAAGGTTGTTCGAAGCTTCTTAAGACATGCAGGGTTTTATAGGAGATTCATTAAAGATTTCTCTAAGATAGCTAGGTCTTTGACGAGGTTATTGGAAAATGATGTCCCATTTATGTTCTCACAAGAGTGCCCTAATGCATTCAATGCTCTTAAGTATAAATTAACTAATGCTCCTTATTATGGTCTCCTTTGATTGGAATCTCCCCTTCAAGTTAATGGATGATGCCAGTGACTTTACAATTAGGGTCGTGTTTAGCTAAAGAAAAGATAAACATTTCCAACCCATTTCATACGCTAGCAAAACCCTCACAGTTGCATAGGAAAATTATACAACTATTGAAAAAGAGTTGTTAGTTGTTGTCTTTACATTTGATAAATTTCGTTCCTATTTGATTCTATCTAAAGTTATTGTTTACACTGACCATTCTACTTTAAGATACTTATTGAGTAAATCAGATGCTAAACCACGACTCATCTGATGGATCCTATTACTCTAAGAATTCGATATCGAGATTAGAGATAAAAAAAAGGTGCTAAGAATCTTGCAGTAGATCACCTATCCAAACTCGACAATCCAACCTTGGAGAAATTGGATGAAAAAGAGATTAATGATGCATTTCCCGAGGAACACTTGTATACTGCCACTCAAGTAAGAGAACCTGATTCTCCATGGTTTGCTGATATAGCCAATTATCCGATTGCTCACACTCTCCCTAAAGAGCTTTCAGGTCAGCAAAAGAAGAAATTCTTTGCTGAGTTGAAATATTATTTTTTGGAGGACCCCTAAATTTTCAAATTTTTTGCAGATCAAATTATAAGGAGATGTGTGTCTCTTGAGGAAGGTTGGCAAATACTCAGCCATTATCACACTAGACCTATGGGAGGTCATCATTGTCCCAATAGAACCACTCACAAAGTCTTAGAAGCAGGATTCTTCTAGCCTACTTTGTTCAAAGATGCACACAGGTATGTAAAATCATGTGATAAATGTCAACAGACAGGTAATGTTTCCCAACATGATGCAATGCCCTAAAATTACGTTCTTGTTTGTGAAGTATTTGATGTTTGGGGTATTGATTTTATGGGTCCTTTCCCAAACTCAATAGGAAATAGATATATTTTAGTAGCCATAGACTATGTATCAGAATGGGTAGAAGCTCAAGACTTGCCCACAAATGACGCCAAGGTAGTTACCAAATTCCTCAAAAAACTATTTCCTCGATTTGATGCTCCTAAGGCAATCGTCAGTGATAGGGGCACACATTTTTGCAATACACAATTTGAGAAAGTACTTAAACGGTATGGTGTGGACCACAAGATAGCTACCCCCTATCATCCCCAAACTAATGGTCAAGTAGAAGTTGCCAATAGGGATTTAAAGAGAATTTTGGAAAAAACAATAGAGTACTATAGGAAGGATTGGATAGATAAGCTCGATGATGCCTTGTGGGCCTATAGGACAACATACAAGACTCCACTAGGCACTACCCCTTATAGACTTGTATATGGGAAAGCATGCTATTTGCTTATTGAGATTGAGCACAAAGCCTTTTAGGTGATTAAGTGTGTTAACTTTAACCTCGAGTCTGCAAGAACTAAATGAAAGTTTTAATTAGACAAACTTGAGGAATGGAGAACAGCCGCATATGAAAATTCACGGATATAGAAAGAATAGACCAAGCACCTTCATGATCAGAGAATCTGTCAAAGGAGGCTATTTTAGAAAAGAGACCATGTTTTACTCTATAATTCTCGCCTAAGATTATTCCCGGGCAAGTTAAAATCTCAATGGTTTGGTCCATTCTTGGTCAAAGAAGTCTTCCCATATGGGACCATTAAAGTAACAAATCTAGAGAAGGGCACATTTAAAGTCAATGGTTAGTGACTGAAGCTATACCTTGGAGTCGAGGTCGACCAATCCCCCCCGTTGAGCTATCAACGTTAATCATAGCACTTTTTGGGAGGCAACTCAATCATTAATTCCCTTAAGATTTGATTTTGAAAAAAAAAAAAAAAAAAAAAGGCCATTCGACACAATCATGTTGTCACCGTGTTGTTTCGAAACACTCTCCACCGAAAAGCACATAGTGCTTCAACATGGTCATATTCAGGCCATGTTGCATCTATACCGAGCACTAAGAGATACACAGCCATATAACACGATCGTGTTATGGTCATGTTGACTCCACAAATCTCACCGAAAGATACACGGTGCTTCAACCCAATCATGTTGCATCTATACCAAGCATCGAGAGATACACGACCATATAACATGATCGTGTTATGGTCATGTTGATCCCATAAATCCTACCGAGAGTTACATGACCATTTAACATGGTCGTGTTGCATCTATACTTTGCACCAAGAATTACATGACCATGTAACACTGTCGTGTTCAAACCATGCCAACCTCACTTATTCCATCAAGAGTTACACGACCGTGTAAGACGATCATTTTTAGGTCATGTTCGATTAAAACATTTTGCATTTACTACAACACGGCATCAACACGGCTGTGTTTCATGGTCATGTTCACAATTATATAAATAGCCACACGGTCACATTCCACTATCTCCTTAGTCTCTTCCCTTTCTCTTTCTCTCCCATGATAATTACTCTACACATTCTTCCCATCCATACGCACTTCCACATTGATTGTTTCAGCAATTTTTTTCCTCATCCCAGGTATGTGATACTTCCTCTCCTCCATAAGTTGTTTTATTTCAGATATTTTTCCACATCTAGCATAGGAAACATGAACTAAGGTTTCTCAATTTTCATTTTCTTTTTGCAATTAAGCCGTCATCCTCGCATGATTATTAGAAATTAGGCTACAATTTGATGAACACGATAAGAACATGGTCATGTATTTTGAAAAAAAAAATTAAAAATGCTACATTTTCCATACAGCCATATTGGGGTAGTGTTCAACCATTCTTAATTTCTATACGGTCATGTTAGGTCTTGCACATTCCCAATATCTTCTCTTTCCATAGATATCCCTATTCATGTTTTACATGTACACACCTTCATGATTCTCAACATTACATGTGTCCATAAATTGATCATCCTCATCTTAGGACATCATGCCACCAAAACAAGCTTGTCAAAAGCAACCTATTATTCGAAAGACGAGCAAGTAAGCTTCTGCATCGTCCTCGCGACCACCTCGGGATGTGCAACCACTCACACTTCTACCACCCACACTTCTACGTGGGGCTCTATGATGAGTGGTTTATGGAGACTAATGACTTCATGCAACTTCCTATTAACGTTCCTCATGGAGTCACTCCAGCCACATTTTGGAAATCCATTAACCGGGACATGAGGTTTGACCTAAAACAGGCGAAGGCATCAAAACTCCAAAAACCCGCATATTGGGTCATACATTGGTTGCTTTCGCAACCATCAGTGAGCATGGGAAAAGTACAGGGGTTGTCTCCACTAGTGAAATCATTTATCTCTATAGTATGATTAAAAGTTTCCCCATTAATCTAGGTGTGCTGTTAACTTTTTTCTTCCGACACCAAGCTTATGATACACAAGTAGGTACTATTAGCTGTGGGCCCTATATTACACTTTTAGTTCCGGGAATGGGTTTGTGCAAAGAGCTACCTCAGATGGTCTAAGTTCGAGACATGGAACCTATTAGACTTGAGACATTTAAACAGATGAAATTGTTCCATGACGACCTTGGAGAACAACCTAATGAGTAACCTCAAACACCGAGGGAAAGAACTCAGTTGGATAGGATTGAAGAGAAATTGGATCGATTATTAACTCTTCAAGAAAGATGTGAACATGACTGGGAAAGAGTATATAGGAGAGTTCATCGATTAGAACAATTTCCTGAAAATATTTCATCCAAATATAACATTCCCTTCGCTTCATGAACTAAGACTCTAGGCAATGCAGATGTAAAGGAAGTAGAAGCAATGGATGAAGCAGCTAATGAGGATATGGATGTTGATGATGATGATGAAGAAGATGAAGAGGAAGATGACGATGATGATGAAGAGGAGGAGGACGATGATGAGGATTGAAATGATGATTGTTAGTACTGTTTTTCAATATGCTTTTAATATAACTTTGATGGACTATTTTTTTTAGATTGCCTTTATTTTTTTTTTCTCTCTTCTCCTTTGTTTTATTTTCTACTCATGTAGTTCCTCTTATGATCACCACAATTGCAATGAACATTTCCGAATATTCTATAAGGATTCTCATTAAATGAAACTTCAAGAAACTTTCAGGGAAGTACAATTTTCTAAACTTTTATAGTTTTATTCTTTTCTTTCTATTTTCATTATTTTTCTTGTCTTTTATCTTTCATAAGATTTAATTTGTACATTAGGGGCAATGTACAGCTATAAGTATGGGGGAGTAATATTTTAATTAACTTGTAATTTAGAATAGCAGCTATTTAGAATAACTACTTTGATAACAATTTGTATGATTCATCAATATTGTATTACATCTTATTGGAGTTGAAAAGAAATATCTATATAAGGTAGAGTTATCATTCATTTAAACCTTGATTTTAAATTTAGAATTAGAATAATATCACTAATTAGGAATTTATCATCTATAATTTAAAATTGTACTTAGATATATACTCATTCCTTATAAATTTTTAGAGCACTATAACTTTTAGTAAATAATTAGAAACTTAATTGTTGATAATTCCCTGAAAAATCAATAAAGTTAGAGGATAAAAAGTAATAAATAAAAAATAAGATAAAATAAAATAAAAGTTTAACAGTGGACCTTGTTAACTCGACTAAGTAAGCCTATAGGATGCCTCTTGTTAAGAGGGATAACATCTGTTGACTTGAGTAATAAATTCTAGATCATCGATCTAAAGCTCATTAAAAAGGTCAAGAGAAAAGTTCAAGAAAGCTAAATGTAATAAAATTTACGTAGTGGATGGTTCAGAGGGGTATCTTAAAACCTAGTAGCCTAAAGTTATCCGGCTTGGGATGTACTAATTGATGAAACTACTTAAAATGTACGGCTTGTAAAAACAAAGGCAAGAGAATATCTTATGCATGAGGATGAACTATACAGGGTTTCATTTATGGGAAAGCCTCTTAGATGCATTGCACCTCCTGAAACAAAGGCAATATTGACTAAAGTGCATGCTAGAGAATGTGGAGAGCATCAAGGAGGAAGGAAATTGTATTATCACTTACTCGATATGGGTTATTATTAGCCAACTATAGAAGCTGACACTTTCAATTTTATTAAAAGATGTCACATTTGTCAATAGCATGGTAATGTCATTCACGCTCTTACAGTTACACTCCATAGTGTGACAATGCCATGGCCATTCCATACATGGGCATTTGACTTGATTGGCTTAATTTATCCACCATCAAGAGGGTACATTTGGATTTTAGCAGAAATTGAATATTTCACGAAATGGGTGGAAGTTGCCCCCTTGAAAAAGGCTATAGGACCAACAATTGCAAATTTCATGAAGGAAAACATTATATGTAGATTAGGAATTCCGAAGCGCATCTTGTTTGACAATGCTACTCCTTTCATCAATACTCATGTGCGACAATTAATGATTTCCTATGGAATAAATCATGTTAAGTCCACACCTTACTATTTAAAAGGCAACGGCTAGGCAGAAGCTACCAACAAAAGTTTGTTAAAGATGCTAAGTCGTATGGTTCATGATAACCATAAGGAAAGGCACGATAAGTTGCCATTAGCACTTTAGGCGTATAGAACTTCGAAGCGAAAGCCAACTCAGGTGACACCTTTCTCTCTAGTATATGGCACCAAAGCAATAGTCCCAATGCATATGCTGGATTTAGAAGCCTTAGAGGAGAGACAAGATACTACTAAACATAAGTTAATTCATTACCAGCAAAAACTAGGTGTAACTTATAACCGCTTAGTGAGGAAAAGGTCATTTCAAAAGGGCGATGTTGTACTTTGAGCAATAGATCATGTGCGCTAAGTTATTCCAGTGCTAAAGTTTACACCCAAATGGGAATGACCTTTTATCATTGAGGAAGTTCATGACAATGGCTACTGTAAACTTCATAATCCAAATATGGATGCTATCATGGCTCCTATCAATTTCCAGTACATCAAAAAGTTTCATTTGTATTGGGTTGAATAAACATGAGAAATGAGATCAATAAAAATGCATTTCAAGACATGAGAACTTACTTCTAACCTTTTTTCTCTCAAAGATTTCATTTGTTACTACAAGGATATACATTTAATTCCTTAGCACACATTATATGCATTATGTTGCTGCAATTTAGTAGTAGATTAATCTCCTAAATGCGTAATGTCCGGTGGGTTATGCCATGCTGACTAGTGAAAATATCATTTCCTAAGTGCATAGCATAACACCTTCAATAAACATGATGATTCTATTATTCAATGCATTTGCTAGCAATTTTACAAGTGACTTGTTAAGTAGTGGGTAATACCCCTTTAGCAATTTTTCTCTAAAAGCTCGAGAGACATGCTATCGAATCATGCCCTATCATGTTATTTATGTAAGTGTAGCTACTATTAAGTGCACTATGAACAACATATCATCTACCAATAAAAAAAAAAGGGAGAAAATTCATAGACATGAAACTATCCTTTAAATCAAGGCAAAAATCATCATTCATTAAACAAGTTTACATATCACATAAAAAAAAAAAAAAGAAACACATAAAAAGGGATAATGCCAAATCAGGAACCTATGACATATCCGACTAAGGAATTAACATCTAGACTAGCTAAGTTGGCCTCCATTTTGAGATCAATCTTTAACAATTCCTCTAAAATTCCCTTACGTTGTTCCATTAAGTCTTGGCAACCTAGAACCTTCCTTGTCTCAATCGTAATAGACTCTATACTACCAACTCTAAAGTTTAGGGCTCGTGCCCCTTCAACACTATCTATGATGAGGTTCCTTTTCAGATAATGAGCTCCAATGTTCATTTAGAAGGGACATAGTTTGCCCAAGCATGGATACTATGGTGGTATTCAATTCAGAACCCTAACAAATAGCTTCAGACTAGAATTCCCCCTCTAATTCATATAAGTTCTTTAAAGAAGGCAGGAGCTATGAATGAACCACAAACCCGTGAAATGAAGCTACTTGCAATATATTCTAGGAGCCCTCTTCATTCTATCTTAGTACTTCAATCATTGGGGGAGGGATGATATTAGGAAGAGTCACAGGTGAAGTAACTTCGCTACAAAGAGCAGGTGTGTCATGGGACATACTAATTCTGATTGAAACGTCATTTAATGTCCCATCTATTTGATTATCAAAAAGCCCTGCCTCTCTCAATTCATTGGCATAAGCCTGAATGTCATGCTCATTGAAATGTCCAATCTTGTCGTTATCGATGTCATCCATATGAATGGTAGCATTTGACTCAACATTATTACTCGATAAGGGCTCAATTTCCCTATCATCAACATGAACTGGAGTACTTTTACCACTATTAATACTATGCTCGAGAGTGTCTTCCAAATCAACCATTTCGTTATCAACTTCTTCATTTGTAACAATGACAATAGCAGGACGATCCCTAATTTGAAGCTCCTTCCCAACACCGTAATAACTAGGGAATGGCGCGATACTAGGGGGAGTCGATTTCGAAGGACTAATGGGGGGATCAGTAGCAACATGATCTCTTTTGTCCTACAATAAAAGAAAAGAAAAAGTTAGCATGAGTGCATAGTAATAGTTGGAAATTAGAGGAATAAGGTATGTATAAATAATGGTAATACCTCTTAAACATGTGATCACTTTACTTACCTCATAATCAATGAAGAAGGAGTAGAATGACCGCTTAGTGCTTTATTCTTCGCATTAGCAGATGACTTTACCTTTTCATTTGGGAGACAAAATTGAAAGTCATATTTAAAAATAGATTACTTAGGTAGCTCTTCCTCAATGAGCGTATTCACATACTTCTTAAAATCATCTAAGCAGTTAATCCAGTATGTTAACCACCTGATAGAGGCAAGTCCAGAACTTGATAAAGAAGGAAAATATAATTGCCTTGTATCTAGACAAAGATCTCTAAAATCTGCAGGATTGAGTGATTAGTAACATAAATTAAAATCCTCCTTTATATGGATGGTCCGAGGAACTCCTTAGTCGAAACCAAACTATCGGGCTACTCTATGAGGCGAGTATAACATAACCTTACACTCTAGAAAGCAGCTAGAGGAGTCTCTCCAATCATGAAGAGAAAGAAGACCCCCAAGCAAACACCATAAGATAAACCCCACTTTGCCAACATTAAGTCTCTCGCAAGCCCCGGGAAGGTTCACCATGTCCTTCGACCCTTTGGGATGAAACTTTGGAAACCACAAATAATCGGCTAATATGCTCATGTAAAGCCGATAATTCACATCTTTCAGGTTATCTATCACATGGAACAGCAAACCTAAAGGCTTTCTATCATTCCACGCAAAGGCTCGGGGCTCGACTAGAACTAGGTTTATTTAGAGGTGAACCAAAGTGTCTTATGAATTGCTCGGTGAAGAATACTTGCTAGAACACCACATCGACATGCAGCAGTACAGTGTAATGTCCCTTCAATTGAACTAAAGCCTTGTGGTACAAGTCCAAACGCCAATACAAAAACCCCAGGTAAAATAATCCTAAAGAGAAACGCGTGCCACGCTCTATACAAACGGCTAAATGAAAAAATCAACAACTCACACCATCAGTTGGACCACCAAGAAATACACACAAAGACAGCTAACATGCTAAGAAGGCCTTAAGTTCGAACCTAAGAACAATAAAAGTGGTAAGCAAATTAATTAAACTAAACCTTATATGATAAAAAAGGGGGGAAGTCATCACACGTGAGACTAGGAAAAACTTACTTGTATCGATCATCTGAGTCATCTGAACTCTTTTGCTCGAAAAAGTATTTGATCCATGTAGAGAAAGTAGATTTCTTGCAACTATCGATGACCACTGCCACCGCTGCTTCTACAGCCAATATAACTTCTTCATCTTCCTCAATGACGTCAATGGTTACAATGTTAACCCAAAATCATGAAAGTGAAGGAGTGTGCACACATCCTCCAATGTAGGAGTAATCTCACCCTAAGAGGTTACAAAAGTGTGTGTTTTGGTACTTAAGTGAGTCATAACACTATGCTAAAAATCCGTTTTGTTTGGTCAAGGAAACCTAAAATAGGAGGAAATCATTACATGGTAGTAGATTTTTGCGGACTCCATAGCATCTACATATCTCGGGTTGCTCATGATGTGATTAACCCAAGGACACCAACCCGACACAACTTGCTTATAAATAAAAAATTGAGTATTTGACAAAGGAAGTTCCCCCCTTTCATTCCTAAAACGTAATATAGAAGTCCCCTCTATATTCTCTCTGGCTTCGACCTTAGGCTTCCGTCTTATGAAATGCCACATGCCATCAACATGTTGGTGCTCCTATATGTCCCTCTTGCCTATGCAACTCCAAAAGAAATCTTCCTTAATCATTGGGTCAAGCCATTTACTCCGGCAAGAAGGCACTATGGGTATGCGATCGTTAGAATATGTTACTATCTCTTTACCTTTGTCGCTAATCCCACTATGTGATTTAACTTTTCTGGTGTCCTTACCCATTACAAGCGGTAGCAACAACATAATCTAATCAATACTACTAAAAAAAAGAAAAAGGGGGGGGGGGGGGGGTGCGGGGGGGTGCGGGGGCTTAGGGGTGGTGGTGGAAAGAGAAAAGTGTTGAAAATCTCCCAATGACCTTACTACTTGCAAAAGCAAACGAAGGTATATTATTCTTATAATAAAAAGAAAGAATACTAAAAAGAAGACACTAGAATTAAAAAGAGAGAGAGAGAGTAATAAAAAATCTATCAACCAAGAGTATAGCAAAATACTACAAAACCCTACTAAATCATCAAACTTATTTCAAAAAATCTGCACAAGGAAGTGAGAACCCCAAACAACCATCAGGGATCTTTATAGAAGCCAAAATGTCCCACGATGAAGCACGAACTCAAATCGTGTAGTTCAATGCAACTATCA
Source organism: Laguncularia racemosa (assembly GCA_037954665.1). Lineage (NCBI taxonomy): Eukaryota > Viridiplantae > Streptophyta > Magnoliopsida > Myrtales > Combretaceae > Laguncularia > Laguncularia racemosa. Next base: position 26,322 of record JBBMOL010000417.1, read on the forward strand.
CAGTCATTCTATGTTGCCACATGAACAAGAATGTCCCGCAATAAAACATGAACACAAGCAACATGGCTCAGCACAGTCATCATAGTCATCTTGTGCTACTGTCCAAGATAAAGTTCACAAACCATGAAGGTTTTCGTGAGGGGAGAGAAACCTTATCCTTAACTTATCAGGAATTGTCTAATGGAAATTAATCAACAAAAGCTCTCTAGCAACAAGAATGTCCCGTGACAAAGAATGGTTTACATCACAAGGCCTGATACAAGTATCATGGTCATTCTATGTTGCGATTGAGCTAAAATGTCCCGCAACAAAGAACGAACGCAAGAAATGTGAACCAATACAACAATCATAGTCATTCACTGTTACTACTGAAGCTAAGTTGATTAAACTCCAATATGACAACAAAAAAAAAAAAAAAAACAAGCGATAAAGCCTGAAAAGATTCAACTACCACTACAATACCTCAACACACATAGCCAGACGATAACAAAAAAAGAAAGGGATGATAATGTATATTGCTTCCTAGAAATGTTGCCACCAGTTTACAGCTTATCTCCATATTCAGAAAGTGAAGTCATTCGCTCCTTCAAACCCTTCCTCTTGCGGATATCAGCAACAAGTGCTGCTGCTTGAGAACCCGGCTCCGGCAGATTGGAAGACATCATGTCCCAATGATCAAACACGCACTGCGGGAAAGCTTGCCCAGTGGTAGCAGTTCTCAACGTGCAGGAGAAACCGAAAGATTCAATGACAGGAAGGTAAGCCTTAATGTTGTAGAGAGGTGTGCCAGGCCTCTGCATTTCCTCAAACATGTGGCCACGCTTCTGGTTAAGAATGCTGTAGATACCTCCAAGCGCCAGCTCAGGAGCTTCAATCTCAACCAAGTAAACTAGCTCCAGAAGAGGTGCTGCTAACAGCACTTGAGTAAGGGGATCGGTTGATGGTGTGAGTACTGCAGCAGCTATGACCGCATCAACAACCACATATCTCCAGATTGAGAGCATTTGGTCCCCTGTAACAAGCTCGACTTGTCCTAAAAGTAACTGTATGACTGGTACCTGGAAAGACAAGCCTGTACTGAACATGAGAACTAATACAAACTCAAAGTACTGATCAATGGACCATAATGACTTAACAACCCCTTCTGCATAGCTGACAAAGAAGTTCAATGTCGTTGGAGTTAGGACCAAGTATGAGAACGCGATTCCAGCATAGAAAAGAACCAAGGATCCTAAGACGATTGGTCCAAGAAATCTTCTTTCTGCCCTGGTTAGTCCTGGGAGAACAAAAGCGATGATCTCATAGAGAATGACAGGACTTCCTAGAAGAAGGCCACAGTATCCAGACACCTTCAATGTTGTAAAGAAGAACTCCCCGGGAGCTAGTTACAGAAAACGGACATCCTGTGCTTTAACAGGAGCTTCAAGAATCACTATCAGTTCTTTTGAGAATGCAAAACATCCTCAAATAGCATCAGCATGAAGAACGACATCAAACACTTCAAAGCAAATAGCACGCATATTCTCCTCAGCCATCGCACCTTCCTTTGATGCCCACTGGAAACCAGCAACAATAGGGATCCTATGCAACTCTCCCTACAAATGTCGCTAAGACGAAAGAGAGATCCTACCATGCACAAACATATCTATCCCAAGATGCAAAAATTACGCCATTTCCTTAAGGATATGCTGCTCAATTCAGCTGACAAAAAAAAAAAAAAAAGAAGAAAACTTGACTAATTTCTGCATGAAAGAGGACGGAACGAAGAACCCAATCGAACCTTGACTTAGGTTTTTCGAATCCTGTTGGGAGCACCATGATGGGGTTAGAGTAGAGCTCTTTGGATTGACCTACCCAATTCAACTTTTCTTAAATAAGACTCATAGATACACACACACAAAAGGCTTCTGGTGAGCCTAAACCCATACAACGCCCATATGAGACCTCATTTGTTAGGAACCGTTGATTGCTATCACCATTCGATGGTTGAGATTTATAACTAAACACTATAAATACCTTGTGTCTCCTCACTAAAGAGGATTTCTTTTGAAAAAAGTGTGGTTACTCTGTTGGATTTTTTTCAAAAGACTCAAATTATCACTTACCACATTTATCTCATAAATTATACACCTGTCACCATAGAATCGGGCCTTATTTAAGACTGACTACTCATCCTCCCTTCTCGATCACCCCCTGATCATCCTTATACGTGTCACTTTCTCGTTAGGTCATGTATAATGCATTTAGACACAATACCCATGTGACCCCGCACTCGAGCTAAACCCCCCCACACTTTTAAAAGAGAAATGAATAAGGTTATCTAAAGAGGATTATACAAAAATTATTGTCAAGAAAATAACTGAGGGAATTCTTCATCACATGAACATACATGTTTGGAGAAAAGTATGATTTTTTAGAGATTGTGCTATATACTTGGATCAGAAGCATTCACGAAGGGATATTCCTAAATGGATGTCTAATGTAGAAAGGGGGGCAATCTTTAAGGAACAAAAGAGAGTTGATGAAGAAGAACTTCTAAAGAAGGGGAGAAAGAGAAAAGGAAAGGAAAAGATGATTGAGAAAGAAAAGAAGAAGAGAAGATAAGATGGTAAGGGTAACTTGGAGATCAAGGACAAACCTTTAGTAGAAACAGACACTTCTACAAACAGTTCAATAGAAGGTATACCAAAACTCTCTGCTCCAAAGAAGAATGATGTTAAAGCTGGAATTAGCAATGGAGTGATAGATCTAAAAAGCAAGATTTCAGATCTAGAAAATTTTGTGAAGAAAAGCTTTTTGGAGATGAAGTCCTTAATGGAGTCAGTCACTACTGAATCTAGTCAAGAGAATTTTAAGGAACAACTTCCATCAACTCCTACTAGGATTGGGGATGGTTCTCTGAAAACACCTGTTCAAGAAGGTCAACAAGATCTCGATGAAGAGGTCAAAGATACTAATCTAGTGCACGAACAAAAATTGGAAACTCCACATACATAATAAGGGATTCACAAAGTGGTGGGGCAAAGATCTTAGATCACATTAAGCAAGAAGTTGCTAAAATCAATCTTGAAGTTGATCTTATTAATGAAGATACTCAAGAACATGATCCTCAACCTAGTTCTGAACTTGGTAAAACCACACAAAATGAACCCCCTACTAATCAAACATCTCCTCCTACTGAACTAACTGAACCTCAACCAATTTTAACTCCAGTTTTAACCAAAACCAATCCTGTTCCCATTATAAAGGAATTAGAAGAAATTCCAAAGAAACCTAGGAAAAGAGTCAAAACAACTACTAGGAAGTTTGCTAAGCCATAAAAGAAGAAGAAGAATTGATTTATTTTTTAGTTTAAAGACTATTGATACATTATTAGTTATTTGTTAATTGTTTTACTTTCAAGACTTATGCTAATCGTATTTTCTAATTGTTGAATGATGCTTTCTGCTTTCTAATTGCTAATTATTGATTTACTCTTAAAATTTATATCATATGTTAAGGGGGAGTATTATATTTTATTTGTTTGATCACAAAAAGGGGGAGAAGAAATAAGTAGTTAGTGATAAATATGTTTTATAAGTATTTGATATAATATATGAAGTTTATCGCTTGAGATAGGTTTGTTATCATAAAAAAAGGGAGAGAATGTTGAGTTTTCTGAATTCTGAAATAAGTTTTAATGATAACAAAAATGTTATTAGTATATAGAAAATGTTTTAATTATAAATAATAAAAGCATTTATTTTTGCAAACACAAAGACAGTAGTTTATAGACACTAAGCTAGATAATAGTTTACAAACACTTAGTTAGATAGTAAATTATAGATACTTAAATAGACAGTAGATGATAGGTACTTAACCAGACAATCTATTAGACGTTTCACTAGACATTTAAATAGATACTATGCTTTTAAATAGACAGTTTGATACTTTGGTTTGAAGAATGTATGCTTATATATGTTTTTATATGAGTTTAAATTTACAAGTTTGTTATAACTACAGTTTGCAAAAAAAAATTATAACAAATCAAGTTAAGGTTTGTTTTAACCGAATAAGAATGAGATGAGCATAAAAACAACCAATATGGTTATCAGTTGAAGATCATTGGGATAAACAAGGATCTTTTGTTTTCAACTAAGACTTATCCATTTGAAGTTGTTGAAGAGCCAAACGAAGATAATATTGACAAATTAGAGCTAAACTTGTTACATGGTCAATCAATTCAAATTTGAATTATAGATTTAATTTTTCAATTTTCAAAAAATGTAGGAATATGAACGTTAGAAGACTCGATTAACATTAGAAGCCTTCTATCAATAGGAAAAGTAACTATATAAACAAAACAATTCAAGTTGAAGATAAGATAGAGAAGATACGAGTAGAGAGACAAAAAATTCAAAACAAGACTGAAACTAATATTCATTACTCGTACTTAAACTAGAGAAATTATATTTCTCATCTTTGTAAAATTTTCTATTATTTCATGTAAAGTTTAGTATAAGAAATTGATGTTACAAAGTCTTGTAGTTTGTGCTTAGTCAAATAAAAGACTAAAAAGATAGAGTGAGAGCTTTTGGTATTGTAACAAATTCTTAGCAATTGAATTAGTGTAACAACCAATATGGAAGGCTGGATCTTCAGTTGTAAAGCTGGATGAGATGACATACTTATTAGCAAGAATCTCTATATATTGCAACACTTTTTAATTTTACTATACAATATATTTATCTATTTTATTATTACTCATCATGTATAATCTTCACCAAATTGAAAGATTAAAAAATATCGATTAATTACGATTGATAATTTTTTTTCTTTTTTGCAAACAATTCACTCTTCCCTTGTTTGTCCATTGAGACCTACAAGGCTACAACATCATTTTTTTTCTCTTTTTAGATGTGAAAAGATAATTCTCCCATCTAATTCTTGCAGACAAGTGTAGGGTTCTCAAATTTTCACGGAGCCTAGAAAGAGGAGGAATTACACATTTTCTATAGGCCCTAGAAGAAGTAACACTCGTCTAACGCCCTCCCCTCCTTTTCCATATTTTCTTCTCATTAACTGCACGGAAGCGCTCAGCCAGCTTATCTCCTTCTCTTCTTTCTACTTCAACCATTGCTCTCTTTTGGGTACAGTTCAAAACGTTACCTTTGCCGTACTCGAGTTAGCTACATGATTTTTTGGGCATTGTGTAGTTGTTTTCTGTCTTGTTATTCCATTTTTCTCACTTAATCCGTGCCTTCTGTACAGGTTCCTAGTCGCAGTGAGGAGCTGCATTTGAACCTCGTTTAAACCCTCTTTCTTCATCTTGAGGAGATAGCCTTCTTTGGGATTCTAAAGCATCCCGCGGCTCCAAGGTTCGAAGAGTGCGTGGAGGCTATAGCGATGGTGGAAATTGAAGAAGACACTTGACCTGAATAGAGATTTTGATAGGTATCTTCTTAGCATTAGCTATTTTTCGGTAACCCATTTCCAATACGTATACAGTTAAGAAGTCTCCATATACTGTCTTTTTTTGTTAACTGGAAATGAGCTCTGCTTTTTGTTAAGTGTGTGTGTGTCTGTTGCTTTGTTCTGGCGTCCGATTGAGGACATGGCAATTTGCTGTTCTTCGTCATGTTTTGCAATTATGGGTTCACACTCAAATGTCATGAACGGTGCTGATGTCGGGCTATAGTTAATCCCTCTGTTTTTTTTATATATATTTTTTATTTTGAGGGGGTACCAGCTGCTTTTGCATCGCTGTGGAGTATCATGTTTTTAAAGTCTTACTGATCTAATGTTGCAAATACTTTGGATGAGCTTGAGATTTCACGGAACTGCTAGAACAAAGCAAAGGTATCTAAATATCATAGTCAACAAGTACACTGATGTTGGACTCAGTAGTCTTTGTGGCAATAGTTGGACAGCTTCCTATTTCACTGTAGAAGTTAGACAGATTTATCCTAAATCGGGCGGCTATGGACTTTGATTTTGCAAGGTTTTTGTTATTTGGAGGGAGATTAGGAAAAGAAAACTATGATATTCTCTTCCCATCTTCAAAGGGTTACAACGATCTCTTAATGGGTTCAGGTTATGTAACAGGGTAGATTGGGATCAATTCGAATGCAAATTGATTAACCAAAATTCGGAGGAAAATGTTACTATTTCATTTCAATGAATCATCCTCCTTTCTTACATGAATTATATATGTAAAAATTCGTTTTTTCTACAAATAGGGTTGTTGATAAATATCTAACAACCCATGTGAGTTGTTATGGTAATTTCTGGAATCTGAGCTTCCTTCTATGGGTGGGCTTCAATTTATTGTGGACAGGTTAACGGAATGGGCCACTTTTTCCCCATAGGCCCGCAGAATTTGCCCACGAGCTTTAGCCCACTACTCGCTCTACCCGGCCTCAATCCCTACTTGTGACCAACCAAACAGCAACCCCCTTCCTAACCAGCTACACGCGTGCCACTTAACCATCACTTCACTTCTTTTCTCCTACTCTGATACTGCTCCTCTCAGTTACTTTCCCTTTTGTTTCTCGACTTCCTTAACTTCACAACTAGAAACCCTAATTCGATTTCCCCGGTCACAATCCCTCCCTCTCAAAATTCCCTTATCCATAGGGAAGAATAGGAATATCTAAGCTTCAAATCCTCCAAAAACTCCCAGGTCGCGTCTACTGGAGGACGGTCTCGCCATAAGATGAGTCACATGGTTTCCGCGACATTCCCTCTTTTTACCAACTTTCTGTCTAGTATTTGCACTGGATCAAACTCATTTTCTTCAATTACTGCAAGTAGTGAGGGAAGATGGTCACTTCTAGAGCCGTAGTAGTGCTTCAACTGTGAAACATGGAAGGTGTGATGTATATCCGCTTCTATTGGCAGCTTTAATCGGTACGCCACCTTCCCTATCCTGTCTACTATTTTGTAGGGCTCGTAATATTTAGTTGCTAGCTTAGGATTTTGGGTTCTCTTTAAGCTTCCTTGCCGGTAGGGTTGTAGTTTAAGTAGAACCCTATCTCCAATGTTAAACTCTCGGTCAGTCCTCTTCCTATTGGCTTGTTGTTTCATCCTATTCTGGGCTCTCTGGAGATGAAACTTTAGGACCTTAATTGCTTCTTCCCTCTCGGTCAACATGCTATCCACAGTGGCATTATGCAAGTCCCTTGGAATGTACGGAAGGTGTAATGGAGGAGGATACCCATATAGGATCTCAAAAGGAGTCTTTTTAGCACTCGAATGGTAGTTAGTGCTATACCACCATTCAGCCACTGCTAAATATTGTCCCCATTTCCTAGGACTATCACTGGTCATACATCTGAGATAGGTTTCCAGACATCTATTGACCCTCTTCGTTTGTCCATCCATCTGTGGATGGTAGGCTGTGGATAAATTCAATTTGACCCCTTGTAGCTTAAAGAATTCTTGCCAGAAATGACTAATGAATATAGGATCTCGATCACTAGTCAAACTTTCTGGTAACCCATGCAACTTGAACACCTGTTCCAGATATAACTTAGCCACCTGAGGAGCTGTATATGGGTGGGGTAAAGCCAAAAAATGTGCATACTTACTTAGGCGATCTACTACTACCATAATCACCTCTCATCCTTGGGATTTAGGAAGACCTTCTATGAAATCCATGGTAACTTCAGCCCAACAGGTGTTTGGCACCAGTAATGGTTGTAGTAACCCAAGTGTAGCAATATTTTCAAATTTGTGTCGTTGGCAGATTTCACAATCTCGCACATATTGCCTCACATCTTTCTCTAGCTTAGGTTAATAGAACACAGCACCTAACTTCTTGTAAGTAGTATGGGCCCCTGAATGTCCTCCAAGTACCCCATCATGATACATTCCCAATAGTCTCCTCCTCAAGGGAATCGAAGGTCCTACCACACATTTACCCTTCCTCCTCAACATTCCAAGATTCAAGGTGAAATTTTTACACACCTTTCCTGTCTCCAGTTGGTTCAAGACATCCAGGTAGCCTTCTAGCAACTTCCAGTTGTCTCTAATTTCTTGAATCAGTTCAGGGCTGGTGATGGTCACCTTCAGGGTTTTCCACTCAACATGACCCAATCTGGACAGGGCATCAGCAGCAGCATTAGTTTGTCCACTCTTGTATTATATCTCGTAATCCATCTCGAGCAACTTAGTTAACCACTTATGTTGACTAGAAGTAACTAGTCGTTGCTCCAACAAGTGCTTCAAGCTTAAATGGTCAGTTTTGATCACAAAGTGTTGTCCCATCAAATAGTGCCACCATTTTTCCACTGCATATACTAAGGCTAGCAATTCCTTCTCATATACAGATAACCCTTGTTGTCTTTGAGATAAGGTCTTGCTTAGGAAGGCTATTGGGTGACGTTCTTGCATCAAAACAGCTCCAATTCCATCCCCACTGGCATCCGTCTCTACCACAAACCCCTTAGTGTAATCCGGTAAGCTTAAAACTGGGGAACTTACCACAGCTGCCTTGAGAGCTTCAAAAGCTTGTAAGCAGGTATGATCCCAATGGAAGTTATCCTTTTTTAACAACAATGTATGGGGCCTTGCAATAACACTATAACCATTGATGAACCTTCTGTAATAGCCCGTCAATCCCAAAAAGCCTCTTAGTTTCCTTATATTCTTAGGAACTGGCCACTTAACAATGGACTCGATCTTCTTAGGGTCAGTAGCAACTCCCGCCCTACTCGCAATATGCCCCAAGTATTCAATCTATGTTGTTCTAAAGACACACTTAGACCTCTTAAGGTAAAGCTGTTCTCGTCAAAGAACACCAAATACAGTTCGTAGGTATTGTCCATGGTCCTCAAGTGTTGGGTTGTATACCAAAATATCGTCAAAGAAGACTAAGACGAATTTCCACAAATAGGCCTTAAATATATGATTCATAAGTCCTTGGAAAGTAGATGGAGCATTTGTTAGGCCAAAAGGCATTACCAAGAACTCGTAATGCCCTTCATGTGTCTTGAAAGTTGTCTTGTAGATATCCTCAGGGCACATCCTTATTTGATGATAGCCCGATCTTAAATCGAGCTTGCTGAAGTAGGCAAATCCATTTAGCTCATCAAATAGATCCTCCACGATTGGTATTGGAAACCTATACTTAACCGTCTGCCTATTCAACTCGCAGAAGTCAACACACATGTGCCACGTGTTGTCTTTTTTCTTCACTAAAACTACTGGTGAAGCAAATGGGTTGTAGCTATGTTGAATAATTCCACTCAAGAGCATCTCCCTGACCATTTCTTCCAATACCGTCTTCTGAACTGCGGAATGCCGATAGGGTCTTATATTGACTATCTTGGAATCCTCTTGTAATGGTATCCTGTGATCATGTACCTGGACTGGGGGTAATCCATGTGGTTCTTCAAATATATCCAGGAACTCTTCAAGAAGTATATCCATGACAAGAGGGTGTAAACCTTGATGAGATCCATCTTGAGCCCTCTCATCCCTAGCCTATACCATCAAGCATTCACACTGCACAGCTCTTCCACTCGCAATGATTCTACTCAACTCAGATGATTTGATAACCTTCAATTGCTCCCTGTTTCCCACCAATCTGTATTTCTGTTCATTCAACTCAAAATCCATGGTTAAGTGTTGGAAATTCCAACGTATGGTACCCAATGATCCCAACCAGGGTAATCCTAAAATAATGTCACATCCAGACAAGGTTAACAAATAAACTTCTGCCACAAACTCGTATCCTTGCGTTTTCCAAGTAAAATTGGAAATTTTACTCGTGCTGTAAACCTTGGTGCCATCAGCCAAGGTTACCTTCATTGGGGAAATGTCAGTAAGGGGGCATTTAAACCCTTTAGCAAGGCGTTCATCTATAAAGTTCAATGAACTACCAGTGTCGATGAGAATTCCCACCTTCCTTCTTTTGTAGCTCCCTTGTATCTTCATGCTACTTAGAGAGGGTCCTCTTTCCGTATCCAAGGCATTGAGAGTGAGATTGGCAAAGTCAATTTCAACCCCTACTTGAGAGCCTTCCTCGTCATCTACCCCTATGGGTTCCTCCTCTGCATCCACTACCAGCATATTTAACCTCTTCTTGCAACGATGTCCTGGGCCAAAAGGTTCATCACACCAGAAGCATTGCTTCTTCCTTCTCTTCTCTTCTAGTTCCTTAGGAGTCAATCTCTTAGTTAGACGCGTTTGAGGGTTAAATGTGTTTGATGGTCTGGGTGGGTTGTAGTATTTGGTGGGACTATTAGTGTTTGGGTTGATGTTGGATTTGTTCGTACTGGTGGTGGTGGAGGTGTTTTTAGGGTAAGTTTGGTTTTTACTAGAAGGTGGGTAAGGGTTGAAGTTGGATGTGTTTGAATGGTAGGTTATACGGGGTGTCTTAAGGTATTGATTGGTGGACAACAGGTTAGCTTCTTGTAGTTTGGCTAGTGAGTAAGTTTCTTCTAAGGTTTGTGGGTTAAACATTCTAATGGGGTACTGTATGGATGGATGCAAACCACTCATAAAACAACTAATCAAGTAATTTTCCGGTAATCTGACCGGAGTAACTAGGTGTTCGAACTCCTTTAGATAATCTTGCAATGGTCCTTGCTGGTGTAATTCTTTACGTTTAGCCATAGGGTCCTCATAGGCTTTCTCCCCAAATCTGGCTTATAAAGCCTTAACCATTTCATTCCAAGTGACAACATGGTTACCCTCAAGAGTCTGAATGTATGGATGATACCATTTCAAAGCCTTTCCCTCTAAATACATGGCTGCCACCCTAATTCTCCAGTCCTTAGGAATTGAATCAATTTCGAAATATTGTTGTGCCTTGTATAACCAATCCTTAATGTCGTGACCATCAAAAGATGGAAAATCCACCCTAGGTGCTCGTGTTTGCAAATGGTTTTCTACCGGTACAGTGTGAGCTAATGCTAACCCATGTTTATCATCAATTTCAAGTAATTTACCAGGATCTCTTGTCGTAGAATCAGATGCTTCCAACCGATCAAACTTACTTGTCTTTAATTCAACAATGGTAAGTATCTGTTGATCCATTAGCTCTTGCATCCTCTTGAGTGTGTCGTGAATAGGTTTAAGGGCTTCTTATGTGTGTTTCTTTACAGCATTGCGCACGGCCTCATCAAGCTTCTTAGATTCACGGGTCTCCATGGCAACAACCTCGCTCTGATACCACTTGTAACAGGATAGATTGGGATCAATTCGAATGCAAATTAATTAACCAAAATTCGGAGGAAAATGTTACTATTTCATTTCAATGAATCATCCTCCTTTCTTACATGAATTATATATGTAAAAATTCGTTTTTTTTCTATAGATAGGGTTATTGATAAATATCTAACAACCCATGTGAGTTGTTATGGTAATTTCTGGAATCTGAGCTTCCTTCTATGGGTGGGCTTCAATTTATTGTGGACAGGTTAACGAAATGGGCCACTTTTTCCCTACAGGCCCGCAGAATTTGCCCACGAGCTTTGGCCTACTACTCGCTCTACCCAGCCTCGGTCCCTACTCGTGACCGACCAAACAGCAACCCCCTTCCTAACCAGCTACACACGTGCCACTTAACCATCACTTCACTTCTTTTCTCCTACTCTGACACCACTCCTCTCAGTTACTTTCCCTTTTGTTTCTCGACTTCCTCGACTTCACAACCAGAAACCCTAATTCGATTTCCCCCGTCACAGGTTATGAGTCACTAAAACACAGAGCTGAAAGTTTGACCTTGAGATAGACCTTCTACTCCCCCTAAGTGATGGAATTGCAGTTTTGAAGCCAGTGAATAAAACCGTTAACAAATTGTATTTAGGTGGAGTTGGAAAGTTTGGAGATGTTGAACCGGGTAATAGGGGTGGCTCACATGATGTTCCAGTAGATAATAGGGAGGACATGGTGGCTTTTGCTAAGACTTTGAAGAATCTTGATCATTTTACTGGAGGCTCGGCATTAAGTAATCATGGATTGTTGTTGGACAAGTCTGGAAAGAACCATCGGAAGAAGAGGATTGTAAAACCAGGAGACAATGCTTTGAAGAAGGCTAATCCTTCAGTAACCGTTCCTGTCAAGGGAGATGGTGATTTACAGGATGACAATTGCAAGGTTATCTCTCAGATTTCAGGTCCAGATGCAAAATCAGGATCTACTCCTCTTAGTCAATTGGGATTTCGAGATCCTGCCTGTGTTGCTGCAGGATAACAGCTAACAATATTAAGTATTGAGGCTATGGATAAGGAAGCACTTGGAATCTTAAAGTGGTTGTGGACGATATAAACTCTGATGATAAACTGGTTTGGGGGATCATTCTAAGCCCTCTCTTGCCTGCAAATACAATGGATAAGGTGTTGGAGAAAGCTAATATAGATTATGAGAATGAGTCTTAGAAGGAGTGTCAGGACATTCTTGATTCAATTGAGGATACAAATGATTTAGAGGATTCAAAGGATGATTCTTGTGCTTATCTGAGGAACTCCACTGATGCTTTATAGAAGAGAATAATACCGCAAGTGGATGGCTCAAACGATCATCCCTCTTCCCCTCACAGCGAGACAACAGAAACTTCTTCCAAAGTACACAAAAGGAGAAAAACAAAGGGCTCAGTGTGGGGCAGTTTGCCTTTTTCAATGAACTTAAAGGAGCTGGAGCTTGATTGCATGGACTCCAAAAGTTTTGATATGAACCTTGATGGTGCCACCAGAAGTGAGGGTCATGGTTGTGCTAACCATGGTACTAATCTATCCAACATAGGGAAAAATAATAGTAGCTCTTCAATGCCAAGGGCAAAATCTAATATTTCTCATCCAGGGGAAGCAAGTACCTTAGAAGAGCTCTCTGTCTGTGACTTGATGATGAAAAAGCAATGCTGCCGTTTGATGCCATCGGAAGTTTCTTGCCTCCACTCGGCATCACCAAGAACTTCTAGGAAAGATGAGGATTAGCAGAACTATCAAGATGTCTTTCAGCAGAAGTATTTGGACGTAGAAGAACTATCCAGGCCATTTTGGGAAGCATGACATGTCGAGAAAAATCTCTTTTTGCATTTCATTTAACCCATCAAAACTCATCTTTATTCTTGCTTGTTTACTCGAGCTAGGATATTGGGATATTTATGTGTAATTTTTTTTTTTTAATTCATATACCTTTCTTCAATTTTTGCTTTTCCTCTTATTCATTTTATAAGTAAAGGAAACTAGCACTTGAGGGATCCATGATTGTGACAAGGACTAGGCATCAACGAACTCAACTTGCACTTGTAACGAGTGGTAGAAGCACAACAATTTTTAGAGGTCCAACTCTGTTGGTTCTACTTCTAATTACTCTTGAGTTTGTATGATTGTGCGATTTTAAGAGGTCCAACTCTTTGTCGTATCGTGCTATGCAACTCACAAGCTTAAGTTTTAGTTTAAGAGTGAGGCAATGGCGACTGCAATCACAATCATGATGAGTGAAGCCCCCATTGAGTGTGCCATTTACTTAGGTTTGCTCTCCTTTCTCTTTTTATTCTATTTGACATTTTAATGCATTGAGTTTGCTTTTTTCTTTTTTCTTTTTCTTTCAGGATTGAGGAAAGCCCTTCTTTTGTTGGATAAATTTGGCCTAATAGTTATTGGACGTCATTGATCCCTTATGAATACAAAAAGTGGCTTTCAAACTTAAGATCCTCGTGTGCTCACTAAGCCACTTACGTCTTACTATTAGTCCAACTTTGCATTTATCCTTTTTATGCTTACTTAAAAAAAAAAAAAGATTAAAGAGGGAGATAAGCAATTTCGTTAGCATGATCGAACCCAAGCATATTATCACATAGGGAACTCGACTCGAATGTTGGATTAGGTGCTTGGGATCTATGGGCTTCAGTAGAATGGGAATTGCGAAACATAATTGGCCTTAGAGCTCTTGATAGAAAATATGACATTGGAATAAATTTAACATGGCTCAAATGTCTTACTTGAAACCCATGGCAACTCCACCAACAATTGGTATAAGAGATTACCAATAATACTACCATACCATGTAGAAACAGTCTTCTATGAATTGGATCAAGTCTCATATGGTCATTATTGTGCAGCTTCAAACCTTTGAAAAAAAAAAAAAAAAACTTGATTGCTTAAGCATAGGTTATTATCTTCCTCCCAATGCGATAGGCCTGTAAGGATGACTCAATACATACCATTAGAATAACTCACTCATCCGTAAGATAAGCTTAATAACTCAATCATTTGTAGGATAAGCTTAATTCATTATTCCCTTATCTTACATGTTGTGACCAATTATTAAAGGCCTCCACGCCTTAAGTCAGAGAGTGCAAGGCATCACTTGATCAAACATTTAATCCCATGAGGATAACTAATAATCGCAAGTAAATGCTATTTTGGCTTCCATAAGGGTATATACCATAATATTATAAATAAGGCTATCTTCCTTCTCTTTCTCTCTCTTCCTTTTAGCTAATCTCCAATTGTTGTGCTATTTATTACATATGGACTTCCAACACCTTTTGTAATTGAGTGTCAATTATTGAGTACTGAATACTAAATTGAGCAACATGTAGGTTAAATTTTTTGTTTTCCTCGTGTATTAGCTTGTTAGGAGTAACTTAGTGTACCTTCATGTATTGGCTTGTGTCGAGTCTAATTTTAAATTTTTCATTTATGTTCCTAATTCAATTCATATTGGATCTTATGCTCATCTAATATAAATCCTTGACTTGAACTAGGAATCCTATTATTTATTTGGAGTCGCACTCAACTGAAGTTGGGAAAAATTATTGAATTAGAACTAATTGAGTGGATTAATTCTAATTTAGACAACTAGTCGACGAAATCTCCTCTTTTTATTTTTATAATGAAAAAGAAGAAAGAAAAACCTTATTCTTTAAAGTTATTATCTTATTCTTTTGAAATTTGAGTCATATTCTGATATCTTTAAAAATTACACTAATGATGATTTGGAAAATGATTTTTTTTTATTCTTTTTAGAGTTTCCCCATAAGGGTGCCTACGTACCCGCTATTCTGGATCAAACAAGTCGTGGTTCGCTTTTTATGAAAAAAAGCTTTAGTGGATTTATTTAAGTTTTAATTGTGAAAATACGCCTAGTTTACGTTTATTATTATTTTCAAGATTTTGAAAAAAAACATAAGCCTAAGTTTTATTATTCTATTTTCTAAAAATATTTTAATTTAAAAAAAACAATTTTGAATTTATTTTGAAAAAAAAAAGGTTTTTTCTAATTGATAAAACAATTTATTATTAATTCAAATTCATATTATTATTCTAATTAATTCTAATAATTTTAAATTTTTTTCTATTTTTTTTATTTTTACATTTTATTTTTTTATCATTTTTATATTAAACTAAACATATCTATTTCTTAAAATTCTAAAAAAAACCTAATTAGAATTTTAACATTTTTTTCTCAAATTATGAAAATAAATTTCTGATAAATAAATATCTAATGAAGATAAATAAAAATGAATAAAATAAATAAATAAAAAGAATTGAAAAATCGACTAACGTGGATGTGGGTCAAATCGGGTCGGGTCACATTGGTCGGAGGGTCTTCACCGGCGGTGTTCCAACGGTTTTTGAGGTTTCTGGGGGTGGGTAATCTAATCGTGGTGGTGGACTTCTTCAGAAACGCTTCCTGGTGGTGGTTCTTGGCTTGATTGGCGATCACAGCAAGGGGGAATTCCGACGAGCTTCGAAACCTTATGTTTTCTCTCTTTTCCTCTCTTGTGATTGGTGATCTAACTTCCCCACGTCGTGCTTTATTTATAGGCACTAGAAATCGAGTTGGATAAGCTTGGATTTCCCTCCAATAGGCACGAATTGTATCTCGATTGAAACCCATCTCCGATTTGCTCTTAGATTTGTGTAAATCTTTGATTTTGTTACGATTTTATTCTAATTGGATTATGTTTATCTTATTTCAGTTAAAGATTTGTTGGATTTGTGTAAAAAAATCGCATCAAAATGTTCGGATTTCGATTTTCTGAGGCCGGTGAGCATTTCGAATGGAGGTTGAAGACGATCACACGCTCGGCGCGTGCGCTCCCTCCGTCCAATCACAAGTTGACACGTGTCTTAGGCGAATGAAAAAAATTGCAAAACGCGGAATGCTTCCCCCGCAGTTCGAACTCGCGACCTCGCCTTCTCATACATGTTCCAGGCATGCATGTGAGCCAATTGAGCCGACCTAATTCTCGGTTTAATCTTGCACACATATTATACATAAGCGTGGTACTTTTTATTTATTTTATATTATTTTGAAATTCTAAAAATTTGTAAAAATTATTTAACCTCTTTTATTATTATTTCTACCATTATCTTCCAAAATTGGGATGTTTTTCCTATTTGTTTTATTTTTTCAATATTTTTCCTTTATTTTTTTGCTAAATAGAAGAAAAATAAAAAAAATGGAAAATTGCAGAAATGATCACTATTTGTGATTAAGGGAAAAAATGGGGTGTTTATAGCTACCCCTCTTTATAGTAAAGTTTGAAAAACTTAACTACAAAGACAATAAAGACGCCATTTTTGGCTGATAGATTGAGTGGATAATGTCATAGTTGGCTGGTTATCTGAACTTGGTTCTAGTAGGAAAAATGTTGCATAAGCTAATGATCCCACGAATGCTTTGTGATGATTAATACTGCTTGGGGAGTGATCTTAAACAATTTAACAACTTGGAGTAAGATATCATCTAGAAAAGTGCTTTATGAGCTAACTAATTGACGATAGGAAACATCTCAGGGATTGTTTAGGAATGTTTGTTTAATGAGAATTAGTCAAAATAATCAATCATTTAAAGACATTAACTTTTCTTATAGAAGAAATGAAAACTAAACTCAACGAAATTTGCACTAAATATTGGCATTCATGAACCTTGGCTAAATTTCAATTTTCTTACCTAGGGATAGTACATTTTAATAGAATCCATATTAATGGGGTCTCTCAATTCCAAGCCATCCATTTAAGTTAATATTAAAGCTCCTCCTAAGAACACCTTTTTTACAACATATAGGCCCTCATAATTTGGGGTAAACTTCCCCCTTAAATCTTGAGCATTTGGGAGAACTTTCTTTAGCACCAAATCTCCTTCTTTGAAATATCGAGGTCTTATTTTCTGGTTGAATACTCAAGCTATTCTTTGTTGGTAGCACTAGCCGTGACATAACGCAGTGAGTCTTTTTTCGTCAATCAAATTCAACTGATTAAGCCTCTTCTTTACCCAGTTTGACTCATCTAACTACGCTTCTGATAGGATCCTGAAGGATGGTATTTCTACTTCAATTGGCAGAGCTGCCTTAGTACCATATACCAGAGAATACGAGGTAGCTCCAGTAGATGTTCGAACTGAGGTTCTGTAAGCCATGAAGGCGAATGGTAGCATCCTGTGCCAATCATTGTAAGTGATTGCATCTTCTTGATAATTCTTTTGTTGTTCCTGTTGGTTGCTTCCATTGCCCCATTCATCTAAGGTCGGTAAGGAGTTGAATTTATGTGGTTTATATGGAACTGTTGACACAAATCCGTCATCAACCTATTGTTGAGGTTGGTGCCATTGTCGGTGATAATTGATTCAGGAACTCCATATTGGGCTATTATGTTCCTCATCAGGAATCGGATTATTACCCCTTTGGTGACGCTGGCATATGATGAAGCTTCCACCTACTTGGTGAAATAATCAATGGTTACTAGTATAAATCTACGAACATTGGATGCCTTTAGAGTAATTGGCCCAATGATGTCGATTCCCCACATGGAGAAAGGTCATGGTGCAGACAACGAATGAAGCTCTTTAGGTAGGGCATTTATTTAGTTTGCTTAGACTTGACACAAATGACAGTGCTTGACATATTTGATGCAGTTTGATTCCATTGTTAACCAATAGTAGCCCATTCTTATGATTTTCCAGGCCAACATGTATCCGTTCATGTGAGGTCCACATACTCCTTCATGCACTTCTTTCATCAATTCACATGCTCTTTTTTATCCACACATCTTAGCAATATGGTATCAGGTGATCTTCTACAAAGCATAGGCCCATTTAATAAGAAATTACTTACTAATCTTCTAAGTACTCTTTGGTCATTTTTGCTAGCCATTTCAAGGTATTTACCTTTTTGGAGGAAAGTTTTGATATCGTAATACCATGGCTTATCATCTTACGCTTTTTCGATTACCAGACAGTAGACCAGCCGATTTTCAATTTCTATTTTTAGTGGTTGGACTTCAAGTCCCCCTGTTATTTGAATCATGGATGCTAGTGTGGCAATGGCATCTACAAACTGATTTTGAGTCCTTGGGATGTATGTGAAGGTGATTACTTCGAATCCGTTGATCAACTATGTCAAATGTTGATGGTATGGCATCAATTTGGGGTCTTTAGTTTTGTATTACCCTCGTGTTTGTAATATGATGATTGAAGAATCTCCATATACTTCTAATTCACATATTTCCATGTGACAAGCCATTTTGAGGCTAAGGATGCACGCCTTATATTCTGTGATATTATTAGTATATGGAAATGTGAGTTTCGTTGTTGAGGAGAATTGTGTTCCTTCTGGTGACATTAGTACTGCCCCAATCTTACAACCGAATACATTGGCAGCTCCGTTAAAAAACATCTTCCATTTAGGGCTTTGGTTTGTCCCGTAGTCTTCCATTGGTTCACCCTCCGTTGTTAATATATTTTCATCAGGGAATTGGGCTTGTGATTCTCGGAGATCTCCCTCAATTGGGTGTTCTGCCAACTGATCAATTAAAGATTGCCCTTTTATTGAATTTTGATTTACATATGTGATATCAAATTCTGATAAGAGCATTTGCCATTTAGAGATTCTCCCTAACAAAACGAGTTTCTCTGCCAAGTACTTCAAAGGATCATGTCTTGTTAGCAACTCAATAGATAGTAAAGAGTGTACTGCCTTAACTGGTGCATGACCTAAATTAAAGCACAACAAGTCCTCTCTATTTCAGAATACCTCTGTTCCCCGTCTATGAACTTCTTACTCAGATAGTATATGGAACGTTCCCTCCCCTCTTCGTCTTTTTGCCCCAGTACGTACCCCATGGATTCAGGGAGTATCATGAGGTACAAGAATAAGGGTTTTCCTTGTTTTGAAACTATCAAGACTAGGGGATTTATAAGATAGTCTTTGATCGTTCTGAATGCTCTTTCGCATTCATTGTCCCATTCTACTGTGGCATTCTTTTTCAGCAAACAAAATAATGGACGACACTTATCCGTGAGTTATGAGATGAAACAGGCTATATAGTTCAATCATCCCAACAGACCTCTCACCTCTTTGATGGTGCACAGAGAGGGTAGTTCCAATATGGCATTTACTTTGTTAGGGTCAATTTTAATGCTCTCTCGGGTTATGACAATCCTTAACAACTTGCCTATTGTGACCGCAAAAGTACACTTTTCAAGATTTAACTTGAGTTGAAACTTTTTTAGTCGCTTGAACAATTTCCTCAAGATAATCACATAGCTTTCTTCTCCCCTAAACTTGACTATCATATCATCGATGTATACTTCAACTTCTCAATGCATCATGTTATGAAATATCGCGACCATAGCTCTTGATACGTTGCCCCGACGTTCTTCAAATTGAAGGGCATAACTTTGTAACAGAAAGTTCCCCATGTTGTGATAAATATTGTTTTAGTCTTATCTTCTTTCTCCATTTTTATCTGATTATATCCTAAGAAACCATCCATGAATGAGAAGAGATGGTTCCCTACAGTATTATCTACCGGGATGTTGATATGAGGTTAAGGGAAATTGTCTTTAGGCGTAGCTTGATTTAAGTCTTGGAAGCCTACGTACACCCGTACATTCCCATTCATCTTTAGAATGGGGGTTATATTCGCTGCCCATTTGAGGTAATCTGACACCTCAATGAACCCCACTTTTAGTAGTTTCTTGACTTCTTCTTTGATCTTTAGTAAGAGGTCAAGCCTAAATCTTCTCAATTTTTGTTTTTTAGGTTTGACATCTTCTCTCGTGGGAAACTTGTGAACTACTATTGACTAGTCGAGTCTTGGCATGTTGCCATACGACCAGGCGAATACATCCACACATTCAGTCAACAGCTCGGTTATCTCACACTTTTGCTTGTTACTCAAATTGGCCTCAATCTTGAGGTTTTTAGGTTCCTTTATGCTTCGTAGATTTATTGTCTCCATCGGCTTGTCGATTGAGATTTTACTTTGTTCATGTTTTGCCAATTTTCTCGTATTATTTCGTGTTCAAGGACATCGCTTCTAGTGGTTGACCCAGCAGTGTTGGAAACGATATCGACGTTTTCATTACTTACATGTGTGGAATGTCCTTGACGTTCGATAGTAAGGAATTTGTGGGGAAAGCGAAGCGAGAACATATATATATAAGCAAAAGAAATAAACTACAATTTATTGAATAATTATAATGGAAATCTATTTAATAATTGTTCCCTATCCTCGAGCTGACCTAGTGCTATTAATAGGATGATAGAACCAATTGTTAAGAGCTGGATGCTGATTGGACGTGCGAGAGGCTAAGCCCTCATTGCTGACATCGGTTTAGCTTATCCCTGGCTTTTGAACGGTAGTCACCCGCATGAAAGATTGTTGAAGGGGTGGAAAATGCATCGGGGTATCATTCGGCTTCTCTTTCCTTTTGCTTCTGATACCTCTTGCTTGTGCCTCTTCTTGGGGCGTAGGAATATACCCTAGTCCAAACGTCCTTTGTTGTCCCTCCTTGAACTGATGCCTTTCCTTGCTCATGACTATACTCACTTCATTGAACATTTGGAGCCCCAAGTCTTCAAGACGGTCTTCCCCGATGTAGGGTATAGCGGTTTCTTTGTAGATAGCATAGTCCTGTTCTCCCAATACGGTGATGATCTGTCCATTTGTTATGAACTTGACCTTCTGATGAAGGCTTGAGGGTATGGCTCCGATAGTGTGTATCCATGGCCTTCCCAATAGTAGATTGAAAGACCTTGGAATGTCGAGGACTTAGAAAGAGATGTGGAACATTTGTAGACCAATCTCCATTAGCAAGCCGATTTCCCTCACTATTTCCCTCTTGGATCCGTCGAAGGCCTTAACCACTATTGAGCTTAGCTTGATATTGCTCACATCGACTCTTAGTAGGTCAAGGGTAGCCAAAGGGCATACGTTGAGAGAAGATCTATTGTCTATAGGTACTCTAGAGACGATCGCATCATTGCATTTTACCACTATAAATAGTGGTTTCGTATGTTGGTCTTCATCTTTTCCCAACTCTTCGGGAGAGAACAATATTTGATCCATGGTGAAGATCGAATCTGCCACATTGCTCAATTTCTCTATTGCGATGCCTTCTAGTACCTTGATCCGTTTAAGTACTTAGAAGAGTGCTTCTTAGTGAGGCTCGAATGTTGTAAGGTAGTGTGTATCCATGGCCTTCCCAATAATAGATTAAAAGACCTTGGAATGTCAAGGACTTAAAAGGAGATGTGAAACATTTGTGGACCAATCTCCACTGGCAAGCCAATTTCCCCCACTATTTCCCTCTTGGATCTGTCAAAGACCCTAACTACTATCGAGCTTGGCTTGATGTTGCTCACATTGACTCCTAGTAGGTCAAGGGTAGCTAAAGGGCACATTGAGAGAAGATCCATTGTCTATAAGTACTCTGGAGATGATCGTGTCATTACATTTTACCACTATAAATAGTGATTTCGTGTGTTGGTCTCCATCTTCTCCCAACTCTTTGGGAGAGAATGATATTTGATCCATGGTGAAGATTGAATATGCCACATTGTTCAATTTCTTTGTTGTGATGCCTTCTAGTACCCTGATCTATTTGAGTACTTTGAAGAATGCTTCCTGGTGAGGTTCGGATGTTGTGAGGAGGCCCATAAGTGATATTTGGGTTGGAACTTTATTAAGTTATTCCATGATTTTGTATTCACTCGCCTTGATCATTTTTGTGAATGCAGGGAGTCCCTCTTCTTCTTTCTCTAACACAATGCTAGGCTCTTCAGTTGAGGTCTTGTACTTAGGGTCATAAATTCTCCTAGAACGGGTGATTCCTCCTGTAATAGGGGACCTTTCTTGATTGAGGGCCTGATAGTCAAATGGTGCCACCTTATACCTCTCTGAGGGTATTGGGACATTAAATACATATTTCTTCTTCGAGATTTTCAGCTCAGTAACTTGTCCCTCATAGTACTTTATGACTATCGACTTCGGGTCTGATTTGATCACATTTACAGACTTATCTTTCTCCTTTGGTGGGTTGTCTTTTTTTTCAAATTCAGGTCCCCATCCATTAGGCAGCCCATACTTGATTGAGGTGAAGGAGTAATTCACTAGGTACTCGAACCTCCTATGTAACTCACTTAGGGTACCAACCGTTGGGTCTTTATCTAACCATCTCTTCTTGATCTATGACCTAAGGGCTTTATTTGAGACTTGGCGTGAGTAACTTTCTTACTACGCTATTATCTTCACCTTCTTTGGGGACTCTTTTGATTTGGAGTTCGGCTCTTCAAATGTAATCTTGTTGACGGTAGGCTTGTGGTTGAGTAGTGGGTTAGTGTTGACATTGGGTGTTGGTGTGTTGACAAAATCTAACTGCACTATCCCGGCGTCAATCAGATATTGGATTTTGTTTCAGAGCCTTCAGTATCTGTATGTGGAATGCCCCTCTTGTCCTATGTGGTAATCGCATTTGAGGCTCGAGTCAAAGTTTCTTGGCTTGTACCGATCATTGGGGATCTTGAAGTTGATCAAATTGTCTGCTCATAATTGAGCAAAGACCTGGCTGAGCGGGATCGGTATCGAAGTGAATTGTCTTATGACCCTGGTAGCCTTGGTTTGATTCATCGGTGACTGCTGGATCGGGGCATTTGCGATCTAGAATGTCACATGGGACCCAACCCTATCAACCCTATTAGAATTAATCGTGCTAACAGTAGATTCCTTGGCTTTATTACCTCCTCGGGGCCTTGGAGATGATGCAACTCTGGGATGGTCGACTATCTGGAGCCTCCCTGATGTAATTGCATTCTCGATTCGTCACCCTACTGCCACTACCTCTACGAAACTAGATGACGTCTGGCCCACTAAATGTGAGAAGTAAGTCTTCTCCAGAGTGTTGACGAAGATGAATGTTAACTCATTTTCCGAAATTGGGGTTGTTACCCTAGCAGCTTGAGCCCTCTAGCACTGGGCGTATTCTTTGAAGGATTCGTTATGTTTCTTTCGGAGGCTTTCTAAATCCATTACTGAAGGGGCGACTTCAATGTTGAATTTGTATTGCTCGTAGAATGCCTGAGCAAGTCTATCCCAAGTGTTGACTTGGTTGAAGTCCAAATGTGCATACCAGACGAGGGCAAGGCCTATGAGGCTGTCTTGGAAGGTTTGGACCATGAGTTGGCCATATTAGGCATATTTTCTCATCTTCGGCATATACAACCTCGTATGCATCTTAGGGCATCCAGTGCCGTCATACTTTTCAAACTCTGGGGTTTAAAACTTCTTTGGATAACCCTCCTCCCTATATACCGGTAGACTAGTGATTCCTACCTGCTCAAAGTTGTCAGGTCCTTCTAACGTCTTCATCTTGTCAGCTAGTTGTTGGAAAAGCTTTCTCTCCATCTCCTTTTGCCTGTCTTCCATTTCCTTTTTTATATCATTCGAGGTTGGGCCGAGGTTGACTCTTGGTTCATACTACGAATGCTCGGTTGAGGTGGGAGTTGATCTCCTCATACTCTGGAGGTTAACCCTCTACTACATTTCCTTTTTTGGCTCTTGAATGTTCTTTCTGAGTTGGTTGGGTGGTGCGAAGGAGGCTAATGCTCTTAGTCAGGAGGTGGACTTGTGCAGCCAGTTGTTGGACTGTTTGTTCTAAGGATACAATCCTTGGGTTCGAGGCGGTATCTGTGCTGGGGTTGTTGCGATTATCACTATCGTTGCCACTGTTTGCCATTTTGGTCTTGGAGCGGATGTGGATTGGACTATTTAGAGAGTTTAGTTGTTTAGGAGCTATATTTGACACCTGGATTTGCATTTTTTAGTTTGATGAATGTATCACACAAATGCTTGAAAGAAAAAAAAAAAAAAAGGGCCAACAATTGATTAATGATATAATACTGAAACTTTATTTTTATTAATATTGAAAACTTAGAGTTCGATACTTAAAAAAACATGAAAAAGGAAAGATACAATGTTAATCTGTTTCCTAGTTCCTAGTCTTCTTCTTCTTTGGCTGTGTAGGCGCCGGTTCTCCGCTGATGATGGCTTCCAATTTTCTAACTCTAGACTGGGTCTTCTCCAGCTGAGCTTCCAAGACTTTGTTCCTTTGGTCAGACTCTTTAAACCTATCTTTCCAGACATCTTTCTTGTAATCTGTAGTTTTAAAGTAGACTTCCATCCGGGCCCTAACTTGTTCCATGTGGGTTTTTAGTTCTGGACCTACATTATTTGGCGCAGGTTGAGTGACATACGGGACTCGGTACGCCCTTTCTCCTGTCTAGTATAATTGATGGATTACGAAATCTCTGGTGGCTCGATGTTTGCCTACTTCACCATCCAAGTCTCTAAGGTCTATGTTGGGGCCCTCAATCCGAGCTTCCCATAGGGCTTTGACCTCTGCCAGCTTAGTGATCTTCTCAGCTACTAGCAAGCCTGGATCTTGGTATTCAAATGTGATTCCCTCCAACGATGGCTTGTAAACTATGTCTTGGATGCTACCGAACTGACAGACTACCGAGTTCAGATGATAACCTGTGCACCCATTGATACCGATCAACGGAACAGCCTGAAAGTTCTTGCATGTCAGTGTGATCTTGTTGCAGCAACTCCATCTAGCAGTCTAGAGGATGTCATTGGCAATGAAACCCTTAAGCACTTCTACCCAACTGTGGCTGGTAAGATCATCGGGTAGCTTCATCCTCTCTATGCAGGAATCCACGAGGTCTGCCTGCTGGGCTAGAGATTTTCGGACCATGTTCAACTCGAAACATTTGAGGTGGCTTACAAACCATGTTAGGATAAGGTTAATGTTTGAGCAGAGAATTCCATGACACTTCTTCTTGACGAAATTCAAGTTCCGGATCTGTTCGGCCAATAGAGCCGGGATATAAGATTTCCCTTCTAAGAATTGGGCCACTAGCTCTACGACTTTATAGTGGATATGAAAGATCCCAGTAGGGAAGAGTATGGTTACAAATGTTGTCATGATGAAAGCATAAACCCTTCACTTTTTACAACTCTTAGGATCCCCACATAGAATACCCCTCCTATTCCCATCATCATTCCTAGCTATGAACCAGGCTTCCAATTTATCCATTCAGAGGCAGTATCCATTGGTGTTTCCTAGTTCCTGGTTGATTGCTGTCCTGCAAATACCCAAAAGTTTATTGAAAATACCAGCCGACCTAGCCTCGAGATCTGGTACATATACCCCGTTGGTAAGTGATGGGGCCTATAAAAGTTGGGTGTATTCTTCCAAAGTTGTTGTAATCTCATGTGGCTTAATAAAGACAGCCACAAGCTCGATTTCTCATAGGTGTAAGATAGCTTGAATCAGATGTAGGTTCATCTCCATCTTCATTAGTGATAGGATGGGCCATATCTTTTCCTGAATGAAGGCTTGTTCCTCGAGGTCATACAAAGTAAACCAATGGTTCAGTACCAATTTTAGATTCAGAGGTTTGCAAACCCGGATTTCCTTGTAGAGGAGGCAATCGATTATGGGACTGGCCATCTATTACAATAGAAATTTCTAATTACACAGGAAAATTTTACAAAGTACAATTGATTCTGTTACAGGTAAATGTATCTGAACTCTAGAAATTGAACAAAGGAATTACATCATTAATTAACTACCAGCCTATGACTTCATGTATGTAGATAGGTGATTTCTAACAGGTCCCCAAGCTCTATGGCTTCCCGCATTCTTGGAAAAATGGATCTCAAGTCATATCGAAGCATTGGGTGGGGTAGCCTAATGATAGGAATAAAAATTCGACAAAACCTATCATTAGGGCAAGAATTAAAGGATTTCAAATCTTGGCGATGAGGGCCCACTTTGAACAAATCGACCATGGAATTATTCGTTTACTAACCACTTTTATCTTATTCATGTATTATATATTCCAACAGGCACACTTATCATATTTTATAGGGCGATGGACAAACTCACTCAAACTCAGCTTGTGGGTTATCCATGGACTGACCTAAACCGGCGATGAGTTGGGCCGAAGAATCCTATGGAAGAGCTCGCATGATGAAGACTGTTTTCTTTTATTTTGTAATTTTTATTTGGACTATTTTATGTTGTATTTTCTTTTGGGACACTTTCATTTTTTATTGTAATTGTCATTTAGGACCGGCCACCTTAAAAGTGGCATAGTTGTAATTTTGTGCATTTTCTAACCCTAAAGGGAGCAAGTATAAATACTTGCTTATAGTAGGGTTTGAGGAGGCCAAAATTTTTCAGATTTTGAACATCACTTTTCGTGAGAGGGCTTAGGGTTTCCTAAATCCAATTTCTCTTATCAATTTCAATTTCCAAGAGTTGAAATTGTGGCGAGTGTAACAAAGGGTAATTGTGAGTAGTATCTATTCCTTCTTTGTTGTGTTTCCATTTCATCACTAGTGAGTCATATCTAGGGTTGATTTGGATTTTCTTGGTTAGATTTTTTATTGCATTTGTGATCAATTATCTTGTTATAAGATTGATTGCTTTAGTACTTGATATTATCATCTTCATTGGTGGCGTGAATTGGGAATTGTAGGAAGGAGTTGAAATCACGGTTTTGATCTATTCCTCTTGATTTGATTTAACATGGATTTCTCTTGCATTTGTTGTTATTTGAAGAAGATTACATATATAGATTGTTAATTGCATCATTTGACCTTTGGATTTTCATCAAAATTCCATTAGGGTCATGCAATTTCTTGATTCCAATTGAACTGGTTATGTTTGAGATTTGAAGTGTTCCTTTGGTTTATTTGATTGTGCTTGGACTTGGTTTTGAGCACATCATCTTTTGGTATCAGAGCTTGAGGTTTGTGAGGAGGGATTTGCAAATTGAATTTCGGAAATTTAGGGTTATTGAGTTTACATTTTGATTCCGAAATTAAAAGTGGAAAATTGAATTGTTTATGTGATTGCTTGAAGTGGTGTGATTGTCTTGTTTGGGAAGTTGAAGTTGCTGCTTGTTGAGTGATTTTTGAATATTTGCTTAAGCCCCTTTGTTGTGGAATTCACCGTGAAGGAAAGGGGAAAGATAGTGCACTTGTGATTACAATTTTGGAAGTACAATTGTGTAGGAAGAGAATTGTGATTCTTACATTGTTTGAATTCGGAATTGGGGAGAGCATTTGCAATTTCCAAATTTGAGTAGTGTGGAAGAATGGAAGTTATTTGATTTTCAAAATAAGCATTAAGAGTGAAGGAGTTAATGTGTGTTTGTTTGAATTTGAAAATCATTTCTTACCAATTGTGGAAGAGTTGCAATTAGTGAAGTGGTTTGATTTTCAAATTTGAATTGTTGTTATTTTTTGTATATGAGTTGCAGATTGCTTTGGTGTTTTATAGTGGCAAGGAAGTTTATACTTTGAAGTATTGTGTGTAGATTTGTACTTACAAAAAAAAAATTGTGGAGGTTGTTGCACCGTAGTTAAATGTGTATGAATTGTGGTGTAAAAAGGAGTATTGAATTGTTGGCGTTGTGTTTGTGTGTTGAGTGAGGGAATTACCATTTGTGAATTTGTGGAAGTTGTGTGGAGTAAGGTGCTGCACATTAAGGCTAAAGTGTGAGAATGTAGTGCATGGATAGCAAACCGTGAAGGGGAAGAGTAGTGTTACAATTGTGAAGTGAAATTGTGTAGTGTGTGCATTTTTGGAAAGTGGAGGAATTACAATTATTATTTTTAGATTTCAAATCAGAATTGAAAGTATACATTAAGAGGTCAATTTGAAATCTTAAATACACATTAAGTCATAGTTAATTGTGTATCATTTGAATTTGAAAAAAAAAGGCCTCTTACCATTTGTGGAGTTGTGCACTTATTGAACTTCTTTTTGAATTTGAAAGTGAGCTACCTTATCTTGTGTTGAAGTTGCGGTTTTGGTTGTATTTTGTGGAAGTGAATTATGCCATGGCTTGAGGAGTGTATTTGGAGTTCTTATTAATTTAGTAGAGGTTGTGTACATTTGATATTGGTTATTATATGTGTTGTCAAGGACATTGTTAGTAGTGGCGTAAAGTATCTTGAACCGTAAGCATAAGGGGACTTTTGTGGTGGTGGATGGTGTGTTGTGTGAGTATTTTCCTTGCTTCCCATTTTGTATTTAAGTGGTGAGAAGTCAATGCAAGAATAAGGAAAGTGAGTAGTAGAATTTAAAATTCAAACAAGTCATTAAAGTGTGAAAGTAATTGAACTAGTTACTTAAACACTTGTTGTTAAATTTAATTCTATCTACTTAAAAGTAGTTGAGTGTACTTCATTTGTGGCTTGGTTATGTACTTAAACCTTGGAAGTGTGAAGAAAATTATCGTATTGTTGGGTTTGAACACAATCACATCCAGTGAGATATTTCATTATGCTAATGTATTACGTCAGACATTGACTACATGTACTACTAAGGATGATGAACAAAGGAAAAACTTGTTCCATACTTCTTGTAAGGTACAAGGAAATTTATGTGTCCTTATAGTTGATGGTGGTAGTTGTACCAATGTGGTAGCAACATCGTTAGTGTCGAAACTAAAACTTGCTACTACTCCACATCCTAAACCGTATACATTGCATTAGCTTAGTGATCAGGAGAGTTTGCATGTAACCCAAAGAGCTAAGGTACCATTCAGTGTAAGGGATAAATACTTTGATGAGATTGAGTGTGATATTTTGCCTATGTGTACATCCCATATATTGCTTGGCAGGCCTTTGTTATATGACAGGAGGGTCTTACATGATGGCTTCTGGAATACATATGTATTCCAGAAGGAGGGAAAATGAATTATTCTGAATCTGATGTCGCCTTTAGAGGTTTAAAGGGTTTAGCAACAACTCAGTAGACCATCAGTGGGTCATGAGTAGTTGAACCAACCTTTAGAGCACAAAATTTGTCAAACACAGATGTGCCAACCTTTAGAGGATCCTGATGATCATAGTCAAATGAGCAGACTACCGGAGGACCAAACTGTTCAAAGACAGTTATGTTCACCTTCAGAGATACTAGAGGCTTATGAGCAGTTGAGTAAACCATTGGAGGATTCTGAGGGTTAGAGTCAAATGAGTCTATCATTAGAGAGCCAGACTGTTCAGAGACAGTTGTGTTTACCTTCAGAGGTTTCAAAGGGCAATGAGCAGTTGGGCCAACCATTAGAAGACCATGAGGATCAGCGACATACAAATGAGTTAGAAAAGGAGAAAATGGTTTCAGTGGAACGGGTTGATTCAGGGGCGACTTTAGTGGATAATGGAGCATTATTTATGCTGTAGATGAGATACATCCTAGAAATGGAGTAGAGAAAACAATCACCACCTATAGTATTTCAGATATTGGGGTTCTGCAAAGATACTTCTTCAGATGGATTGCTAGGAGAAAACAAAGTTTCTATTGCATTTGATCTGCCAGATTTAAGGAAAAATCTTTTTGAGGCTCGAGGAGATGATAGGAATAAAAATCCGACAAGACCTATCATTAAGGCAAGAACTAAAGGATTTCGAATCTTGGCGATGAGGGCCCATTTTGAACAAATCGACCATGGAATTATTCGTTTACTAACCACTTTTATCTTATTCATGTATTATATATTCCAACAGGCACACTTATCATATTTTATAGGGTGATGGACAAACTCACTTAGACTCAGCTTGTGGGTTATCCATGGACCGACCTGAACCGGCGATGAGTTGGGCTGACGAATCTTGAGCTCGCATGATGAAGACTATTTTCTTTTATTTTGTAATTGTTACTTGGACTATTTTATGTTGTATTTTCTTTTGGGATACTTTCATTTTTTATTGTAATTGTCATTTAGGACCAGCCACCTTAAAAGTGGCATAGTTGTAATTTTGTGCATTTTCTAACCCTAAATGGAGCAAGTATAAATACTTGCTTATAGTAGGGTTTGAGGAGGCCAAAATTTTTCAGATTTTGAACATCACTTTTCATGAGAGGGCTTAGGGTTTCCTAAATCCAATTTCTCTTATCAATTTCAATTTCCAAGAGTTGAAATTGTGGCGGGTGCAACAAAGGGTAATTGTGAGTAGTATCGATTCTTTCTTTGTTGTGTTTCCATTTCATCACTAGTGAGTCATATCTAGGGTTGATTTAGATTTTCTTGGTTATATTTTTTATTGCATTTGTGATCAATTATCTTGTTATAAGATTGATTGCTTTAGTACTTGATATTATCATCTTCATTGGTGGCGTGAATTGGGAATTGTAGGAAGGAGTTGAAATCACGGCTTTGATCTATTCCTCTTGATTTGATTTAACGTGGATTTCTCTTGCATTTGTTGTTATTTGAAGAAGATTACATATATAGATTGTTAATTGCATCATTTGACCTTTGGATTTTCATCAAAATTCCATTAGGGTCACGCAATTTCTTGATTCCAATTGAACCTGTTATGTTTGAGATTTGAAGTGTTCCTTTGGTTTATTTGATTGTGCTTGGGCTTAGTTTTGAGCACATCACCTAATCAGCTCCAAACGGTGATCATATCACTTCTCCCAGAACCTGCACAATGGCCCCTCGTCCTAGAGTCCTAAGACGGCCCAAGTCTGACCATATCTGCTCAAACGATTGCATGCATGCAAACTCAACAGTAGTAAAAATAAATAAACCTTAAACTTCATCAAATCTCTGAAAGGTTAGTATCAGTAATATTTCTCAGTGTAACGGTTAAAAGATATCTAGAAATGGTTATTTCAGAAAGGTCAGGTGGTTAGCCTATTGTAGGTCCCCAATGAAGTCGCTATCCTATCGAGTCTAATTTAAAATTTTTCATTTATATTACTAATCCGATTCATATTGGATCCTACACTCATCCAATATAAATCATCGACTTGAACTAGGAATCCTATTATTTATTTGGAGTCACCACCCAACTGAAGTTAGGAAATTGTTAGAATTATTATTTTTCTTACCTTTTTTTTCCCTATTGTAAATAAAGAATTTTTTTTATTTTATGCTAGAAAAGATATAATAAAATATAATCGAAATTCAGAAAGGTTAAGGTAATAACCATAAACTTTTAATAAGTTAGTATCCAAATTCGAAATCTCTGGTTTTCTTATTAAAAAAAATTATTAACTAGTAGCTAAGTTAGGATTAATTCGCTCAATTAATCCTAACTCAACAATTTTTTCCAACTTCGGTTGGTTGGTGACCCCAATTTTCCATTAAATGGGTATAAGATTTGATATAAATCAAATTAGGAAAAATAAAATAAAAATGAGACTCCACAATTACCCATCAACCCTATGGTTTCTTACCATAATTTGTCTTTAAAAAATTAATGTATATATGTTATTTCAATCCTCCGCAAGCAAGGTCATGATTTATGTACAACCTTGTGTTTAAAAATATAAAGATTCATTATGTTAAGATTATCATGTTGAAGAAATTATAAGGCAATACCATAGTATGATATGAAGTAAGTCTAGTTGTAATGTTCCATTCATTTAAAGTATATTGACAGCATCTTGAAAATCCAATCCTCCGAGGATACAATTATAAGTTTGCATTTTTTTTTTTATTCACTCTCCATTGCTTACAAAGAGTAATGTCATAAGGAGAATATCACATTCACAACGTAGGACACTCGCCGGCTGTGACAATACGCAATACGTGCAGCGATGCTCGCTTACTGCGACGATGTATAGTCTGCTCTGTGAAGCTCACTTGCTACAATGATGTACGGTCTGTGTTGGGAAGCTCGCCTAAATATACTATACAAATATATTGTTGCACGAGTAACTTGTGTAATACGTTGCAGTATAAGCGCTAAACAATGCACAAATTCAAGCAACATAATTAAAGAGAGTATGCATGACATTTGGGAAAAAAGACACAGAAAGTGTTTATGCTTTTATATTTAGACAATTTAGTATCTAAAGTTTTATCCTTTTATAATTTAGTGCTTAACTTCAAAGTGCACACACTAAATTATAAAATAATAAAATTTTAAGTACTAAAATTTATACCTTCATCTCTAACATTTTTATGTTTTATGTTAAGTTATATTCAATTTTCAACGACATGGGCACATTGTGTGATGATCTAAGCAGTAAATACCATGCGCACCAAGTAGTGATTTAGTACTAAAGTTACATGATGAATGCCCATTAACCATTTCTTCTCTATCAAAAAAAATTCTTGGGCAAGGGGACAAATTGTAGATCTGAAAATTTGCAAAATATAGTCCCTGGGTCAAGCCCAATACTAATTACTTATGTTTTAGGTTATTTTTTTGGATTAGTGGTTGGACACGGAGAATTAGACCTATTTGCGGGATGATTTACCGATTTTTGGATTAGTGGGCTCATAATAGGGTTCTTAGTAGCCTTAGGTGTCTCTAAGTTCTATTATGTAGAGTTGGACTTTGTTGTGCTATCTTTATCCCATTAGGATTACTAAACCCTAATTAATCTTGCCTACTAATAGCATGTGCAATCTAACAATAATTATCATTTATAACTCATTTTAAATAAATATGTGTTATGAGATGGGACTTTTGAACCTAGCCTCCAATATGCCACATATCGTTTAAACATCAAACTTATTGAGATTGTCTATTTAACCTCTCTTATCCTCTTGAAACTATCACTTTTTTGGTCAGATGATCATTCTATTACAATAACCCTTTTACACTCATGTGAAGCGCATGAATACATGTTGCATGCACTATATATCTATATAAATATATGAACCCATAGATCTACAAAGTCAATAATGAATTAATGTAGCAATAAGTAACTATTCAATTAATAATAGTAAATTTTAGCCCCAAAAAAATTAATAATGGTAAATAATAAATCCTATAATAGAAGGCCTTAAGACGAGCAAACTACATGCCTTTAGCACTACCTATAATAGTAACAATGATGGGAAACAACAATAACAATATTGTTAATGAGAAATGATGACGTAAAGTAAAATCTGATAAAGTCAATTAAAAACCCAATTCAATAAGGTAAAGGCACAATAAGACTATGAATGTAAGGACAATAAATGCAACGGTAATAAGTTTCAAACTATAAAAGTAATAAATAAAGTATTATAACATAATTAACACATGCATACGTGTATAATCATAACAAAATTAACCAAACGCCTATATATGTGTGTATAATTATAACGAAAGTTTACAGCCATCCCTAACCAAAACATTAGTATACATGATAAATAAGGGGGAAATAGTGGGATGAGATCAAACATCTTCCAACGAAGAAGTGGAAGTAACGAAGCGTAGAGGTACGTACATGATTCTCGAATCGACCCTGTTGGGGAATTGTTAGTAAGTGTTTAGAACGAGCCTAGCTCTAAGTATTATAATCAAAAGGAATAATCTGGACTAACTTCCAAGCGATTTTGAAGTCATGAGTAACGAAGGAAGTTGTTGATAGAAAAAATAAAATTTAAGAAAGTTGGATGTAAATAAAGAAACAATGAAATGACTAAAAGGGTAAGGATAAGAGAAAAATTAAATTTATGTGTTGGAAGTGAGTGGATTAGGAGAGGGTAATACTTTTAAACATCGTAGTTTTAAAAAAAAAAATTACGCAAATATTATACCCAAAATAATTCTTTCCAAAATAGGATCCAAAGATACGGATCCAATTTGCAACTTTAGGATTAAAAAAAAAAATTATGCGCCTTTAGTTCTACCACATCAAGTAATCCCACCATCTTTTTTTTTTTTTTACTTTAACATCTACCGCTAATGTAAAAAAGCAACTCACATGACAACGGTAGAAAAAATAAAAATTATAAATACAAAAAAAAAAAGATGTTTACTATAATTTTTCATAATTTTAAAGTCAATCTGTTTTTTTTTTTTTCTCTTGTTCATAAGAAGAAGAAGAAAAAGTGATTCTATAGAGCAAAGGAAGGATTTGAAGTAATATACCAAGATCTAAGCATTTCCTTAACAATTAATCGATCGTGATACTTTTTTTAGAAAAAGTTAAAGTTTGTTTTCTATGTTTGATGTTATTATTTGAGGAAAATATTGTTATAATGTTATATTTTGTAGAAAATATTACTACTTATTGTTAGTTTGTAGTGTATTAGATATTATTTATGTAAATCCTATAATACGTAATATGTGATATTAATTTTTTCGTTACTATGACAAAAATTTTGATATTATTTGTAAATATTAAATTAAAAATATTATCTATATTGTTATAAAAAAAACTATTGTAATGAAAATTTGTAATATCCGGTATGTAAAATAATTTTTACAGTTTGTAAAATGATACAGAAATTATAAAAAATTTTAGCAGCCTCAATATTATAAAAACATAGTATCTGTAAAAATTTTACAAAAAAATTTGTTTAAAAATAATGGGAAAAAATTAAAATTAAAAATGATACGGACTTTATTTATTTTTTTGTGAATTTTTACAATGTTGTTATTGGAAATTGTCATACTTTTTTAAAATCTCATAATTTATATATACCGTGGATAAGATAACAATGGCTAACTATATGAAATTGATGATCTATACATTTGGAAATATTATGGCTAGTAATTGGGGGCCAGAGTATGACAAGGATTCGGTGAAAAAAGTTGAAAATGAAGAAAAATGTCAACTACAACGAATTATTATGCAGAATATGCTATAACATCATAGTCGATCCAAATGAAGTGAGGGTTGAGATAATTCGCAAGCATCTTATGTTCCATGGGGGCATTACATGTTATACATTGATGGCAATTAAAAATGACGAAGACGTTGAAAATTTCATTGAAACGACTGAATCATATGGAGATTGTGGCATACAACAATTGTACATCAAAATTTCTAACAATTTAGGGAAGGAGGGGCTCCATAAGGTAGGCATTCGATACAAGCAATCAGCCACATTTGTCACATGACATTGTAGAAATGTAGCTTAAGCCATCGACATTTCAACCCTCAATTCAAACCCTGTTGGAAGTAGTTGCTCTAATATTACAACAACCAGATACACGAGATACGTACATGGTTCGTTTGGGAGCAAAGGCTGCAACTGACACCCATGTAGGAATGGGTGTTGAGGAGGACAATACCGATAATGAGCAGAGTTCTTATGAGGAAAATAGGGAAATTGAAAACAAAGGAGATGAAGTACCTAAAGAAGACTCTCCAACTGTACATACATACTTGAGATAGCCAATATATCAATCAAAGCAAGCTAAACCACCAAGCATGGCAATTAGAGATCTCGTTTCGTACTATAACATTGGTGGTGATGGTGGTTACATTTATTTCAAGTAGAAGCAAACTAATATTCACAATGGTTCAAACAGTAGTGACAATTTCTATAGGAGCATGAGATTCAGAACGAAAATAGATGTGATTCAAGTAGTGAAGGTTTACCATGTGAAGAACCATAGTAACTTCATTGTTGTAGAGTATAGTCCATTGTTGTGGTATGTTTATTATTTAAGAAGAGACGATGGTTGTAAATAGAGGCTTCGGGCTCGAAAGATAAGTTAGAGGGCATATTCGTAGTGATGAGATTTAAGAGTTCACACACATTCAATAACCCATTGATTAGTCAAGATCACCTACAGTTAATTTACAATTTCCTTACTAGCCGATTTGTAAATCTTCTTAGAGACAATCTTGATATGAATGTAACCAAGCTGGCTTCTATTGTTAAGTAGGAATTTGGCTATAAGATCAGTAGGAGATAGGTTAAGGAGGGGAAGAAACGGGCTATCGAGCATGTGTATGAGAACTAGGAGAACTCTTACAATAAACTACCTAAACTTCTCGATGCGATCGACTACCCTCGATGGAGCAAATCGACTACCCCTAGTGTGTCTACTTTGAAGTGAGTTTTTTAAGCATTTAGGTTGTACATTGTAGCGCAAATATTCCTGAAATTGATTGTTACCATTGACGCCACTTTTCTATAAGAGAAGTACACTCATAAGTTGCTAGTTGCTTGTGACGTTGATGGCAACAACCATATACTTCCACTAGCATTCACTCTGATTGATCAGGAAATGACTAAGACATGGGGTTGGTTTTTGAGAAAACTAAAGGAATATGCTGCCGGCTACCATGCAGCTTGTGAAACCATTTGCCACATATCGAATGGACACACAAGCATTAAGTTAGTAATTAAAGAAGAAACGAATGGATGGTGACCTCCGTTTGTGCTGTAGCGATTCTGTCTACAATACCTTATAAGTAACTTCAAGTCAGCACATAAAAACATACAATGCAAGAGGTTGGTCACATACATCAAGTTGCAAGCTCATTCTTGCAAGTTAAATTATGTGATGAAGTAGGTGAGGATTATTAAGCCTAATGCATTAGACTGGTTTGACAACATGCTATTAGATATGTGGATGCTAGCTCATGATGGTTGATTTCGAGCATTAGATAGATGCTTTATATAACGCACTTTATACTTAATTAGTATAGATAGATACATCAAGAGCACACATATAGGATGCACTTCATGCTTATAGGCGATGAGTTAGATTGGAGCCAGTACACTTCTCGTCACTCCACCCAAGAGGAGACCTCGTACAGAAGAAAGGAAAACGAAGGCGGAAAAGATACCACATAGAGATGGACATTAAGGAGCACCCAGATCAAATCACATATGAACTTTGCCAAGCAAGGGAGCATAATAGAAAAACATGCTCATGTCGATGTAATAATGGTAAATGATGGATACCAATACACATTTCATAGCATTAGATATTGCATTTATAGTGCTCACATTACCTTTTTCCCTCTTGCAACTTAGGTGAATCTTCAACCACTTCATCAACTTTGTTTTGTCGTAGTAGAAGGGGGATGCTCCATCTTCTACATATATAGTTGCCATTTTCTAATTTATTGAGAAGTTATATTAAATGTTAATTTCTTTAGACATTTGTTAATTTGTTTTCACATATTCAAGGTTGTAAATTTGTATATGTATACATTGCATGTGTAACATAGTAATTCTTTGCAAAATGTAAAACTACATCAACTTGATTGCTTTAATTGAACATATACATTTAAAATGAATAAAAAATTATCAGTTCATATCCCATCCTATCTCCTTCCCCTAGTGAATTGTTTAGCTAGCTGAGCAAAGGCATTGGTTGGCCTTAGACATGGAGCTAGAGGAGCTTCAAACTCCTGTGTTGGATGCTTCTAGGGAGTATCGCCGAACACTCGCTGAGACACGAGACTCCACTTTATAGGCTAAGTTAATGATTCACCCTAGTATATGGGTTGTTTTCTAGAGTGTTTCTTCTATGGAGCTAACGATGTTGAAACAAAACCACTTATATAATGTCAATGTGGTGTCTTGTATTAGCTGAAAATCAACCTCGAGCTAGCATACATCGCATCAAAATCAATAGGTATATGTTAGTCCCGTATTGGATTTTGTTGTGTCTCACCTCAATTTTGAGGTAGTCGTCGTCCCGCCTTCCGTTGCCACACAAGAATCAGTTGTGCCTCCACCTCCACCTCCTGGCTATTTTGCTATTGCGATTGTGAGTATAATGTTAAACCCTTCCCCCCACCACCCGACATGCCAATGCCTAAAATAAAGACCCTAAGTAACTATTCTCATAGCCATGTCCAAATCCAACAATAGGGAGATTTGTCATAACTTTTACCCTGTATATATGAACAAAACGTAAATTAAATAAGAAACAATCATGCAATTAGTCATTTATAGAGTGTTAATGCAAATCGTACTTACCAGAAATCCTTACACAGCCCTCGTATGTCTAATCCAACATCGGTTGATTGATCTATACCACTGCATATAATTGTCATGTACACCACTAAGGCCCTCCATGTGAACCACTAGATTGAGCCACTATTCCCACATATGTATGTACACTGCATGCTGGAACAACTCATCAACATCAATCCTCCCTCGCAGGTCAATTTGATGGAGCTCTAGCTACGTGTTCACTAGCTATGAGATATATTAGAACCCACCAAACTGTCTAGCCACTCGGTCTGGGAAATGACACTCAACAATGTGAAAACAAATTAGTGGCACTCGAGCCGTCTAAATGTGCATGCCACCTTTGCAGAAATCTGGCAGAAGATTAATTACATTCCCATCATACGACTCCCATTCCACTTGAAAAATGGGAAATTATATCACTGTAAATGATCAATATGATGAATTGAAAGGGGGAAAAAAAAAGGTTACTGAAATACCTGTGACATGTTCTACTTGTCCAATGCATCCCAATATACGCAAACAACGTAGGTGGGGTGATACTATGTGTCTCTCCTCATGTTCCAACATGCCGCCAATGGACATCCAAATTCTATATATAGTCCATGTCAACTAAGGGGTGCTATGTAGGGAAATTTATCTCAAGCCCACACCTATATGAGAATGATAGTTAATGTGTCGTTTATCTGATTGTATCAAATTATAAATTTATAAACCCAAAGAAATCTAACGATCTAGTTAGGCAAGTGTACCCATGTAATGTAGTATAGATTACAATGGGTGTCATCCTCAAAGATCTTAAAAACAAGTACTAGTATTACCATTTTTCTACTATCTAGTCTAAAGCTTAATGTAAAATTAATAAATTAAATCACTAATTAACTAATCTAATAGCCCTAAGATTTATTACAATCATTGTAATAAATTAATTCAATCACAAAGACATACCCTTCATCTTGATCCATTCTAAACCCTAGCTTTCTTATAATAATGTATTGATTAACAAATTATTTATGCCATACACTGCAAGAATTCTCAATTAAACTAATTACACCCTCGAGTTAATTAATTAATAATCTTATATAGAATAGTGGAGAACTCTCTCATTATCGCCCTATAAAATTTCATTAAGCTCAAAATTCCCAAATAAAGATTAAATCTTTATACAGAAAATTAAATTCTTCCTACCTCTAAGTAAAACATGCAATCTTTCTATTTATGAAGATCTATCATATTAGATGAGACCTCTCTCTATTTAACAAAAATCATACATGTAATCAATTTGCATGCATAAATTAATCACACATGAATAGATGTAAAGACATAAACTTTTAATTAATCAATAAGTAATTTAATCACATTGTTTAAAGTTTCACAAGATGCAAGGCATATAAATCTACTCCTCAATGGAATTTACAATAATCACTAAAAATCTAGAGAAGTAATAAGAGTTCATGATGAAAAGAATAAACCTTCGTAGGCATTTTGTGATTTCCGATGATACTTCAGCGATTTCTCCTTCTAGATTTGTAATTTTGCTCTCCTAAGGTTTTTAAAGTGGCTGTGAGAAAAAATAAATCTAGATTCTCAATTTTCATAACGAAGCAAGTATTTATAGTCTAGAAAATCTAGAAAATATGGTAGCATGCATAGCCTAGTGCACGCTCATGCTCGAGGTCGTGTACTCTAGAAAAGAGTAAAATTTTGACATCCTAGGTTCTATACGGTTATGCTCAGGGTTGTACACTCCGAAATTCCTGCAATTTTTTCTCTGGGCAAATTTCTTGCTTCAACACGATTCTCCACACCACTTGTGCAGCAGCCAAGGCACAATTTCACGATGCATTATGATCACTTTTTACTCTCCAGCACTAGTATCAACATGGCCATGCTAAAAGTTGTGCACATGTAAAAATCACATTTTCTCACATTTTGCTAGATTTCGCTTCTTCTTTGCTCAAATCTTCTTTAAATCTTTAATTTGCACTCTTTAAACCCTGAAATCAAATATTAAGCACTTAAGTGTCTTTTTCTTGATAAATTCACACAAAATTCATATAAATTCATATTCAATAAACACTATAAATAAGATTCTTTTTACACTTATCAAACTTCCTCACACTTTACCATTTGCTTGTCCTCAAGCAAATAAAGTAAGAACAAAAGAAAAACTCTATCATAAATTATACCCATTATAATCTTCAAATCATGAGCAGCATTCTTTACTTAATTAATTTTTTTTTTAGTGACTCGTTAGTGCCTATTGTTCAAACCTACCATAATTGTATGTATACTTGCATACAATAATTAAAATTTTTAGATTAATCCAAGCAAGTTAAACCAGTATCCTCATTGTTTAGCAACCATTTTCAAAATTACGAAAGAAGTAACAAATTAAACAAAATCTAAGTTGCTCGATTACATTTTCGCTACTTATTAGAAAGTATATAAACCATTCAATTATTTTTCAAAGTACAACAACAAGAAGTGAAAGTATATGGAATTTATTATTCCCTTAGCTTATTTTCCTTTTTCTTTCAAGTCTCTTTAAAAGTTTTTTCTTTCAATGTGATAGAACCAAGTAACCCATGTAGCAATCTTTCAACCGATAATCTTGGGTTTATCAACTAAGTTAACAGACATTATTCCCTTAATGGAGGGCATCCCTACGAGCTTATTCACTCGACTTATAAGACTCGATGAACTTATATTTTTGACATCCCTTAAAGTTATGGTAATTTCATCAGTCGATCGATCCCAAGATAGACAACCTTAGGTGACCAAGTTTTAAAGGGATTCCATCAAACCTCCCTTACCTTAACACATAGGAACTCAATATTGATATTTATTATTTTCAAAAAGACCATTTCAAGAAAAATTACCAAGTTAACAATTTCACATGCCCTTTTCACAAAAGGTTGAAAGAGCTCTCAAAATGATTAAGTATTAAATATACTAGCTAGCTAACTTAAAAACACAACTAATTCTCTTGAAATTAAGGATTTCCACTTACTTCAAAACTCTAAATTCAGTTATTGTATAGCAAATAGATTTATCCCACTTGGATTTCATCCTAAAACTTTAGTTAAGTATACTAAGCCCAACAATAGGTGAGTAAGGCACACAAAGTCACTACTTTTACATATGTGTGTACAAGAATGTTACTTTTACATTTTAATGAGTG
Source organism: Laguncularia racemosa (assembly GCA_037954665.1). Taxonomy (NCBI): domain Eukaryota; kingdom Viridiplantae; phylum Streptophyta; class Magnoliopsida; order Myrtales; family Combretaceae; genus Laguncularia; species Laguncularia racemosa. Next base: position 67,427 of record JBBMOL010000417.1, read on the forward strand.
TAAATTCAAGGTTTCAACTTTTCAATAATAGACAATCAAGATTAAAGTTCAATTGCAAACTTATAACTAGGGGGAATTTTGATCAACAAGAGCATAAGAGACCTAAAAGAATTTAGAACCTAATTTCTTCTATCTTTATATCCCTTCCCCACACTTATTGAAGACATTGCTCCCAATGTCTTTCCAAAACAAGCACACGAAGGGAAAAAGGAAAAGAGATAAAAGAAAAATTAATAAGTAAAAGAGAAAGGACACTAAGGACTTCCCTGGTTATCAGCACTTGCAAGTTTGAATTCCAACAAAGCAAAAGTTATGCATCATCAAACCTAAAAAAAAAAACAAAAAACAAAAACACCAAACTAAAAATAAAATAAAATAAAAGTTAGCCTATCCTAATCCAAAGAATAAAACATGTAACCAAGTCAAATAAAGAGTCTTCCCAGAAGAGAGCTCAATTAAGTACAAATTAAGAGCAGAAAGAAATAAAATAGTCTTTAAAAAATTGAAGGAGAAAATGTAAATTAGCAGAAGATCCAATGCTCAACCATCTTCTTCACTGCTATCATCAATGTCTATGGTTGTGCTATCATCTCCTTGATCATCATCATCATCTTCCTCATCCACTTCTTCAATATCATCTCCCCCATCGTCTTCATCTTCAGAACCGGAGGACTCAACTATAATAGGGTCCTTGTCGCTTCTCCTAGATGGTTCAAGAGCATCATCATTTAGTGAAGTAAAGCCTGGAGAGGAGTCATACATTGGTAGATCACTTGGTGGTGGGGAGAAACAGCCAGCTAATCGTCTTAGAAATGCCTCAACGGAACTTCGAAAGCAATATGTTTTTCTTTCTTTCCTTTTCGTTCAGCTCCCTCTCTTTCTAAAATTCTCTTTTTAAACTATGAAGTTCATCCTCAAGAAGGCGGGCATTGGAGGTAGAAGTAGCATCAAAAGTATAAGTTCCTTTAGTTAGATTGAATACTTTGACAAAGTGGGGATGTCAAGTAACGTGACCAACCCCCATAGCTAGAATGGGCCATTAGAAATTTTAGTTGCAGGGATGTCTAGTTCCTCATGATCTGAGGCTCGAAAAAAATGTCATATCCTTTCAAGAATTTAGTTATATAGTCCCCACAATATATCCCCTTTGCTCGATGATTAGTGGCCTACCAATTTAGGAACTTAGCAACTTCAACTTCGATATTTATTTGAAAGTTGTTAGCTATGTTATATAGACGAAATTTTTTGAAGTTGTTTACCACCCCATGACTGCTTTTTCTTCCTCCAATAGTGTGTGCCAAGAGGTGATGGACCACTTTCAGATCAATATTTCTGATGGGTGATGTCTTAGACTTTGAAGGATTATAATGGATTTCTACCTCACAAAGTTGTTCCCAATATCTTTAGGCGAACATGTCTTCAGGCCAAGTGGTTGGCAGTCTCTGGAAACCCGCTATATTTACTTCGGATATTGAGTACAAGCCTAAATAAAGCCCAAACAATACGTTGGCAATGTGTGTTTATGTCCATATACCTAAAAATTGAGATAGTGACAATTAAATTGTAATGTAGAGAGAAACTCAAGTGTAACCTCTCTATAAGCTGGCTCTTGTATTTTAAAGAAGGTAGCCTAGTGCCTAACACTAATTATTTCGAAAATTTGTTCTTCAATTCCGTAGGCCTTAAGTATCCTCCAGTCAAGGTATTCATTATTTTCAAAGTCAAGGGACTCTAGTCATTTTCATCGTTCTTTACTCCAATCTTCATCGAAATATCTAGCAGGTGCTTCGTGCACTACTTCTCATTATGGAAGGGTTCACTACCTCTTGCGAAAGCAGGAGGCTGGTTCTTGTGGTTGGTGAGATTTGGAAGCTTTTTGCGTTCTATTCTTATTCACTACCCTTTTATCCTCATCTACATAAAAGATGTATAAAGGAGTTCAATATAAAAAGATATCAAAGTCTAATTCCATAAATTAATGGAAAATTTAAAATAACTCACAATGATGCACAATATCTATAAAAGATTTGTATAATCAAAGAGTAATGAAACAAGCATCAATTCTTGACAATAAAATCATAGGGTCAAACATAACAGTTAATATGACCGTCTGCATGATCATGCAACAGGTGGGGCAAGACTAAGAACAAGTAAAAATTCAAATCAACACGAGTGCGGGAATTTGGTCATGCACAAGGTCATGTAGGAGTGTTAAGACAATTAGAGGAACAAAAACCTCACCAAAGCTCCATGAATTTGTACTTAAGTTCTTAAAATTGCAAAAACCCTAATTTTGCACGCTTAAGAGCCCTAGATTGTCAAAATAAGTACTAAAAATCAAAATTAAAGGAGCTATTGGTATCAAATGACTTCAAAAGCAGTGAATTGCACATTATTGGGAAAAGCCCTAAAAGTTATAAAATCACAAAAAAAAAAATGGTGATGAACCCTAAGTGTCAAAAGATCATATATGTATGATAGAGCAAACAAAAATCTTATAAAAGCACAAATGGTTGGAAGAAAAAATTATGTAGTACAATGAGATACTGAGTAAGCAACATTCACTACCTTACACTTGCCTATGTGCAAAAACACATTCACATATGTCAACAACCCAGCCAGATATAGATAATAATACAAATTATAATGTGTGCAAGTCTAACATGTACAACGAAACAAAAAGAAAAACTTACTTGGATGTTTGATCTAGAAAATCGAAGATGGAGTAGAATGCAAAGGGAAATGTGTGAAGTGCAAGGTAGAGTTTCATGAGGGAGAGGTAGAAGGGAAGTGTATGAAAGTGGAGCAAAATGAGAGAGCATATGGGAGAGGTGGTAAAAGTAGATAGATATATATGGACACTCTGCACGGGCTTGTGCATGACTGTGCTCGGGGCCATACAAAGTGTGAAAAAGTGATTTGAGGCTATCCTCATGCGGCACTAGAGTGCCATGCCTTCTGCACGAGCGTGTTCGAGGCCGTACAAAGTGCTAAAAAGTGATCCAAGGGCTCTTGCTAGTAGAGTATGAAGTGCCCTAACTCCTACACACCCATGCTCAGGGCCATGCAGGGTGCCAAAAAGTGCCCAAAAGCTTCCCTTAAGGTGTACATTGCCTTAAGCACTGCTTGTGCTCAAAGTTGTGTAGGTGTTAGAAATTGTACAGAATTCTAATAATATTTTTTGAAGTTACTTGATCCATGGAGTTGTTCATTAGGCACCTTAACACAATTAAAGGGACATGAAAATAACTTACTAAGTACACTTGAAAAGTTAAAGCTCGAATTTTCTTACTTGATTAATGCTTCCCCACACCTAAAGATGACTCTCACTTCATGCAAGTAAACTAAATTCCTCTCTACAAATCTGCACTTTTTTTTAACAAAACAAAATTAGTCTAATGAACTAAAAGTAAAACAAAAAGGAACTTAATATACCTAAGTTAATCATAGATTACCTCCCACAAAGCACACTTTTTTAATGTCATTGGCTCGACATCCTTCACTTTAGTTAGCTAACTATCTAGTAATTGGAGTTTGGACTCCTCACGGTATTCATGTGCTGTCCCGTCTCCCATGTATAGTTTCAGTCTATGGCCATTCACCTTGAAATTGTCATGTTCCAGGTGTTCGAGCTCCATCGTACCATGTGGGAAGACTTGCTTTACTACAAAGAGGCCAAACCATCTTGATTTCAACTTCTCAAGAAAAAGTTTCAACTAAGAATTAAACAAAAGTACTTGGTCCCCTTCCTTAAACTCCCTTGGATGGTGGATGTGTCTGTCATGATAATTCTTTGTCCTTTCCTTATATATCTTCATATTCTCGTATGGTTACCTTCTCCACTCATCAAGTTTTTTTAGTTGTAGCTTCCTCTTGAATCCGGCAACTTCTAAGTTGAAATTTACCAACTTGATTGCTTAATATGCCTTATGTTCAATCTCCATGAGGAGGTGACAGGATTTTCCATAAACTAGCCTATAGGGAGTAGTTCCTAATTATGTTTTGTAAGTTATTCAATACGCCTACAAGGCATCATCAAGCTTTTCTACCCAATCGCTTCTATTATGCTGGACTTTTTTTTTCTAAAATTCTTTTTAATTCATGATTAGAAACTTCAACTTGTCCACTCATCTGGGAGTGGTAAGGTGTAGCAATTTAATGTGTCACACCATATTTCCTTAGCACCCTCTCAAATTGTGCATTACAAAAGTGTGTTCCCCTGTCACTCATAGTGGCTCTAAGGATTCCAAAATGGGAGAATAGCTTCTTAAGGAACTTTATAACTACATGAGCATCATTTGTAGGAAAAACTTATGCCTCAAGCCATTTAGAAATGTAGTCCACTACTATCAAAATGCACTTACTTCTAGAAGAAATAGGAAATGGTCCTACAAAGTCAATAATCCATAAGTCAAAAATCTCACATTCTAGAATAAAGTTTTGAGGCATCTCATCTCTTCTCAATGTGTTTCCTACCCACCGACATCTATCACATGGGATGCAGCGATAGTGAGCATCCTTAAATATTGTAAGCCAATAGAAACCAACCTCCAAAACTTTATATGTAGTCATGTTGGCTGAGTAATGACCACCAGTAAGGCCAGAATGACACTCTCTTAGGATTTGCCACCCCTCTTCATGTGAGACACATCTCTTTATTAATTGATCTCCACAGACCCAAAAAAAGGGGTAATCCCAGTACTAGTATTTAAGTTTGGAAAGGAACTTCTTCCTTACATGGTAACTAAGGTCATTAGGGAGGACTCTTGCTGCTAGATAATTTGCAAAGTCTGCAAACCAAGGAGTCTTCATGTTCATAAGCTGGCAAACTGCATATAATTTTTCTTCAGGAAAGGAGTCATTAATGCCTTCTTCCTTAAGCTCCTCTGAACAGGGGTTCTCAAGCCTTGAGAGATGATCAGCTGCTAGATTATCTACCCCCTTTTATCACGAATTTCTAAGTAGAATTCTTGTAGGAGTAGAATCCACTAAATAATTCTAGGCTTCATGTCTATTTTCATCAAAAAAAAATTTCAGGGCAAAGTGATTAGTGTAAACAATTACCTTAGACAAAATCAAATACAGCCTAAACTTGTTAAATGCAAATACCATAGCCAATAGTTCCTTCTCTATAGTAATGTAATTCACTGAAGCATGATTAAGAGTTCTATCGGCATAGTAGATAGGATGAAAGTGTTTATCTTGCCTTTGTCCCAAAACTACCCCAATTCCCTAGTCACTTGCATCACACATGAGTAGGGATGCAACCAAGGCGGGTCGTAATAGGGTACCTACCTTAACCAACCCAATAAAAACTCTATAGGGTTTAAGGTTAGGTTTGGGACATGAAATAAAACTCGATAAGGTTTAGGGTCAAGTTATAAGATTTAGAAAAAAACTCAATGGGAAAACCTGACCCGATAATTTTTAAAAAAAATAACAAATTAATATTATAAGTTATAATTAGTATATTTTATTTTATTATTATATTTTTAATCAATGTATTTTTATATTTTATTTAATTTATCTCTTCTTTCCATCACAAGTAGATTAATAATAAATTAAATAAATGACATATGAAAATAAGCTAAAGTATGGTAAAAAAAATGATTTAATCATCATTCGGGTCAAGTTGGGTAAGGTAAAAAAAAAAAAAAAACCCCTATTGGGTCTAAGGGGGATTTGGGTATATAATTTTTTGCTGAGTCAAGTTCGAGTTTCAATGAACCCATCCCAAACCTAACTCATTTACATCCTTACACATGAGTTCAAAGGGCAAGTTCCAATTAGGAGTTATCATGATAGGTACATGGGTCAGTCTTTTCTTGAGCATGTCAAAGGCAAGATTACAGTTAGGAGTGAAGTTGAAAGGCTTGTCCTTTTCCAATAGTCAAGTCAATGGGCAAGCTATTTTAGAGAAGTCCTTTATGAAGTGTCTGTAAAAATCAATGTGGCCTAGAAAACTTCTTATAGCCTTGACTAAATTTGGTGGTGGAAGTTTTACAATTACATCAACCTTTGCTCGATCAACTTCAATACCCCTATGTGAAACTTTATGGCCAAGTACAATGCCCTCCATACACATGAAGTGACATTTCTCTCAATTTAGTACAAGGTTAGTCTCTTCACAACGAATAAGCACCTTTTCTAAATTCTCTAAACAATTTAAGAAAGAATCACTAAAGACGGAAAAGTCATCCCTGAAGACTTCCATAATTTTCTCTACCAGATCATCAAATATAGCTAACATACACTGCTGAAATGTAGCCAGTGAATTACATAACCCAAATGGCATTGTCATATAAGCATATGTGCCATAAGAGCAAGTGAAGGTGGTCTTCTCTTCATCCTTTGAAGCTATCAATATCTAGAAGTATCAGATCATCCCATCGAGGTAACAATAGTCTATACATCCAACCAGTCTCTCCAACATCAGATCCACAAAGGGAAGTGCGAAATGGTCCTTTCGAGTAGCATCATTCAATTTTTGGTAATCTATACAAACACGCCACTCAGTAATGGTACGCATTGGTATAAGTTCACAATTCTCATTGGGGACCACAGTCATCCCTCCTTTCTTTAGCACCATTTATGTTAAACTAATCCAAGGACTATCTGATATCGGATATATTAGTCCCACATCAAGGAGCTTGATAACTTCCTTCTTAACCACCTCTTTCATATTGGGATTCAACCTATGTTGTGGTTGCACTATAAGATCCTTCTTTGAGTAATATTTTATGTGTGCAAAAAGAGGGTTTGATACCTTTAATATCTGTTATTTTCCAAGTGATAGCCCACTTGTGTGCTCTCAAGACCGTGAGCAATTGATCTTTTTGCTCTTTAGATAAATCAAAGGCTATGATAACCAACAGCTTAAAGTCTTCTACTAGGAAGGTATACTCCAGATAATCTAAAAGTTGTTTCAATTACAACACTGGCGACTCTTCAATTGAAGTTTTTAGCCTCGCCTCTCTACTAACATTCAAATCTTCAAATCCTCCTTAAGGTATAACTTCTTCTACAGCGTTAAGCTGCTCATTGAATGTTTCGAACTTAGGGTTGTTCATGTCCTCCTGTTCTCCTCTAATTAGACTTGGCTCTAACCGATTCTTGTATAAGATCTCGTCAATATGCTCATCGACTGGGAAATCAACAATACCAATGAAATAGTAAGAATTATCTATGCACATAGAGTGTTTCATGGCGATGGCCATTTTGATCACCAATTCTTCATCCCCTATTCTTAATATAAGCTTGCCATCCTCCACATCAATCACTACCCTGGCAATAGCAAGGAATGGTCTTCCTAGGATTAGAGGTATATCCCCATCCTCATCCATGTCTAGAATTACAAAGTCAACAGGGTATATGAAGTTTCCTACTTTTACTAAGACATCCTCAATGATCCCCTTGGGGATTTTCACATATTGGTTAGCAAGCTACAGACTCATTTTAGTGGGCTTTGGGTCAGCTAACCCCAATTTCTTAAAGAAAGAGTATGGCATGAGGTTAATGCTTCCCCCAAGATCAACTAGAGCTTTATCAACTAAGATGTCACCAACCAAACATAGAATAATAAAGCTGCTTGGATCCTTTAGCTTTGGAGGGAGTTTGTTCTAAATGATAAATGAACAATTTGCTCCTACTTCTTCCATAGAAACATCCTCCAACTTCCACTTATTGGATAGAAGTTCCTTTAAGAACTTGGCATATTTTAGCATTTGCGAAAGCACCGCAATAAATGGGATATTAATGTGTAGCTGTTTAAAAAGTTCGAGAAGTTTATTAAACTGCTCCTTGTCTTTGCTTTGATTGAAGCGAGCTAGATATGGAATTTTTGGGACACACCCAATGGTGATTGTCTCTCGGGTTCTAGCTTCTCAGGTTCTACCTCTTTCTTCTTAAAAGTTTAGCCAACCTCTCTCTTCTTCTCATATTCTTTTCCAATTTGCAATTCCTTCTCACTCCTTAATGATATGGCTTTTGCCTACTCCCTCAAATTGTTCTTAATGTTACTAGGAAGGGAACTCGATTGCCTTTCAGACATAATCTTAGCCAATTGGCCAATTTACCTCTCAAGGTTGTGAATAGAAGCCTCTTGGTTTCGATGTCTTACCTCTAATCTTTGAATGAATTAGCTCATTAGATCCTCCAAATTAGTTTTCTTTTCCTACTAAGGCAGTTAGATCAGTGGATGGGGCATAGATTGGTAAGGTAGCATTTGTTGCTTTTGAAATCCTAGTGGTAAGAAGTTAGATCTCTGAGCGTTCTAATTGCCATAAGAGAGGTTGGGATGGTTTCTCATGCCAAGGTTGTAAGTGTTACTGTATGGGTTATACTGCTACTTATTTTGATTCCCAAGATAGTCTACTTGCTCATCATGGAGGTCCATATTTTCACTAGCATCTCCCACTTGACGTTGCGATCCTTAGGAATTCTTAAAGGTAGAAACCCGGTAACTAAGAGCTTCCATCTTTACCACCAAAGTAGTCATCAGATCTACTTCATATTTACCCACCACTTTTTGCATGCCCCTATTGTTACCCCACTAATAATTATTTTTACTCATATCAGCGAAAAGTTTCAAAGATTCTTCTAAGGTCTTAGAATTTAATGTATCACCAGCTGCGACGTCTACCAATTAATGGTCATTCAAAAAGGTTTGAACCTACATCCATGTAAGTAGTTGATGTTATGGGCTTTTTCTTAACAACTCTGTCCATGTTTGCCAAGCATCGTACATGGTCTCACCATCTTGTTGCATGAACGAAGTGATGTCATTCCAGAGCTTAGCTGTCTTACACGAAAGGAAGTAATTATCTAGAAATTGCTTGATTGTATCATCCCATGTAGTTAAAGCTCTAGGGCCCAATGATTGAAGCCACTTTTTAGCCTTCCCCTTTAGTGAGAAAGGGAATAATCTAGTACATACAACTTCAACTGTCACTCCATTATTCTTGAAGGTCTCACAAATTTCTAACAATGTTTGAATGTGAGCATGGGGGTCCTCATCCGATAATTCATCAAATTGAAAATATTGTTACAAGAGTTGAATCACCACACCCTTGATTTCAAAATTGTTAACCCTAATGAGAGGCTTTACAATTATTAGCCCTATTCCATCTAAGGTTACCCTTACATAATCTAGATTAGTCTTAGGTGGATCCTCAGCCATGGTCTCTTGTGTTTCTTCTTTAATATTCTCTAGTAATCATATCCCACTGTTCAAAATTCTGCAATTGATTTCTTGTCCTTTACTGTTGTCGCAACCTTTATAATAGACATTCCTCCCTCGGTTTCCAATTGTCTAAAAGAATCAACAGTTGTATTCTTACGAATCATGCAGAGTGTTCTCTCAATCTTGGAGTCTAAATCAAGAATGTTGTAGGAGAGAGTCCTTATCATGCACTATAAAAGCAACAATCACAAGTAACAGTATTTCAAAGATAAAGATAGTAGAAAGAAATAAAACAAATAAAATAAATCACTAAAGTAGCAGATAATAAGGTTTTTCCTAATATTGTTCCATTAGATCCCTAGCAAAGGTACCAAAAACTTGATGGCTCGCTTATCCAATCGTATCAAATTTTAAATTTATAAACCCAAAGAAATCTCATGACCTAGCTAAGCAAGTGCACCTATCTAATGAAGTATAGATTGCAATAAGTGTCATCCTCAAAGATCTTAGAAACAAGTACTAGTTTTACCATTTTTCTACTATTTAATATAAAGTTTAATGTGAGATTAATAAATTAAATCACTAATTAACTAATCTAATAGCCCTAAAATTAATTATAATCGTTGTAATAAATTAATTCAATCACAAAGACATACCATTCATCTTAATTCACTCTAAACCCTAACTTTCTTACAATAATGTATTAATTAACAATTTTTTTATGCCTTGCATTGCAAGAATTCTCAATTAAACTTATTACTCCCTCGAGTTAATTAATTAATAATCTTATACGGAATAGTGGAGACCCCTCCCTCACTACCACCCTATAAGATTTCATTAAACTCACAATCCCCAAATAAAGATTAAATCTTTATGCAGAAAAATTGAAGTTTTCCTACCTCTAGGTAAAACATGCAATCTTTCTATTCATGAAGATCTATCCTATTAGATGAGACCTCCCTCTATTTAACAAAAATCAAACATGTAATCAATTCGCGCACAAAAATTAATCACACAACAGTTAAAACACATGAATAGATACAAAGACATAAACTTTTAATTAATTAATAAGCAATCACATGGTTTAGAGTTTCACAAGATACAAGGCATATAAATCTACTCCTCCATGGAATTTAAGGTAATCACGAAAAATCTAGAGAAGTAATAAGAGTTCATGATGAAAAGAATAAACCCTCATAGGCGTCTTTTGATTTCCGATGATGCTTCAGCGATTTCTCCTTCAAGATATGTAATTTTGCTCTCCTAGGGTTTTTAGAGTGACTATGAGAAAAAATAAATCCAGATCCCCAATTTTCGTAATGAAGCGAGCATTTATAGTCTAGGAAATCTAATAGCATGCATGGCTTAGTGCACTCTCATGCTCGAGGTCGTGTACTCTGGAAAAGAGTAAAATTTTGACATTTCGGGTTCTGCACGGTCATGCTCGAGGTTGTGCACTCCAAAATTCTTACAGTTTCTTCTTTAGGCAGATTTCTTACTTTAGCATGATTATCCACACCATTTGTGTAGTGGCCATAGCATAATTTCATGATGCATTCCAATCACCTTTTGCTCTCCAGCACTGTTATCAGCATAGCCATGCTAAAGGTTATGCACACGTGAAAATCACTTTTTCTCACATTTTTCCATAATTCACTTCTTCTTCACTCGAATCTTCTTTAAATCTTTAATTTGCACTCTTTAAACCCTGAAATCAAATATTAAGCACTTAAGTTTCTTTTTCTTGATAAATTCACACAAAATTCATACAAATTCATATTCAATAAACACTATGGATAAGGTTATTTTAACACTTATCAACAACCCCTCCAATTTCGTGTGCCGACAATAATGATGCAACACAAAGTTAGCGATATAACCACACTTGACATGCAGACCTCCATCTATATGTCCCAGCAATGTCGAAATGCTCCAACAGGGGTAACCACATCGTGTGGCAGAGGGCACTAAATTTATTGGCAAAGATAAATCCCTCCAGCAGCTGCATTATGTATGCACGCATATATCGATGGATTTGGTCAACAGCGACATCAAGTGGGGGCATCAAGAACATATCACAAAACCACGCCGTACTAATGTGGCCCCCTCTACTGCAAGGCCCTAGTCTCGCCCCCAACAATTCTTCATATATCGCACTCCAATCTAGGCAACTACTCCCTATAATTGCCTGAACATCAATAGGGAGTCCTAACTGGATCTCCACATCCTGCAAGGTGATAGTAAATTCCCTTATTGGCAAGTAGAATATGTGCGTCTCTAGCCATTATCGCTCCATCAATGCTATAATCATGTGCTAATCCAATGGTATGTACAGCAGGCAACTCGCACCTTCGAATCTAGCCAAATGCAAATATAGCTCCATTCAAGAATTGAGGGGGATGGTGTGCTCGTCAAAACAAAGTGACAAATCGCGCCATCAAACAGCAAAGGTTACTTGATCCTATAATGATAACACGTGAAATGTTTTACTAGTCCTAATGTAATATAAATTAATTAACAAGTGAAAGGTTATTTATCTCTCCGTCCCAAACAGCCTATGATCAATGTCACTTCTATTGTGTCAAGACTAAAGGATCAAAGGGTCTAAGCTCCATCTATTATGCAAAATAGAATATATATATATTTAAAAAAATAGTATATGTTACCGTTAATATCAATATATTAATTAACAACTTATTAGCAACTATTTACTATCTAATTAATAATTAATTAACAGCAACTAAAGTTTACACTTACTTTTATAGTAATCAACAAAGATATTACATGTACAATCAATTCCAATTTTTTTAGTAATTAATTTTATGAAAATTAATCAATGACAGATTACTAACTAATCACCTTTAATTAATGAATCATTAATAACTACTTAATTTTATAAATAATTGTGACAAATATTTTATATTTTCAACCAAAACAAAATTTTTTACTAATTAATTAATGGCATATTGACGACTAATCACCTTTAATTAACCAATCATCAATAACTACTTAATTTTATAACTAATTATACAAAAACATACAAATATTTTACATTTGCAACCAACACAAAATTTTTCACTAATTAATTTTATAACAATTAATTAATGACATATTAATGACTAATCACCTTTAATTAACCGATTTAGTAATAACTACTTAATTTTATAACTAATTGTACAAAACCATACAAATATTTTACATTTGCAACCAACATAATTTTTCACTAATTAATTGTATAATAATCAACATAATTTTTCACTAATTAATTGTATAATAATCGATTAATGATATATTAATGACTAATCACTTTTAATTAACAAATCATTAATAACTACTTAATTTTATAACTAATTATACAAAACAATACAAATATTTTACATTTGCAGCCAACACAAAATTTTTCATTAATTCATTTTATAACGATTAATTAATGATATATTAATGAGTAGTCACCTTTAATGAATGAATCATTAATAACTACTTAGTTTTATAATTAATCGTACAAAAACATACAAATATTTTACATTTACAATCAACGCAAATTTTTCACTAATTATTTTTCTAACAATTAATTACTTACATAAGAAAAACTAATCATTGCTAATTAATTGTTAATTAACAATAACTTAATTTAACTACTTATACGAAAATACATTATAATAATACATAATGATAATTCATTATAATCAATACAAAGGTTTTTTCTAATTATTTTTCTAATGATTAAATAATGACTAATTAAGGACTAATTACTTCATCATTAATGATTACTTTTACAATATTTTTCACAACAATTAATTCAGATATTTTATTTTAAAAAATACTAAATTTTTTTACTAATTCATTTGCTAATGTTAATTAATGATATATTAACGACTAATTAATTACTAATTAACAATTAATTAATAACTACTGCTACTTCAATAAAAATAGTGGAGTACATATAATTATACTTATTTTTTTATGCATTCACTTGAAGTAGTAAAATAGCAAAAAAATTAATTTTTTCTTAAGAAAACATACCGAAATCTTACTTTGCTGAAGATATTTTTACACACATACTTTAACAAGTTAAAACCTGCGTGAAATAGAAATTAAGAAAAAAAAATCAAATAATGAGATAGAGTGAAATTTGCAAAGGAAATCGAAAAGTATAAAAATAAACATATGAACCAAGGATTCGTATTTATATTACAAACTGTCGATACTTTTTTTTGTGCATTAAAAATCACATGTTATGATACTGTGTAAATTTACTATATTATTTTTATAGGTTCGCAGTGTTACTTTGGTAATAATTTCATAGGTTTGCAATCTTATTTTGTAATAACTTTTATAGTTTTGCAATATAGGTTTGTAAGATTCCATCATTGTCAAAAAAATAAATATTCTCAATACAATTGCACTGAAGGTGCGAGCGAGGTGCAATGGTTGAAGGCACGAATGAGATATATGCCTTCAATACAATTGTACTAAAGGTGCAGACTAAGTATGTGCCTTCAGTTTTAATTTTTTTTTTTTTACCCTAAACTTGCAAACTACATACGCACCTTCAAAACCTATTTTATAAATAATCATTTCAGGTACAATATTTACGTAATTTAAAAAAAATACTATATTTAAGAGTCTAACCCAATTAGGAGATGCTTTGAATTAAATGGATCTAATAAAATCTTGCAAATTGATTTATCAAGTAGTGGAAGTGAGGTATCATGGGTTAAGTGAGAAGAAACCTATGGTAAATTAGAAGCTACTTGAAAAGCTTAGTGGAGCCAACCGAGGATATAAATCTGTAATCAAAGGAAGAAATCTTATTGTGAGGCAAATTCAAAAGAGGTAGAAGACATTTAATTCAAATGGGGAAGCAATCATGTTTTTCACAAGATTTTTTGTTGCTCATCTCAACATTCTCACTTCTAATATTTCCAAGTGTTTAGAATTTGAATAAAGATATTGATGAATATGAGAAAAATATCTGAAAGAGTTGGCGTAGATGATTATTAGTCTAGGAAAGGATTAATTATAGGCAATTCAGCCTAAAGCTTAGGGTTAAGATGACATAGGAACAACCTAACAAAAGACGTAGTGAAAGAAAATTTTGAAGTTTTTAGTGATTTATTACTGATACTACAAGACCTTGTATATGAAGTGAAGTGTGTGTTTGGGAAAATGAGAACACTAAGAATGAATTTGTGATTGGACAAATACTCAGTTTTCTAAGATCCAAGTAGCTTTTGAGGATCAAAGTTCTTTAAAGGGGTGGAAGAAATATCCTAGTTTTATAATATTTTAATTTTATTTTTTAAGTATTAGTATGTTTGTAAAACATTTTGCAAGCAAGGACATTTTTGTAATTTAAATTCTTTTAAAATTTAACTACCAAACCCTATTAATGATACATATTATTCTTCTTTCTTTTCTTCCTTTCTTTTTCCTCTCTCTCTCCCTTCCTTGCGATAGTTCTTTCTTTCTATCAACTGCATCTTCCTTCTCCTCCCTCTCTTGTGTAAGACTAAGGAAGTGCATTAGGTATATTATTTCTTAGGGATTTTTGCATGATTTTGTATTACTAGTCTCCTTTTTTAGTTCAATTTTGGGACGACTCCTAGAGTTCAGGTTCTTAGCGTGAGAACAAAGTAGAAACAAATTGGTAGGTTGGAAATTCTCAAAGTTATAGATGAGTGTTGTCATCTTTTTATATTTTCAATGGTATTATAAGGCATTCTAAGATTGAAGTGTGCTAATCGAATGGGTGTTATCTACCGATTTGAGTTGAATAGTAAACAAGCATTGTGTCTTTACTTTCAAGATTTCAAGTAAGTACTCCTATTATTTGTAAGCGGATATTTATTTAGAAATCACAAGTATTGTACAAAAGTTAGAATTTTTAGATTTTGGATTTAGATTTTGAGTGGCTTAAAAGGGGAGAATATATGGTTGAATAGGTAATGTATTAATTGAATTTCATGTGTTTAATGTTTGGAATGTGTCTTTACTTTCAAGATTTCAAGTAAGTACTCCTATTATTTGTAAGTGGATATTTATTTAGAAATCACAAGTAAAGTCATCATGCTTAACCCTCCTATCAAACTATCATGGTCGTCTAAGCAACAAGTGAGTAGCATGCATCGAAACTACGTCACATAAAATGTCATCTTCATACCTTCCAATGCTAAAAGAAACCAACACCTGTTTTGTAACCCGCATTTCACCACTATCATTTAACCACTGCAATTTGTAAAGTCGAGGATGCTCACTACTGGAAAGTCCTAATTTCTCAACCATAGTTGCACTTGCCACATTAGTACAACTCCCACCATCTATAATCACACTACACACCTTGTTCTGAACTAGACATCTATGAAAAATATTCTCCCTTTGCACCTCTTCCTCTTCTCTAACCTGTACATTCCAAGCTCTCCTAGCTACCAACAACTCCCCCTAAATAACATACTCCTCCTCATTAACATTTTTAAAAGAATTTCTATTAGACATATTTTCTGCAACAAAAACAAAGATTACAATAGAAAAGTACATATCCTCACTAAATCACTCCCTCACATGTTTTCTACTCAATCAAGGAATCTCTCTAATCACTCTTGTTTTATGGCTCACAAGATTCAATTGGCTTTTACGCACTCTAATGGTCTCACCACTCATACCTTTTATCATTCACAATCTCTTCTTCAATTCTTTTAGAACTAATCAACAAACCAGGGTTTTTCCCGCTAGTTCAATAGGTTCCTTGTTGTTGGAATCAATTAATTCAACAAGTCACTATAGTTTCCCTGGCAATTTAAACAAACACAAATATGATTTTCAGGCCTTCAACAAAACAATTTCCAAGAATCCTAAATTTTTTTTATACGAATTTTCCTCTTTTTTTTTTAACTATTCAAACGTGGATCAATGAACGCATATAGTAGCTGCTATAACAAGTCTAATAAGATCAACAAATACGCAAAGATTCAAACTTTTCTCTTCTTCTTCTTTTACATGAATTTCTTTTTTCTTTTTTTTTTTGAATTCAAACCCTAGATCTACAAATTACATTCAAGATAGGCAATTCCTAACCAACCCAGATTCAAGACCTGCAAATCTAACTCGACGCTGAGTAAGTAAGTATTATTATTATTATTAATTTAGTTTAGATAAATTAGTTTGTTTAATCTTGTTAAAACTTAATTGATAAAAATAAAAATAAATCTTATTAATAAAAATTATGGTAGATATTAAAAATTAATAATAAATAATTAAGTTAAATAACTTTGTCTTAATTTATTTAATTTAGTTAATGATAGAGTATCTTAAAAACTTATGAAAATCAATCAAGAAAAATAGTAAACTAAGTAATTAGGAGGGAACTATTATATAGGCTTTAAGTGTTGTAGTGTAACTGTTACCTAGGAATGATTAGGCTCCAACTAGCTTTTTTTTTTTAAAATAATTAGTGACACTTAGCTTATAAATATAAAAATTGAAAAATTGAAGGAAAAAAAAACAATGGTTTATTATCTTGGATATGATTTTATTCTTAAAAATGAAAAAAAAAAAAGTTTTCTCTCCTAGAAAAATGATTTTCATGAAAAAAAAAAACTCCAATTGGTGTTTTCAAAAGTTAGGTCTTTAGTTCCTTTTTTTTTTCAAAATTGGGGAATAAGAGTTTAGGTTTAGAAATTTTCCTTTCAAAAAATTAAAATAATAATAAACATAAACCCGACCCGTTTTCATAATTAAAATTAATCAATTCACTAAAGTTTTATGGAAGCAGAACTACATCAATTTGATTCTGATTAGCAAGTACATAAGCCCTTACTAGGCAACCACGTATAAAATTTAAAAAAAAAAAAACATTTTATTCTTTTTCAATTTCAATTTACCACATAAAAAATTTACAAAAGAATATTTTATCCTTTTAAAACTTCAATAAAAAAAAAAACACAAAAATATTTTACCCTATTTTCTAGTTCAATTTTAATTAAAGTAGAAATGTAAAGGTTTTATTCTCTTTTAAGTCATTTTTAAATAAGAATGGAAAAGTAATTAAAAAACAATTAAAAATTTTCCATGCTATTTTGATTTAGTTCATGTTTTATGTGAAAAATATGATGTCTTGCACATATGATGGTAAGGGCATTTATAACAACCTTTTAGTTCATTTTCTTCAAAAAGATAACAAGTTATAACCACTTAGGTTTTAATAAAATAGCTTTGAGTTTAAATTTTTTAGTTAATATTTTTCTAAAATTTGTTTAGAAAAATTTGTAGACCAGTAACTAGTTAAGATTAATTCACCTTATTAACTTTAACTTATCTTACTTTTCAACTTAGGTTGATAGCGACTTCAATTTTCTTATAATAATTAAAAATATAGTATTCCCTTAATATTACTATCAAATAATTTATATTAAGTGAGTTAAACTTAATATAGGTTAATTAAAGAAAAATGCAAAAGGTAGGCTCGACACCTTTGTTCCAAATCTATTATTAATAGTTGCTTCATAGATGTGTTAATAGCTAAAAACAGAAGCTTTATATCTTTCTATGCACTTAATTTTTTATAAGATGTGCAATCGATTTTAAAAGAGTTTTTCAATAAATTATATTAACTAATATCCCACATGACCTTTACATTGTATATGCCCAAATTTGTGAATCCAATCCCAAATGGAAACTTCAAATGCTTGTGATATCGATTCATGAATGGACTCAAATGCAAGTTATCGTGTCAACCATTCCATAAATCAGAGACCAAACATGTAAACCATCCAGTAAGATCTTTTGGAAGAAACAATGAAATTCTTTCACCTCCTACGGCGTAAAAATGACAGACTAACGTCTCAATTCGGGCTGCACATACGGACAAAAAAGTTAAACGTGAACGAATCACAGATTCAGGAGTAGACAAGATTTTTTATGCACAAACTCCGCAAGCTTCCACTTTAAATTGCAAAAACAAATCTATACATTTCTGCCGTAGGATATAACTTTCCTACACACCTAGCAACCCTGTTTGGTGACTGACGGCCCAAAAAAGTCTTCCCCTAAATGGGTGATCATTTTACAAGTAGACTAAATTTCGAAGAACCGGCCACACACAATAACAAGAGGCTATGCTACTAATGCCTGCTCCAAACGCTTCCAAGTTTTCCCATGTTTCATGTCATATTTAATCTTTCATGCACCACTTAGGATCCAGAGAGAACAACCTTTGTCTTCTCCAAATGCTTTCCTGCAACATTTTGGCAGAAACCACACTCATAAACCAGATCAACCCAAACTACCTGTTTCGGGCGCATATGTTTGCGTATGAGTGAGAGAGGAGGGGGGGAGAGAGAGAACCACGCGAGCAAACACACAACGCCACAAGCTTAACGAATTGGCTTCACTTAGCTAATTACTTATGCAAGCTACGTATTTGACCAAGGAGAGCTGCAGCTGTTCCTTTCAAGCATCAGCCACCCAACCGTGTATTATGTTCAGCAGACGAAGAGAAGGCACAAAACAATAATTCATCCTTTGTCAACATGAAAATCCAAACTAAAAATAGAAAGATATCGAGGCAGCCAACTTGTAGTAAAAAAGAAAACAACCCGCATCTTAAATATCCAAATCCAAAAATCTTAAATAGAGTGGGAATCAAATATGATTATCCAAAACATAGACCGCTCCAGCAAGATAACTTCTTAAATTATCCACACATCCCTATCCTCTCTACTGTACTTGTACACTTGATGCTTTTATTAAAGAAAATGAGGACTGATCAACCCTGCAATCTCAAGAAATCCAACCCGGTCTTTTCCTTGGAATATCTTCTTCAGCTTCTCATCGCAGACTATGACCTTCTTGTTTGCAGGATCCTACAAACCAGTAGAACAATGAAACAAGTCAATAGAGCTCTAAAGCAACTTAACCATCTAAATATAGATAATATGACAACTCAGACTTCTAATGAAAACTTCATTAACTTAAAAAACAGCAAAAGAAAATACAGACACAAAATTTCTCTTCAGTTGGAAAATATATAGCAAAACAAATTTTGATAAACTTTAATCTGAAAAGATTCATGTGCCATCGCGGACCCCCATAGCCAGTGGTTAACACGGCTGTAGGTGCATTCATTGCAACCTGTTGATATTATACCACAGATGAACAGAATAAAGGATTCACAATGTCAATAAGCATACATAGACAACAGAGAGCAACTCTTAACACTTATTTACAAGATCTATGGAGCAGATATTACAATGTAAAGACACAACTATCCCCTGAGCATGTAGACACTCAGCACAGACCCCTGCATGCATGTACCCAATCACCCACAAATGCTCAAACCTATTAGGCTTTTGCTCTCTTAACCAAAAGATTTTCGACATTGCCCTTAATTAATAACAGCATAATTGATGCTTTGAAAAACCAGCAGAAAATGTGAAAAATTAAACGTCAGTCAATGGTAAGCCATCAAAGACCACAAGTGACATGATTCAAAAAAGAACCTTAATGGAAGCAATGTCTGACACCGACCTAAAAAACAGAAATGTAGAAGTTAAAAACAAACAATTAGTTTAGACTCTGTTCTCTGAATCATCTGCCTTTCTAGAAGTCCGTTCCAATAGTTAGAAGGAAAGCTCGTGAGTCAAAAATTAAGTCACCCCAGATTTTATTCTTGCAAAAAAAGCAACTGTACAACATGGACATGGAACTATGGCCCTTTTATTTTCCAGCTGCATTTCCAAACTTCCATTTCCATACGCTAAATTTATTTCAGATACATTGGCATTCTCCCACTTATAAACATTTAAAAACTCAGGATATTTTTTGGATCAAGAACAACTCAGGATATTTCAACCATAGCAGCTATAATTAATGTCATTTCAACACCAGCACTCAACATTTGACAGAAAATAACCCCAAAGCAACCAATACATCTAACTATATGGAACTACACATTTTAGATGTAATGCAAAGTAGTAAATGCATCGCCTGGATCACAAAGCACCTGAAGCTACTTTAAATAGCGTTGTAAAAGAACACTCGGACTCTGAAGCAATAACCACCAATCTAATGGACATTATTCACGATAGTTATGCTCACATAATAAAATCAGAAGAATAAACCATAATAAGATTTGACAAAAAATTCATGACTTCGTATGCACATCCTTACATAGTTTCACCGAACAAGGTAACACAAAATTCAAAAGGCGGCTCAACAAAGATGAAACAGAAAAAGAGGAGCTGCATTTGCACACCATATGAGCAAACGCTTCTCCAAAACTCATCCCAAACATTGCTAAGGTCACAAATTTAACCCCAAATTATCAGAAAAGTAACACTCTAGAAAATAAGTACTACAATTTAAAATCACAAATCCTCATGTACTATAAAACAAGGCGTTATCCCATAAGAAACCACTTTGATATTGTAATCACCTAAATCCCTATAAAAGAGAAACCCTTCGTTTATTAGAAATATATTAAGCCTAAAGCCACTTCTTTTAGGAGGTATATAAAAAGTTCCGACCTCAAAAGAAAACACAAACACAACTTTAGCAAATATTATTTAAAAAAAAAAAATAGGGAAAAGGAAGATAAGACAAGCCTTATCCACTAGCTAAATAGAGAAACCCCAGAGACCCGATTCCATATAAAACCCTAGCAACAAAAACCCATTGATCAAAATCAGAACTTAAAAATCAAACAGAACCAAAAAGATTTAAGACCTGAAGATTATTTTCTTTAATATAAGCCCAAATGAGTTTCAAGGCTTGAGTACGAGGGATCTCGGGGACACCAACAAGCTCCTGCATTTCAGGCGAAACACGACGGGGTTTCATGATGCCACGCGGCTCGCGCTTCCCGGTAGGGGAAGAAGAAGCTTGCTTCGCGGCGGTGGCTGACGTCACTGCACGAACAACGGCCACACGCGAGGTGGCAGGGGATGCTAATCGGAGGGTGGACTTTGGAAACGACGCTGTCTCGGGAACAAGGAAGGTCGAGATAGTGGCTCCCAGCTGTATGACCATTGTTACGAGTGAGAGCGAGAGTTGGGAGAGGAAGATGATAAAGAGAGAGAGAGAGAAGGCGCAGAAGATTTTTGAAGGAGTGCTTTTTAAATTTGGAAAAATCGATGCTGAGGTTGTAAATTTTTTTATTTTTTTGGTGGTTTTTAGGTTTCATAGGATAATAGTTATTTGACTGAATTGTCCTTTGATATTGATGCATGGAGGTAGGGATTAGGGTGAACGAGTTAATTGAAATCCAAACTCAATCAGGTAAAAATTTATATACTTAAAATTCGTTTTAATCCGATAAGATTTTCTTTTTATCCGACCTGACTCACTTAATTTGAATGGTAATTAAATTTTTTTTTTTTTACTTTAATTTATTTTTATAAGTTATTTATTTAATTTATTATTAATCTATTTATGATAAAAAAATAAAATAAAATATAAAAATATAATAATAATAAAATAAAATATATTGATTATAAATTATAATATTAATTTTTTTATTTTTTTTTAAATTATCGAATCGAGTTTTCTCATTGAGTTTTTTTTAAATCTCATAACACGATCCTAAACCCTATCAAGTTTTATTCCATATCCTAAACCTTATAAGATTTTTATCGAATCGGTCGAGGCAAGTACCCTATTATTTTTATCAAAAACTCTATAAGCTTTGAATTGGGTTAAATCTACTACGAATCTAAACTTGATTTTTTTTTTTTTACAATGGATAAATAAATAAATATTATCATATTAAATGGTTTTTTCTTTTTAAAAAATTAAGAAGTACAAGCTAGTATAACCGGATAACCCTCTACTTTGCCCTATCCTAACCTTTGTTCTATACTCCTTACTGTTTTGTTTATAACTCAATGCTCACGCGTTGTCTCATTGTCATTTGTAGCAAATTTGCCTATCTCAACTCTTTAGTATTCTCTTCTCTTAGAAAAATATCAAAATCAAATTTGAAAAGCAGAGAGAAAATCTCATCTCTCTTAACTGTTTTGGCAAAAAAAATCTCATCTCTCTCGTCTATCCTCATCAGCTCATCTAAAGGCCACACTCGGTCTCTGCAGGCCACACGCCACACTAACACACTATACAACACAAGTCACAACATAGGGCACTTCGGCTTCACAGGCCACACCACTGCACTGCACAAGTCACAACACAACCCACACTGTAAGACCGCAAGCGAGTCACGAATCACAAGCTTCACAATTGTAGCCAATAGCCAACTCAACAACTTCTAGTCATCCTCTCTCACGAGTCACGACTCATACAATCAATCACTACAGCAATACAGCAACTCAACTTAACAACTCCAAAGTCTAAACATTGTGTTGGAACTCAAACGAATCTCACTCTCACATGGTCGGTTGGTCACATCATCTCTTCTCTCCAAATAGGACCAAACCGCAGGGGAATCACAATGAGGAGCTTTACAGTCAAAACTGACACTAACAAAGTCCTAATAAGTAACAGGTTAGGAATTGGGTTGCTTATCAAGTTTATTAAGAAAGTTTTAAGTACATGGTAAAAAACCCTATAAGGTTTGAAACAGGTTTTGATGAAGATTACACTAGGAGGATTGGTCCAAGGATGATCAAGGATAAGATAAGGAATTGGCAACAAAGAGCACGAGCTTATTCGAAGTGCAGATCACGAAGACAGAAATCGGGGACGGAATCAAAGGCCGACAACTTCAAGTTTATTGAAGATCGCCACCTTAAATGGCCAGCTTTGAAGAAGACCGCCGGCCTAAGTGAACCAACGTAGATTACATGAAGGCCGGCTTTGTAAGCCGCCGGCCTAAGTGGCCAACTTACCTTCAATAAAGGCCGGTTGGACATGGTTTTTAAGTCATCAGCTTTAGTCAAATTTAGGCCGTTGGTGTATAATGTTTTCCTTAGTCGTAATCAGGGTTTTTTATACGATTTTGTGTGCTTTGTTGTGATACTATAAATAGTCATCACGCATTCATTTGTATGAATCTTTTAGAAGTTATATTCATAATTAGAGAGTGATTTCTCTTTAGTTCTTTAAAGAACTAATTGAACTTATCGGATTGTGAATCTATGGCGTTCATCCCTTAACTTATCAATCGATCGTTCTTGTCTCGTTTATAGATAAAGGGTCATAGTGTCCATTGTTCTTGAGAGATCAGTAGGCTGTGAGATTAACAAATCGAGTGTCAAGTTTCGTCACGAGTTGGCGGGGTTCGCATCATTTGGTATCAAAGCAATCAGGTTTGTCAAAATTGCCTATCTTGTTACTTCAATTACCTGTTCTTAGATCTAAGGTTTAGATTAAAAAAATCATTCTTTGAATTTCGAATTGTTGCAAGTAGGTTGCATTTGATTGTTGTTAGTATTAAAAGGAATCGTACACACTTCCTTCCTTTAGAGTCAAAAAAAAAGAGAGAGGAAATTCGTATAAAAAAAAAAAAGAGAGAAGAAGCAAAAGCAAGACAAAGAAATTCATATAAAAAAAATTGTGATTGATATTTGTGATGATCCTTATTGCAATTCTTAGCATTTTGTGAATCTTGTCAAATCATATTACGAAATTGCTGTTGGGAAAATTGGGTAGATTTTTATAGGAACAAATCTGATTAGATTGTTAATTCCAAAAGAACCGAAAAGAGAAAATTTTGAGTGGGTAAGGATTGGTGAGAACAGTAGAGCAATTTGAGTGAAACACGTGAGCGACTGAATTTGAGAGATTTTATTTTATTACTCCTAACATTGTCTTGTGCAACAATATGTCTCATAGAAAGTCTTTTGAAAATGTTGATGGGGAGGAGTTTGTTGTTCAGGAGAAGTTGTTGGTAGCTAGGAGAGTTTGGAATGTATAAGATAGAGAGGAAGAAGTGCAAAGGGGGAATATTTTTCATACTAAAAGCCTAGTTCAAAACAAAGTGTATAGTGTGATTATAGATGATGGGAGTTGTACTAATGTGGCAAGTGTAACTATGGTTGAGAAATTAAGACTTTCCACTATTGAGCATCCTTGACCTTATAAATTGCAGTGGTTGAATGATAGTGATGAAGTGAGGGTAAACAAGCAGGTGCTAGTTACTTTTAGCATTGGAAGATATGAAGATGACGTTTTATGTGACGTAGTTCCGATGTAGGCTACTTACTTGTTGCTTAAACGACCATGGCAATTTGATAGAAGGGTTAAGCATGACGGCTTTACTAATAAGTATTCTTTTAAGCTCAATCAAAGGCCAATTACTCTTGTGCCTTTGACCCCAAAGCAAGTTTATGAAGACCAGATGAAATTGCAAAAAGAGAGTGGTCAGAAGAAAGAAAGTGAAAAAAAGACTATGAGTGAAAGTACAAAAGGAAAAGAGGAGGAAGATGAGGCTTGTAAGAAAATAGCTGAGAGAAAAGAAAATTTTTATGAAGATCAAGTGAGGCTACCGAGGGAGAGTGAACAAAAGGGAGTTAGTAAAAAAATTAAACTAAGCTCTATTGCAAAAAAAAAAATGAGAGAGTTTGAGTCAAAGGAAAGAGAAAAGAGATGAAGAACATTGAGTGATAAGAGAAAAATAAAATGGAAAGAAAATTATGATGAGAGACTTAGTGAGGTTAAGAATGTTCTATGTGTAGGAATAAAGAGATCTGCTGAGGTGCATGAAAAGGCCAAACTCAAAATTGAGCGACAGAAGAAGCAATGTGCTAAACAAACCAGTAAAGGGCATTGTTAAATACGTTCGGAACCTGACGATTAGGTTTGGGTGCGCCTACGCCCAAAACGATTCCTAGTACAAAGGTAATCAAAGCGACTTCCAAGAGGCGATGATCCATTCCGAGTCTTCGAGTGCATTAATGATCACATTTACAGATTGGAATTGCCAGGTATGTATCCAACTAGTGCTATTTTTAATATTAATGATCTGATTCGTTTTAATGCAAGTGACGATTTAAGGACAAATCCTTTTCAAGAGGAGGGGAATGATGAAGATCACATTAGGAAGATTGGTCTAAGGATGATCAAGGATAAGATAAGGAGTTGGGAACAAAGAGCACAGGCCTATTCAAAGTGCGGATCACCAAGACAAAAGTTAAGGATGGAATCAAAGGCTGACAACTTCAAGTTTATTGAAGATCGCCGGCCTAAATGGCTGGCTTTGAAGAAGGTCATTGGCCTAAGTGAACCAACATAGATTACATGAAGGCCGGCTTTGTAAGCCGTGCGGCCTAAGTGGCTGGCTTACCTTCAATAAAGGCTAGTTGGACATGGTTTCTAAGTTGCCGGTTTAAGTAGAATTTTAGGTTGGCTTTAGTCAAATTTAGGCCACTGGCATATAATGTTTTCCTTAGTCTCAAAATAGGGTTTTTTATACGATTTCGTGTGCTTTTGTTGTAAGACTATAAATAGTTGTCACACATTCATTTGTATGAATCTTTTGGAAGTTGTATTCATAATTAGAAAGTGATTTCTATTTAGTTCTTTGAAGAACTAATTAAACTTATCGGATTGTGAATCTATGGCATTCATCCCTTAACTTATCAATCGATCGTTCCATAATCGATTGTAGCGCTATTGCATATACCAAGGTTCTTATGTCATTTATAGACAAAGGGTCGCAATGTCCATTATTCTTAAGAGATCTGTAGGTTGTAAGATTAACAAATCAAGTGTCAGGTTTTGTCACTGGTTAACAGGGTTCGTATGAGGTTTAGGTAACCCTATAGGACAATGGGATGAGTAACGTGTTTATTGAGCCTAATCCAAACCCATTTCAATTACATTCCTATATAGGGGTACAATGATTTTAAATTGATGGGGATTTAGGATAGAATAGTCAAGATAATGGGATTGTAAGGCAAACACAGATAGACATGCCTTTGTTAGGAGGAACTTCTGGCATTTATCTTTCAAATTTTTTGCTTTCTTGTGAAATTTATGGGTCTTGATTACTTTCTATCGAGCTTAACAAGGCCAATATCTTTGTAAAATTTATTTGATGTTATGTCTTCTTTAGTTGTTAAAAGTCTACGGTATTGATTTGAATAAAATGTTCTATCTTTTGTTATGTTTGTATATTTTATCAATTACTAAACAAAAATAATCTTAAAGTATTAGATAAAATACTTACATTTTATATCATCTAAAATATGGTATAAAAATCAAATTCACTGAACAAAAACACAAAAATCTTTATTTCATATTTTGTATATCGTGTTAGCCTAATACATTATATATCCAAATAGTGGATATCACAAAAATCCTTATCTAATTTTGTACACACTAAACATAATACAAAAAAGTTGTACAATCTTCTTTTTTTTTACTCTATACTATCAAGTATTGTAATCTAAACACTACCTTAGATAAACTTGCATGTTTTGATAAATGTATATATCTTTTGCAAATAGTTTATATACACTATACAAAAGTAAATTAAAGGTGTAGTAATTGGTACATATGTTGTTAATGGGTAATTTCAGGGTTGGTGCTTTTTAAACATATAAAATAAAATTGATTAGAATAAATCACAACAATTGTTTGCAAAAGTTGGCCATAATATATGTTAAAAAAGTTGTATAAAGATGGATAGAAAGAAAAAGAATATATATATATATATTACATGAATACATGAAACCATATTAATTGAGGGTTCAAGGATGTTCATTAAAATTAGTCCATATAACCAATTTTAATCCTCTCGATAGGTTCATGTATTAATTAGACGCTCTAAAGTGTTTATGTGTTCTATTTATTATCTCATCAAAAGCACATTGTTAGCTTCATTTAAGTTCAATGGTCTTATTAATTTATAGCTACAGTAATCTAATAGTGTACCTTGCTAATGTCTAGGAATAGGGCTAGCAATCATGTTAATAGGACATGTTCATGTTTTCTAATCGTATCAAATTTGTATTAGTACCAAAAATGTGTAAAATTGAATAAAAACGATAGATAATTAAGTTATAATACAATCGTATTTATTTATAGCATATATCACGTGTTCTATCATGTTTCATGTTTTTTCTCTATAATCATATTTCTAATTGTGTCGCGTCATGCCGGCTCAAAAAAAATATTACTTTTATCATGGTGGAAAAAAAACATCATTTCGGATTCATGGTATAGCTAATTTAGCTGTTGATACAATTATTTAATAGACCGTTAATTTAGCCTTATTACCCATCACGTCAACGTATCAAGAATCGACCTACTGAAATCACATGATATATTCCTCCACTCTATCCTTCCCATCTCATCCTCATCTGTTGCAATTCATTTGGACTACGATACTCTTGCCTACACAAGGAGCTCGTGACGTTATTGCAATTCTTAGCATTTTGTGAATCTTGTCAAGTCGTATTATGAAATTGCTGTTGGGAAAATTGGGTGGATTTCTATAAAAACAAATCTGATTAGATTATTAGTTCCAAAAGAACCGAAAAGAGAAAATTTTGAGTGCGTAAGGATTGGTGAGAACAGTAGAGCAATTTGAGTGAAACACGTGAGCGAATAAATTTGAGAGATTTCATTTTATTACTCCTAACATTGTCTTGTGCAGCAATATGTCTCATAGAAAATCTTTTGAAAATGTTGATGGGGAGGAGTTTGTTGTTCAGGAGAAGTTGTTGGTATCTAAGAGAGTTTGGAATGTACAGGGTAAAGAAGAGGAAGAGGTGCAAAGGAAGAATATTTTTCATACTAAACGCCTAGTTCAAAACAAAGTGTGTAGTGTGATTATAGATGGTAGGAGTCGTACTAATGTGGCAAGTGTAACTATGGTTGAGAAATTAGGACTTTTCACTAGTGAGCATCCTTAACCTTACAAATTGCAGTGGTTGAATGATAGTGATGAAGTGAGGATAGACAAGCAAGTGCTGGTTACTTTTAGCATTGGAAGATATGAAGATGACGTTTTATGTAACGTAGTTCCGATGCAGGCTACTCACTTGTTGCTTAGATGACCATGGCAATTTGATATGAGGGTTAAGCATGATGGTTTTACCAATAAGTATTCTTTTGAGTACAATCAAAGGCCAGTTACTTTTATGCCTTTGACCCCAAAGCAAGTTTATGAAGACTAGATGAAATTGCAAAAAGAGAGTGGTCAGAAGAAAGAGAGTCACGTCAACGTATCAAGAATCGACCTACTGAAATCACATGATATATTCCTCCACTCTATCCTTCCCATCTCATCCTCATCTGTTGCAATTCATTTGGACTGCGATACTCTTGCCTGCACAAGGAGCTCGTGGCGTGTGCTACATAAATATGCCCAATAAACCCTTAAATAGGCATAGTGTGTTAGGAACTTGTTGAAGGATCTTCCCCACTATACACATCCATACACTCCTTTATTTCCTCCAATCAACCAACAAGAACAAAACCTTAAATATACACACTATGCGATTTTCATGGTGCTTGTCATCGAAATTTGAAACACAAATCTTGCTCGCTACAGGAAATCATTTTGGAAGTAGTAAGCTTACGTATAGGAAATATAGCAGTTGATTAAGAGTTTGGTGAAATAACGGATACATTAGAAGTAATGAATGATTCGAGAAGCAAGTTTGTCGATTTCAACTTCTCTTGACAGAAGACATTTCAACAAGGAGTGCAAACCGATCACACACGATTTGATAAAAGCTTCAAACTATGACCGATATTCGTGTGTTGAGATTTAAGTATTTATACATATTCCCACTTGGATGAACCGATTCATCCATCGAAACGATCGCAAACTTGCTCCATCCATTGTAGAAAATACCATGGTAATTCTCTTTTTGTTAATGAAAAAAAAAAAGAAAGAAAAGTTTAAGATTTAAAGATCCATTTTAATTGAATCAATACCGTAAAATTTAGGCACCTCCAACTTGAGTCATTTTAAGTATGGAATCACTAAAGGACCACAAATTATTAGAAAATGAGAAATCATTGGACTGAGCAGTCTAATATAGAACAGATTCTGGAAAAGAATTGCAATTATTAGTTCTTGTTTTCACTTTCTAAGACAAATTAGAATATATGGATGAAAAAACCCCAAAAAGAATTTTTCATTTTTATAAATTGGTTGTTGTTTGTCCAATGATCCTTTTAAAAAAAGCGCCCAGGAGAGCACCAAATGTTAAAAGCCCATGCCGGATCCACTGACAGGCTCTATTAAAATATGTCACTCTAGCCAAGTTTCAAGAAGAAGAAGGGAAAACAAGGCGGGGCTTTGTGTTTGTGCAATATAGAGCTTGATGTTAGCCTATGAACTGTGTCTCTGCGACTCTGATACTTCAATCATAACAATTGAGCTTATACAAGAATAACCATAAATGATAACAAAGAGGAGAATGTTGCCGCATGAATTTTATGCAGAATGCCCCAAGACGATGTAAGAAACTATAGGCAAGATTGACAATTCCACTACAATTACAACAATAATGTTAAGAGGTCACACAATCTCCCAACATTATTTCCGACCCACAACCTTGTCCCTGCAATTACTCACCACTTTCTTACACTACCAATGCATCGTTATAATACATCTATGGAGTTACGAAGGTTCGAACCCACATACTCAATAAAGAAAATTAATTTTGACAAAGGAGATTTGTTAAAAAAAGGAAGCGCAATATTGCTGGACACCCTCTTGTGGCAACTATCAACCGTATGAAGCCTGATTCACT
Organism: Laguncularia racemosa; assembly: GCA_037954665.1. Taxonomy (NCBI): domain Eukaryota; kingdom Viridiplantae; phylum Streptophyta; class Magnoliopsida; order Myrtales; family Combretaceae; genus Laguncularia; species Laguncularia racemosa. The sequence goes on from JBBMOL010000417.1 coordinate 97,268, forward strand.
CAAATCAGTCTTTGAATATTGTGTACACATCCCAAGGAAAATCAACACATACTCCGAACTACGCTATGTTTTCCAAAAACTCAGCGTGATCATGCACACGAATCCCACGTGCTTTCAGCTCCTCTATGGAAACTTGCCAACCACCCGCCTCCACATCATCGCATGCACTAGATGCACTTAACATTGTGTAAAATTAATTGAGATACAAGTAAATTGACACCCCTTTGGATTTTGACATATATACATATAATCTATCCTTATCCAGGTCAAAATTCGATCAGATTTGACTACCTTGAATTTGTGAACCCATGGAGTGACATTAAACGCAACGCCAACCAAACCGTGTTATACAAATGGAAATATATAGAAATAGAATTAAGCAGTTCCACCGATCGGACATAGTATAAGCTCACAGTTTAGACGAGCTCAATAAATGCATCGTAATATGGACTCCACGTATGTTCGCCCCGCCCATATTGACGCAGCATAGAAAGCATAAAGCACGAGGAATAAACAAAAAACAATCTTAGTTTATTCCTTAAAATTCTCAATTGTGCACAATCGAGAAAATAGAGAAAAGTCTCTACAAGTGTATATAATTCCGTATATGATAAAAGATAACCCTAAAATGACATAGGAAACTATATATAGTCCTTAAGAAAATAGTTAAAAAGGAAATATATATGTACACATGAGAATATATATATATATATATATATATATGCACGTTCGTCATGCGTTTATACACGACCGTGTATAAAACCGTGTATGTTTCTATAGATCTTCCAGACTCAACACACGGTCGTGCCTTCATGCCGTATATAAAGCCGTGTATGTTTCTGTGGATCTATTAGACTCAACACACGGCCGTGTCTTGATGCCGTGTATAAAACCGTGTATGCTTCTGTGGAGCTTCCTCATACATTACACGGCCATGCCTTGTAAAAGACAAGCCCAATCAACCGGACACGCCCGTGCTTTGTAAAAGACACGCCCCCATCAACCGGTGTCAGCTACGATGTCCACATCACATATTGATCTGTTGGCTTGTCGCCTTAAAAATCTCCATGCAATTGTCTAAGAATATTCAGCCCCTTGTTCATATAAAGATAGGAATATCCCCAAAATGAAACCCAATGCTACAAAAATTATACCATCCAGAGTAAAGAATACCAAAATGTCAAAAAATGGTAGCTGGACATCATCTAATAATATATTACACTAGTTACAAAAGTCGGCAGCATTATACAGTGAAAAAATTAACCAACCAAAGGAATCACCGTACACGAGTCCAAGAGATATGTCCCTGAACCTGGCTCTCATAGATGGGCCAGTTAAAATGTTCATACCAGCTCACCATTCACCTATACTGCATATCAGCATGTCCATATTGTCCCTTGATCTTAGAAGCATAAATTGCAAAGCTAAAAAACGCACCCCGCATACCATTCCTACTCATCAGCAATTAGTCTTTCGATTCAGAGCTCTTCAATTTTTTCTTCCGTGGTTGATTTCCAGATTGAGCAATATACATTCTTGGGTCTATGTTTTCAGTAGATTTTCCCTTACCAAACTCCTTAGCCTTTTTCTGCAAGATACCAAAATAGAAATGCACACCACAAATCAGACTGGCAAATTATCTCTTGTAAGTATGGTAGCAGGTGATGTGGTAAATTTTGGTTTAAGCAGCCAAGATTTATGATAAATCTCATTGTTTAAACTGAACGGTCATTTAACGAAGTGGTCAAAAAATCAACAGTCATTATGACAAACCTTCAAGGACATAGATATAGATGTGAAATCAGCTTCCTCTTGTCCAGCTTTGTCAGAATCCCTCTTTGTTGGTTCCTGCCATGATGAAGTACACATTAGAATTCATCACTCACCAGTGAATGAACTGGGGGGACCAACAGCAAGACTAGGGACATCCATAAATACAGAAGCAAAGGAAAGTGATTAATATGAAACCTTGGGAGGAATAAATGCAGCTTCTCTTTTCTTCTTGTTTTCAGCTGTTTTTTCCGCCTGCTTCTCCTGCTTCTCTTGCCAATTCTTTTCAGACTTCTTCTTGTCACTTAAGAAGTATTCCCCACTCTCCAATTGCAAATCAACCTAATTGTATCATAAAAATAAATAAATAAATTAGAAGAAAAGAAGAAAAATTATTTAACAGCATTTGAAAGCTCAAAATTGCCATACTTACAAAAGGAATATAAGAAAGGAGGCTAATTGCAGAATGAAGATCAAATAAAAAAATGAAGGAAACTAAAAGAATAAAACTAATCACACAAAAAAAAAAAAAAAAACAGAGAGCGAGAGAGAGAAGAAAACTCAATATCAGGCAAATGACACCTACATTCTCTCAGAATTGCTTGACAAGACAGATATCACTTATAGGTTTCTTTTTAAGGAGAAGATACGTGCAACTAAGTGCCTTTAAAATTAGGTGCATTCCTTATTTACGTTTTAAAATATAAGACATTGAAAAAACTGCCAATAAAAATACATAACTGCAAGTGGGCCCTCTTTCTTATATGTAAATAAATCAATGGAAAATGTATTTCATTCTATATACAACCTACCCTATCAATTTTTCATCCCTTTTTTAAAATGAATACCACAAGCTAACAAGGAAGCTCATCTTGTTTTTTTTTTTTTCCTTTTCCTCCCTCCCAATCAATTAGGAAGCTCGGTTATCTACCGAGTGAATACACAAAAATAGTTTCTAAATTGCAGAAAAGACTTCATTGACCCATGACCAACCTCTAGGTGGAAATATAAAATAGTTAAAAGGTTGGAAAGAACCATCTACCTTACTAGGTTGTTGAGGAGGAGGGAATGGCGTGTATGGCTTCTTCTCTTTACTCTTTACCTTCTTTTGCTTGACATTCTTCCTGTAAGTGTGGACACGATTTTTGATCAAGTTAAATTCTTTTCCTTAAGAAAGGCGACGTTAAACAACAACATTGACAAGAAGAAAGAGACATCCTACTTCTTGAACTTCGGAAGAAACCTATCCCAGTTTTCATTAGCAAGGGCAGGATTTTTTTCAAGTTCCTTTTTTAGCATGAGAATCTGAGAGCAAAGTATAAAGACAGTTAAATATCTATTAAGTGAAAATAGCTGCACCACAAGTATATAATTCCATCAGATTACCTTAATGTGATAGACTGGATGCATTTTGTTTTGTATGCAGTCTTCAACAATCCTCCTTACTTGCTTTAATCCTTTAAAAGAACCCATAGCAGCCACTGTATTTCCCTAAACATGATCAAACAAATCTTAGAAGAATTTTTCTCCTAGATTAGGCAAGGAGGAACACATATCAAGAGGACAGGAGGTGCTGCAAAATAAGAACACAGTGGATCAAATAAAAAACAGAAAAAACCTGTCACCTGTACAAGTATATAGCATCCCGTCAAAATTTCCAGTGCCTGCAATATGAGATTATAGTACACAAGATAAGCAATTATAAGTTGCAAGAAATGATTGAGTACTTGGAACTCTGAATAAATGTTTACAGATGTATATGATATAAAGCTCCCACAAGCCAAGAGATCAAAACAGCAGAGATGAAGTTCCCTGAAGATGAAGAACAACATAAAAGAGATCCAACGAAATATACCTTCAGGGTAGATGAATTAGGCCCAACAAGATGCTGTCTTCGTTTAACAAAGCGCTCCTGCAATAGAAAGACAGATTCAGAGAACTATAGAAATGAAAAAACATGGTTCCATTTTAAGCATGACCAGGAAAACTCCCCAATTGTATATGTTATTGAACTAAAAGATATTCACTCCTTCCTCCATCTTTCCTCCTCTTCACCTCTCTAGTCTATACCAAAGGACAAACCTAACGATACAGAAGCAGGATCAAAACAATATGATAAGGCTGCCAATGTTGTGAAAGGGCCACTTATGGCAGGAAATACAGTTTGACCATTCATTATCAACTCAGTACATCCTACAAGCAAAAAACTACACAAAAGATATGTTTATTGTAGGTGAAAAATGAATTGAATGTAAGGTTTCTTGTTGGTGGTTGATATGACCCCACACGTGTATGTTTGTAGTTAGTGTTCTGATGTGTGTTTGTATGTGTGTAGTGTTGTTATATAGTGTTGTGTGTTTTGTGAAGTCTGCATATGTAGTAGTGGCATTAGTGTAATTAGTGTGAAATTGTATAAGGTGTATGTGCTGTAAAAGGAGTAGCTAGTTAGTTGAGAAGGATAGAAAAGAAAGTGAAACTCTAACAGAGAGCTGTCAAGAAGACGATTGGCTTTTCTGGTGACATCGTGCCGGAACCTATTGAAGGTGCATGTCCAATTCAATCTGGTGTTGTTGAACCCACAGTCGTATTAATTCGGTGCCATCTGTGGGAACGATAGGGGAAATGATGAGAATGGAAGCTAGAATCTAAAATCTAGAAAATCCATGAAATTAGAGAAGAAATGCATGGTAGTGTTGCTGAGTTGCAGCAACAGATTTCTTTGATTGATCATAATTCAAAATCTATAGAGAAGACAATGGCCACAATGCAAACTATGCTCTAAGATCTTTGGAATAATCAGAAAGGAATGATGAACTCTAAAGGAAAAGGTGTATCAACTTCTAGAGTGAGCATACAAAATAATAATCAAGATCAAGCCAGTAATCAAATCTTAATGGAAAGCACTGGAAACAATGAAACTACTGAACTGTTAGGATGATGAGAAATATCAATAACATGCTCCAAATGTTACATTACCGATTATTGAATGTTTCAATCCAGTGCATTGGATGGATTTGGTTGAACAGTATTTCAAGGTACATACCACTACTGACAATGGGGAGGTTTCAATTGCTTCAATATATATGAGAGGTAGTATCATTTATTGGAGGGGATGGAAAAGAAAGTGAAACCCTAAAAGAGAGCTGTCGAGAAGATTATTGACTTTTCTGGGTAGATTGTGCTGGAACCTATTGAAGGTGCGTGTCCAAATCAATCTTTTGATTTGTCGAACCCATAGTCGTATCAGTGGTGCATTCCAATAACCTATTCATTTAAGTTTTTTGGCTCCACAAGACAATAGGATGTGAATTACTAGCTCTCTTAGACATTATCAAACTCATGGCTCCTCTCCCCCCTCTCTTGCATAGAATCCATAGCTTCCACAAAAAAGCTTTACCTTCACATTGTCACAGGTACACCTTATGATACCTTACTTAATAAACTTCCTTTTTGATCATGAAAGAGGACTCTTTTTTCCCCAATTCTCTCTTTTTTAGAAATTAAAATTGCACCATATTACTAAAATCATTTCATGTTCTCTACCATTCCAGCTTCCTTACTGAATATAAATAGTTATGAAGAGTATAAAACATGTTCATTAATTAAATAAATAATACATGGGTAAGGGTGCTAATTCTGCTAGATTATTTTACTTAAATTTCGCTAATGATGAAATTGCAAACAAACCACCATAAACTATCTGCCGTGATTGCACATGAACCACTATAACAAGACCCATAATCAATTTAGTCTACTCCAACTTGTGCAATACAGGTAAGCCCAATAAATAGGATTTTAACTCAAAGCTCAATAGTTCAATGTGAGTTGTTAGATCTTAACTAGAAGAGCAACCTCTTGGAGCAATTTACTTCTATGATTATTTCAAACAGAAGCACATGCAACACCAATTTCACTGCAATTATTTGCAATTGTTTATGGGCATGGTAATACCAACTAAGAACTATTCTTAGGTAGTGTTTGGTTCTCCATATTTTGCAATATTGAACTGGATAAAAAATTTTGTCCTTTGTTTGTTTTGAAAAATTGGTTTAAGTACCAGACAAAAAAGCGCTAAAGTACCACAAAATTGTTTAAATGTCCTTTGTTTTCATTTAAAAAGCGTTAGAGTACTAAACAAAATGGCTAAAATTTGTACCATGTCAAATACAGTACAAAAATTTTCTTGATAGGGCAAAAACAATTTTATTTTGAAATGCCCCAAATATCCTCATCTTTATTAGTCCAATCATCTTCAATTATTAATATAATATATAGTTATTAAATATTAAGGAAAATTATTGTAATTTAATATATATTAATTTGTTATAATATTAATATAATTAATATTATGGTTATTAAATATAATTTATAATTTTTCATGACAATTATTAAATATTATTAATATAATATTTATAATGTGTTATATTATTAAATATTACATAAATCATTGTAATTTATAATATGAATTATTAACTTTTTTTCAATCAATGGATTTATATTTATTGTTTTATATAATTCATTTAATTACATAAATTAAATAATCTCTTCAAATTGTATTTTTTTATAATATTAAAAATGTAATTAAATAACCATGATATTATATAAAGAATATAATTGTCAAAACTATAATGTTTAATATAGTATTTTACAATTCCAAACAATAGACAAGAAAAAAAAAATTTTCCAATACTAAAATATCAAACGTGGTACAAAATATTTTTTTATCCTATTTTTTTTGTTTTATACTGTCCAATACTACAAACCAAACGCTATCTTAATGTGCACATGGTATTACTATTTTACAATATTTCATTTATTATGATTAACAATGGACATTTAGACAGAACAATCAAAAAGGGACTTCTAATAAGTTGATTAAGTTAAGAATGTGTTCATTTTGTTGTGGTTATATCAAACATAACCATTAAATAAAATTAGAATAAGAAATAATTTTAAAATATACATATATATATTTAGAGGTGAACAGATCAGTCATTTCAACTGATAGCCTAGGATATGACTTGAAAGTACCAACAGTTATGGTCTCTTACAAGTATGGTAATAGAAACTTAGAATCGTTTAGGGTGGGCACATCCTGTAGTTTCATGCACTAGGATTAATCTCAGGAAATTGATCCACACCCAACTGAAAATAGAGATGTAATAACTTTTATCAGATGAACCAGATTTTCTTTCAATAACATATACTGTTCTAGGCAGGTAATGACAAAGCTAAAGAACCTCACAAGTCATAGGATCAGATTATAAGAGATCTTGGGCCTTGGTGAGAAGTAAAAGCATAAGATCTTTCATGTTTTACATTGAGGAGCAGCCCTGCTAGAATCGCACAATAAAAATATACGCACCTTGTTGCGAACTAAGTTGCCAATTTTGATGATGTCGCATTGCATTTCATCATCAAGTATCTTTAAAGCCTACGAAATTGACTCATGCACAAAGTTAATAGGCGCTCCACTTGCAAAATACTAAAAGATAAAAGATAAAAGACAACAAGAACCATGAAAGTAGCACAAGGTAAAGAGCAGAACTCCCATAACACATTTCTTTAAATAATTAACTATCATAAACATTAGCAAAAAGGAAATTCTTAAAATATGAAGAAAAATTAAGCAATCTGTAACACCTTATCCCAATTTTCAGATTTTAAAGGAGGAGAAGCTGATACCTGAGGGGCAGGAACACTTCTTGACAAAAGCTTAATCAGATCCCTTGCTTTAATAATAATATATGGGTCCCTGGTCTTCCTCGTTGTTGAAACTGTCATTGAACCTTCAACCTTAATAAAATCAATTGAACATATTCATAACCCAACCTAGCCCAAAAACCACATAAACAATACAAAAATGCACTCACACTTGAAACATAAAAGGAATAACATCAAGTCAAAATATCCTGCACAAACCAAGCATGTATAGACATTCTACTTACAAGATTCAGCTCACATGCAACACCATACTCTTTCAGTGCAGCCTTAACCTTTGGCCAAGCTTCCTGCAGATATTTCTCTGCAACCACATGATAAACATTACATGTCTTTATAGTTAATATTAATAAATCAATTAAACAGATTCAGCTGGCTCTTTACAAATTAGACGGACTATTGAAAGAAAAGGGTCTAAGGATCCTGGCCACAACACCTACGTTCTAAAGCATCCTTACGGAACATTGCACAAACCGATACAATCATAGAGTAGTAAACTGATTATAAAACATTCAACCAACATTTGCTGCCATATTGACACTAAGTATAGTAGATTATAGGATGGTGTAGACAGAAATGTTAAAATTACGGAGAGACATCCAGAAATATCCATTGAGGATAGAAAGCCATGGGCAAAATAATCCTGAACATAAGATAAAGTATCTTTCTGCCATCGCAGCTTCAGGGACAAAATAATTTTCATGTTTTATTCACATCCCAATTCACTCCACGGTTTCATAAATATAACGAAATCAACTGCTGATTATTGTAACTACTGCATTACGTTGTTTGAATGGCCTGCCTTATAATATCAATAATTGAATAACGATATGAATAACTAAGGGACATGAATAGACAGGATAAGCACGATTGCAGAACTCATTGATTGCTTGAAATGTTTAACTAGGGTCTCGAACTATTCAAATAAGTGAACACGAACTAAAGTGCCAAAGGAGACCATAAGACGACACTGAAAGTTGCTGAATGAATTAGAAGGAGAGGGGGAGAGATAGAGAGTACCTCTGTATTGAGGGAAGAGAGTCGAGAAGGAGCTAATTTCGAGCATGCCTCCTTCGTTCCAAGAAGGATCGAACTTTTCAATCCTCCAATGGTCAACGTTAGAGTCTTCATCCCATGGCTTCGGTTTGTCGTGCTTACCTTTGTGTTTTCGCTGCTTCTTCTGGTTATCCTCGGCACCACCCCCAACTGCCATTGCTGTTTGTCTCTTTGCGTTAGGGCTTCGATAAGAGTGACATGGTCCGATTTGATGGTGGAGCGAAGAGAAAGTTGATGATGTTCTTAACTCCTGTTACGAAAGGAGAATGGCGGCGGTTCTATGGGAGGAACTTGGAAGGCCCAAACCCATCTACCAAGCGCTAAAACCCTTTTCATCGGATTTTATTAATTTACTAATCCTTTTCCAATTATATTTATTTATTTTTATGTTAATCATAGGAATATTGTATATATATATATATATATATATATATATATAATATATTATCTCAAAATAAAAAAGGGCAAAAAAATGCGACTCGTCTCCTCTCTTCCATCCTTCGATCCCCTTATAAGTTTGTGCTGGTGGCTTTTAATTTTTCAACATATAGACTTAAATCTGTATTTAATAAGTTTTTCTAGTTCCTGAAAAATAATAAAAAGAAAATATTTTTAAAAATAAGAAAAATAATAGTATAATGTAGTAACTATAATCACAGGCACCTAAATTTCGCATTTATATTTTGACCATTTAAAACATTTTGATATCCTAAATTTTTTAACGAATACAATATTAAGTGAATCACTATATTGATATGCAATTATATTATTTTCAAGACTGTAAACACTCCGTTTTTGCCCTAATGATCAATAATAATCAATTTTCAATTTTTTTCATTTTTTTTATATTTTTTTCTAATTTAGCAAAAATAGGAAAAATATTCAAAAAATAAAATAAATAGGAAAAATACATCAATTTTGAAAAATAATTACAGAAATGGCAATAAAAAGGGATAAATAATTTTTGCAAATTTTTGAAATTTCGAAAAATACAAAAAAATTAAAAAAAAAAAATCGCATTGCATATATGCAAATTGCGAAAATAATAAAATCGCGAAAGTGGGCTAGCCCAGCTGGTTCAGACCATGGCCTAAGGCACGTGCGGGAGGGCTCGGTCAAGGGTTCGAAACACGGGGGAAGCAGAATCCGCGTTTTGCAAATTTTTTCTTTGCTTGGGACACGTGTCAGCAGCCGATTGGCTGGAGCGAATGCACGAGTCGAGCGCGTGATCGTCTTCAACCTCCGTCCGAGATCGCCAGCGAGGAGAAAAATTCGAATTTCGGCCGTTTTGATTCAATTTTTTGCACAAATCCAACAGATCTTCAACAGAAATAGGATAAACATCATCCAATTGGAATCAAATCGCAATAAATCAATGGATTTGCACAAATCGGAGATGGGTTTTTAACCGCAAATCTGATTTGCTTCAATCGGTGGAAATTCGAGCTTATCCAGCTCAATTTCTTACGCCTATAAATAGAGGATGAAGTGGAGAGGCAGAAGCACAAATCAAAAGTGAGGAAAAGAGAGAAAAAAGAGGGAATCGAAGCCTCGTCGGAGTTCTTCAACCCGCGACCACCAATCAAGCGTCGAGCAGCCACCAAGAGGCGTTTCTGAAGCAAACCACTGCCACAGTTGAGTTTCTCACCCCCGAAAACTTAGGAATTGACACCTCAACCGCTTCGAAAGGCCGTCGGAACGCCGTCAACGAGCATCTCCAACCGTCGTGTCCGATCGACCCGACCCGCGCACCGATTCGGATCCAGGTAAGTCGGACTTTTCAATTTTTTTTGTATTTATTTTATTTATTTCAAATTTATTTATTTACTTATTTGTTACTTACAATTCAATAAATAGAAAAAATGTTAGAAATTAGATTATTTTTTTTTAGGATTTAATTTAGGAGGAAAAATAAAAATAATAATTATAATAATAAATAATAAAAATGTAAAAATTTATAAAGAAAGTGATAAACATATTAGAAAAGAATAATAATAATAATTTAGATTTTAGAATAAGATAAATAAATAATGTAAGAGAAAATTCTTCAATAAAAATTAAGAGAAATTAATAAAAATTAAAATAATAAAAATTATAAAAAGTAATAAAAATGATAAAAAAAATCAATAAAATTTATAATAATAGAAACGAGTTGAAAAATAGAAAAAAAATGGAATTTTTATCACTTAGAAAATTCATTTTCTTAAATGAATCCAAAATTGGTTTTTCCTTAAAATATCATTTTCAAAAATCAAATTATCAAGCTTAGGCTTAGATTTTTTTTAGAAAAATCCTAAAATGGTAAAAACATAAATCAAAAGAAATTTCACAATTAAAATTCACAAACACACTAAAATTTTTTAGGAAAAGCGAACTACGACTTATTTGATCCTGAATAGCAGGTACGTAAGCACCCATTTGAGGCAATCCTAAAAAAGAATAAAAATCATTTTCTCATAATAGGTTATTCAAAAACAAAATAAAAAGATAATAAATAAATAAATAAAAGACATTTCTAGATAGAGTAGATTTTAGGAGATTAGGGTGGTAACCTTAGGGTTTTAATAAGTTAGCCTCCAAACTCAAAAACTCTGGTTTTCCCTTTTCTCTTTTCATAAAAAAAAAAAACGAAAAGAGGAAATCACGACGACTAGTGGTCCAAATTAGGACTAATCTGCTCAATTAGTCCTAATTCAATCTTTCCCAACAACAGTTGGGTAGCGACTCCAAAACAAAACGAAATTTCTAACTCAAGTTGAGGATCTACATTAGATGAGCATGGGATTTAGTATAGATCAGATTAGGAATGGGAAATAAAAAAAAATTAGACTCGACAGAGACCAATTACTTCATCACCTAATGTTACTTGTCGTAGCCACTAATAATAAAAACCTTAAGTAAGACGCCAAACACATCTTAAAAAATAATTGAAAATGTATATTTAAAAAAAAAACACTAACTTTATAGAATCAAACAATTTTCTATTAATATAAATCTATTATTTCAAATTTTGGACTACCTACATATTTTTATATATTTCTTTTATTCGAGAGAAGTGTGAACCTTTTCGAAGCAAATGGGCAATGTTCAAATCAAATAAATATATAAAAGAAAATCTATAATTTACCCTCTACAAATTCTTTTGACCAAACGCGTAAAATTCAAACTCATTTGAAAGGCCAATATTTTACTTAAAATAGGTATAATAAATAAGAGATATATATTTCCATTCATATATAAATAAACAATGTATGTTTTAAGTGGTGCAAACTAGAAATAAATGTTATAACATTTTTATATATAGTGGATTTGTATTATAAATGCATTGACTCTATTATATGTATGTAAGAGTATTGGTTAGACTGCGGGGTCACACGTGTGCTATGTGGGAACGTGCTACACATGATCTAATGAGAAAAGATTAGGAGGTAAATGAGATGGGGAGGAGGAATAGGCAATCTTAAATAAGACTTGACACTATGATGATAGGTGAGTGTTCTATGAGTGAATGTAGGAAAATCATGGTTTTGATCTTCTGAGGAAAATTTTGCAAAATAAAGACATTTTTTCTAAAGAAGAGTTTCCTTTGAATGATGGGATATGAGATATTTATAGTATTTGGCCATGAATTTCGTTTGTCAGATGGTGACAACAATCAATGGTTTTAGGCAAATGAACTTCTCATATAGGCTTTATATGGGTTTAGGTATATTAGAAGCCTTTAATGTGTGTGTATGAGAACTTTATTAAGAAAAGTTGGATCAGACTGGCCGATCTAATGAACCCTACCTTATGCCTACAATGTCAAATCTCTCTTAATCATCCCAAACAAATGGAGTTTGCTCTCTAAGCCTTATCACATTAGCCTAAATAATCAAGTCCATTAAAGTAATAGACTAAAAAAGCTCATGAATTAGATTTAGCTCTCTATATTTTGCCCCCTAACTAAAGTTATTTGAACGAAATCAAAGAGGTTTAGGCATCAGCCTTCATAATGGCTAGGAAATTATTTAGCATATATGCACTTGTGGAATAGTTACATTACTGCCTTATACACACTTATACAATTCATTTTACAAGAGCATAGTGCCATATATATATATATATTCCTTAATGCATATGCTTGTAGCACCATTTAATTGCGTATGTCACATTTAGCCAATTGCAAATAGATATTGCTTAAGATTGAAATATGATATCACTTGAGAGGAATGAAGCACATAACAACATTAGAGTTGAGTGATTGATTGATTGGAGAGCCAATAATTATAATGATATGTTAGGAAATTACCCTTTAAGTTCTTAAAATGTGATACTGGCAACATATGATGGTAGCTAGATGAGTAAGATTAACCTAACATATTAATACACAACAATGAAATTTAGTAGACTTAGATGCCCAATATTGTAACAATTGGAGAATATTCGCTAAAAGGCTTGAGAAATGAGAACTTAAACTGTTAAAAAATGTTGAGAATGCAATGTGCTAATATGACAATCCTAAAAGTGTGAAGGCACAACTTGATCACTTAAAATAATCAATAGTTGTAAGAGATCTTGAATCGAGTGGTATATTAATTAATTAATTAATTATTTTTGTATAAGAGTTTGAGCAATAAAATAAAATGAGAACCTCTAATCATGAGGGGAAATCTACACGCATCCTTTCAAGGAGACCCAAGTTTAAATCCTTTAGGATGTGTTATGAGCACCTTCTCTCTCTCTCTCTCTTTGTGTATGTGTGTGTACAATAACAAAATAAAAAGCTAAAGCAAGGCATAAGCTTGTAGCTTGTTTGGAAAGCATACACTTGTGATACAAAGGTCAAAGGTTTGAGTTGTGGCAAACATATATTATGTGCATTTTCCTCCTTTTTTTTTATTACTATCCTTCTTCAAAATTTTGTACAAGATCCAACTCAAAATGGATAAATGTCACCATTTGCAAGTGAATTCTCCTCAAGCACATGATGTTAAGGTGAGTTGTCACAATTTAAGTAGTGCACAGTACACTAAGGGATATTTTCTGTTACTCCCATCCTAATATACATGGTTAGGTATCTTTTTTTTATTTTCTTGTTTCTTATTCCTAGTCACTATTGAGGATAGAAGGAGGAGAAACTGCAGAATGAAGATAGTGGAGCCATGGTGAATTAAAAATTGGTGGAATCCATAGTTGTGAAAATGGTGGGACTAGTAGTTACGAAATTCCATGAAGAACAAGAAGGATCAAGGAAGATGAAGCTTGGAGAAGAAAGACCAAGGAGAAGTATTAGAGTCATCATCCTATTATGGTTCATGCTTTCCATTATTACGCTCTCTATCCACTTTTAGAATAAAAATGTTTCAAGAAAAGTGACTTAGATTGAACATATCTATTGAATTCCTCATGCTATAACCATGACGTTTATCTACAACAAAAGCCTCTATTGTAGTTACATGTTAATTTATTCTTTTACGTCTTTCTTGATTTCAAAACCCCTCTGTCCATTTGTTTGTTCTCACATTTCATGGATTTCTTCATGTTATGATAACTTAGCATGTCTCCTTTGGTTAACTTGCTTCACTATAGCGACAAGGAAGAGGAACCCTAAATGAAAAGGTGTTGGTTTTAGTGGGATAAAGAGAGAAATAAGATTGGTCATTCTCCATTTATAAGAAGAAATTATAAATAAGAATTGTTACTAATCTATATTTATAACACGGGTTGTTTTACTTGATGGGTCTATGATGGGTTTATGATGCCATCTTTTGTTAATATCTTGTTGATAATAGAAAGTGAGTGGATTATTTATTTTAATACATGTGTGGTTAGTTCATGAAAACTTATTAGAAACATATGTTGCTTCTATTTTAAAGAATTTTCTTTACTATGGCTAAATTAATGTCTTGTTGACATTTCTTTCTTTTAACATTTTGCTGAACAAACTTTGCACTATAAATAAAACCTTTTTTTAGAAAAAAAAAATTGGTTAACCTACTCTTCATATACATATACCCTAGCAAAGTCGCCAAATAAATGTGGGGGTATTGGTTTGAGTGTGGGATCATGATCATGTTGTATAGGAATGCGTTACATGTGGCTTAACGAGAGAAGTGACACGTATACAGATGATTAGGGAGTAAATGAGACAGAAAAGAGGAGTAAGTAGACTTAAATAAGGCTCAATACTATGGTGATAGATAGATATTCTTATAGGAATATTGTAATTTTGATTTTCTGAGAAAAATTTAGCAAAGTAACATTGTTTTTTCAAAAAAGAATCTCCTTTTAAATGATAAAGTATGGGGTATCTATAGGATTTTGCTATGAGTTTTGTTTATCAGATGGTGATGATGATTAACGGTTTTGAGAGAATGAGTCCACATATGGGCTTTTTATGAGTTTAGACCTATTAATGACCTTTAATGTATGAGCCTTATTGAGAAAGTTTGAATCAGACTAGTCGATCAAACGAGTCTTACCCTAAACCCACCATGCTAAATCTCTTATAATCATCTTAAAACATAAACTTTACTTTTTAGGCCTTGCTACTTCTGCTTAAAGAGTCAAATTCATTCAAATATCAAGCCAAAAGCCCATGAATTAAATTTAACTTTCTATATTTAGCCCTCCAACGAAAGTGCATGGGCTTACAATATCATTTAATTACGTGTGTTATCTTTAACTAACCGAAAATAGCTATTGCCTGTGTGACATTAAGTAGTGTTTGTAGTATGAATTTGAGAACTTGAGGTCTCTTAACCATTTTTTTTTTGTAAGAAGAGATTTTTCATGCTATCTATGAGACGTAAAACATTTGAAGTAATAATTTAATTCAATTAAGTTCTTGATACATGGGTTTTATTTTTAGCAGAATAGTTGTATTTAGCTTTTATATTTTTGTTTCACGACGAGATCTATCTTTTTGTAAAGGTTTTGGAGGGTTATATTAGAATACAATGAGGTAGTTTTGCGGGGGGGGGGGGGGTGTATGATACGGATTTTATGATGAAAAGGTAAATCACATTTTTTTTCCACGAAGGATTCCTGTACATTCATTGGGCCACTTCCGTGGGCCCATTTTGTTTGGATTGTGGACATTAGGTTATGCGTTCTTCCCTTCTTATCTTTCCTTCCGTTCTCCCCTTTCCTTCTTCTTTTTTCATTTTTTTTTTTAACTTAGCAAGAGGGAGCCGCCAGCAAACACATCTAGGTCCTCTATCAAGTTCTTGGTCGTGAAGCTCTCAACCTTAGGCATCTGCAGCAACTGTGGCGTGAACAGTCTCCAATTAGCACTAAACACTTTCGAATCGGCAAGCTACGGGGAATCCAACGGATGTTGCGAACAGCATGTACTTGTCATTGTTATCCTTCTCGGTAAGCCTGCTCGGAGCTTCGTCTTTTGTCGACACTTTACTTGCTTTCTATACTAGTTTTACATTACCTTCTAGTGTGTAACAAGGGATTGTCGTTGTTCTGTTACGTTTTTTTTTTTTTTTGGGTCTTCTTGTGCTTGTTTGCTGTCAATTAGCCGCTTTTGTCGCCTGTCGAAGGAATGGTATGCAGTAGGGCAACCGTTATAGCCAATTAAGTTCCCATTCAACTTACATAGGTAGCACTCATCACTGTTCCAGTCAAGCGTGTCATCAGTAATCTCCTCAGTCAGTGGAACCCCACCAAGAACATCTACTGGAGTCATCCTTTTGCAATAAAAAGCATCAATAGTTTGAAGATGAGAGAGGTATATCAACAACTCATGATGGAGTAGCCTCTTCATCATATTGCATTCGTTTATATAGAGTGATGTTAACTGCGAGCAGGTGGATCAGTCTCCTCTAGATTTCGGAGATGCAGGAATGTCTCTGTTGTAAACAGTATCTTGATGTTGCTACTCGAGATTTCGATCCTTTGTAGATTTTGGAGGAAAGAAAGTCATTCGGGTGCTGGGGACCTCATGTTATTGCAATTTGACATCAAAATAGTCTCTATGTAGTGAAAGTCACTTGTATTCTTTTCTACAGGTGATACAGCAGTAGTAATTTCTCTAAAACTAGCAAGTGGTTGCATATTAAGTTCCTGAAGAACTGGAAGTGAAAGCCTTGTGTCAAGGTTGAGCGCTACGAAACATTTGAGTTCTTGTCATGAGGTCATGTTTATTCTCTTAAGATTAGGAAACAGAGAGCTAAGTGAGTTGGGAAATTGGAATCCAAGATGTCTGTCTCAAAAAAAAAAAAAAAAAAACCCCTCAAGGTCGCTATTGTGTATCTCTAACGCCTCGAGGTTTTCAAGTGGGCTGGAATCAAACAATGTCATCAACTTGCTAGCCCATGAGAAAATGAGCAATATCTCGACATTCTTTGGGAGAAGAATACCGTCGATTTTCATGCTTATAGGTTCATTTAACACCACAGCCTTTGAGCAGCGGTTCACTTTTATTTCAATGCGTTGATGGAATCCAAATTCAAGTCTTCCCACAAAGATAAGATACTCAGCAAGCCCTTTATCGGTTCCTCTGCTTCAATGTAATTGACTTTAAGATATTGCAATTTCATAAAGTTACTCATCACTCTTTGTGGCAATTCCTTAATGCAAGTTTCATATAGGTCGAGGTATTTTAGATTTAGTAGAGATTCCAAATCCATCAGGTATGTTTCTCATACTCATGCAGCCATAAAGGTCTAATTTCCTTAATAATCTCAACTTTTGTATGCAAGGAACTTGTTGTAATGTAGATCAACCCTGAAGCACCAATGCTGTCAAGTTGACCAGGTCTCCAGCAAAATCTAGAATTTCTTCTATCTTGGTCGTGTAACAATAAAATTGAAAGTCTAGAACAGTATGTTGACCATTTAGAGATTTCTTCTCTTCCATCCATCACATGAGGAATCTCATACACAGGATTGTATCTTTTAACCTAATGCCAAAATTGTCCATACACAGGATCGTATCTTTTGCATGGTGCTCAACCATATCAGTGATGGCATCATGCATTTTCATTACTGCTTGACCTTCACCTTTAGTTGAGTTTACTCTTTCAAGCATTCAGAGTTTGTGCAGTAGAGTTATCAAGCTAATTCATGAATATGCTATTAACTCTGCCTCAATGTGTTGCTTCATTGATAATCGAGAGGTTTTTGTCACTAGTTGGGCTATCTTCGGATCTTTTGCCTTCTGATTCTGAAGTCTCCGGTGAGGTTGAGACTTTTTTCAATCTTTTTCTTTGTGTGGTTAGAATAACATGGAATAGACCACCAGAATCCGTTTGACGTAAGTTTCTGCTTTTAATGTCAACAGGAGTTGAAAAGGAGCGTGTCATGTGATGGTGAACTTTTGGTTTAATATTGGGATTTGATCCGTTATAAATATATAAATTTTTAAAAGCGAATTTTACCAATAAGTGTACTTTGGAAGAAGTAATATAGTAATTCCATGAGGATTAATTAAGTACTAAACCGTTATCGGACTCTATTATTATTTAGGTAATTAAATTGAAAGGATTACTAATCAAATATTAACTAATATAATCAACCTAGATTTTCACAAAGAGTAGGAAAGAATTGTTATGAGAATATATCAATCGAATGTAGGAAAACCGAATTCACTCTAGTTTCACTAATTTGATTGCCATTATATTATAATGATTCTTAATTATGTAGGTATTCATATGAAATTGTGAAAGTCTTTATTTCTTTTTCAAATTTTTAAAACTCAAAACTCCAAAATTAATTTATTAGCTTTTGCTAGACAAATTAATGGATGAATATATTATTCAATTATAAATCTCCTAATTATATAGTTGACTAATATTCTATCATAATTTCTCCTAATTCATTAGCGAAAAGCTAATTGGGAATATTGTATTAAGCCTTAAAATAATTTCTAATCAAATTAAAATAATCCTATTTTGGCAATTCTTATTCAACCTAATTTAAGAAATCCTATTGAACCTTAATTTCCCTTTTGAGTCATTAAAATTTCTATAATCCTAATTCAAGTAAGAAATTAGAATTTATAATATAGGATTTATAATATGAATCTTCCACATATCTAACAATCTCATAATATAACTATAATTATTATCTTAGTTATTTTATGGTTTCATCATCTTTCCACTAATAAACTTGGAATATCATGGAATTGAAAATACGAATATAAATCAAAGAAGTTACTGTAATGAAATTCATTATTGATAACAAAATTAGTCAATGAATTGAATAGGAAATTGCTAGTTTAGAGATCACCAATTCAATAGAATGGGAATCAATCACAATACAATAATCTTGCAAAATCTTTGATGAAGGAGTCTTTCCTTGATGGTTCTAATGAATCCAATCGATGAACAATTGTAGCATTAACAAGTTCTCTCCCTTCACTCTCTCTAGGGTTTAAAAGTAATAAAAAAAAGATAAAAATAAGATGACCCCTCAATCCCTCACATTTGGAGTTTTTATTCCAAAACAAAGGAATGTCTTTCAGTTGGCTCTTAAAGCCGGTGTTAAAGTTGGCAGCTTTTCCTTCCAAGGTTAGTAGCTTTTCTTCTAAAGGTCGATCTAAATTATGTTGTTGAAAGCCGATCTTAAAAGCCGATGGTGTAAAGTAATGAGTGGTTCGCTTCCTTGGTTCAACATTCCTTCACGTGCTTAAAACTTCTCTAAATTACTCATGTTTGCACTCTAAGCTCTTAAAGACTTGAAATAGCACAATAAACCTAATTAAGTACCATTAGCTTAGAATTTCCATAATATCAGTGAGGATTTAACATGATTCAAACAATAAAATATGAATAGAATATGCCTTTATTAAGATTCTTATGTGTAATTTTTTTTTTTTTTTTTTGATTTCATACACCTTTCTTTTACTCCCACTTTTCCTCTTATTCATTTTGTAGGTAACAGAAACTGGCACTTGAGGGACTTGTGATTGTGACAAAAACTAGGCATTAATGAACTTGGCTTGCACTTGTAGTGAGTGGCAGAAACATAACGATTTTAAGAGGTTCAACTCTTTGTCGTTCTGCCTCTAGTTACTCTTGAGTTTGTATGACTGTATGATTTTAAGACGTTTGACTTTTTGTCCTATCGCGCTCTGTGACTCACAAGCTTGTAGCTCTTATTCGAGTGTGGTAGTATCTATGTTATCCTTAGCCATTTTGGACTTTGGGTAGTAACATGGAGCAATTGCGAGGGTTGAATTGAATATTGTTAAGCCAAGTGTGTTGCAATCACGTTTTGTTCGTCATCGTGAGCTTCCAATCGGTTGGAATGAGCTTAAATTGTGTCAAGCTAAATGCTTTGCTATCACACTTTGCTCGTTACCAATACAAAGTCCAATTGGCTGAAGCAAAACTCCATAGTTCAATAGCTAAACCCTGTTCTATAGGCTCGTACCTCTATATCCTTATATATTGGCTTGATAGATGTAACGTAGTGTACCCTTATGTATTGGCTCGATAGAGGTAACGTAGTGTATCCTTGTGCATTGGCTTGATAGATGTAATGTAGTGTACCCTTATGTATTGGTTTGATAGAAGTAGCGTGGTGTACTCTTGTGCATTGGCTTGATAGATGTAATGTAGTGTACCCTTGTGTATTGACTTGATAGAAGTAGTGTAGTGTACCTTTGTGCATTGGCTTGATAGATGTAGCATAGTATACTTGTGTATTGACTTGATAGAGGTAGTATAGTGTACCCTTATGCATTGGCTTGATAGATGTAATGTAATATACCGTTGTGCATTAGCTTGATAGGTGTAGCATAATGTACCATTGTGTATTGACTTGATAGAAGTAGCGTAGTGCACCCTTATACATTAGCTTGATAGATGTAGCGTAATATAGTTATGAGTCTAATTTACATTTCTTCTAATGCATGTATTTACATGTTTAGTGTTTGACTAATTGATGCTACATAGATGAGCTTCCCTATTACACATGCACTCGACATTTGATTAATTGCTCTTGCATGCAT
Organism: Laguncularia racemosa; assembly: GCA_037954665.1. NCBI lineage: Eukaryota > Viridiplantae > Streptophyta > Magnoliopsida > Myrtales > Combretaceae > Laguncularia > Laguncularia racemosa. The sequence continues at coordinate 117,764 of JBBMOL010000417.1, forward strand.
GAGCTACCTCACTACATGCACACTTGATGTTTGATTGATTACTCTTACTTGCATGAGCTTCTTCACTACATGCACACTTGATGCTTGATTGATTGCCTTTACATGTATGTGCTTCCTCACTATACGCACTCTTGATGTTTGATTGATTTCCTTTGCATGCATATGCTTCCTCACTACACTCCTATAGTTTTAATGTATAAGACTTACAAATATGTGTATCACCTCTATCATGTGTAGGTCACTTCATTTCATAAGAGGGGGGCTTTCAAACTTAGTTACTTTATTTCTTTGTACATCTATCGTGTGTACTTTACTTCACTTGTATATGCATGCGCTCTTCATTTCACTTGTGCAATACCTATCCACTTCACTCACTTATGCATCCATGTGCACTTCATACCACTTGCACATTTACTCACCATGTTGTCTATAGCATTGGTCTTGTTAATGAATGTTGGCTTATGTTTATTGCTTTGAATCTCTCATCTCATGTCGATTAGTAGCGTATCACAATATGAATGTCGTAATATCAACATAACGCTATGCAAATTTTTTTTTTTGAATAAGATCTTGCATAGCCAAGATATGTTTCTCATTCACAAGCGATGATCCTTTAAACATAATGAAAATAGAAAGGAACAATAACTAGTATTGTCTAACTTAAAAGTAATGATATCATTAGTCAAGGGGGTATTACCCACTACTTAACTTATTTAGAACTCGATGAGTTTAAGTTAAGTCAAAGTGAATGTATTATGTTATGTGCTTAAGAGATAATACTTTAACCAGCTAGTATATTGTGAATTGAATAAACATTGCGCACTTAGGAGATAAACCTAATACTAAGTAGCAACAATGAATCAATGTGTAAAACACATACAATATATGTGTTAAAGAAGTACCCTCCCTCGATTTTGCAATAATGATGAAGAGAAGAAGACATTGACAAATATATGAAAGCAAGCTCATGCTTCTTGGGCTTGTTATTTTCATTCATCAACTTTCTTAATACATCTTGTGTTTTACAAGTGAAACTTTTTAATGTACTGAAAGTTAATAGGAGTAATGATAGCATCCATCTTTAGACTATGGAGTTTACAATAACCATTGTCATGAACTTCCTCAGCAATGATGAAGATTGGTTGTGGTGACTCGCCTAGTCACACTAGATCTAATTCTTCCATTTCTTCCACTTAGAGTTTGATTTAGTCTTGCATTTGTTAAGGGGTAGACTAGATTTCTTAAACTTATTAAGGATTCGGAGAAGATAAACACATCTCTTTAGACCTTTGTAACTACCATAAATAGTATACCTTGCGCCCATCTGTCCTAATGAAATTTTCAATATTCTCTGTTTGCTTATTCTTCTTCTTGTCTCTTTAGCAACCACGCATCTTCTTTTTTTTTTCCTTTGTTGCCCACCTCATATTTCTTCCCAAGTAGGTAATGGGACACTAGAAGGGGTAGTAGTTTCTCCTTCCTCAATGTACTCATCAAAAAGGTTGATTTAATAATGTATGACTCATCTTGCTTAAAAGGGTTTCTTGTAGTAGGGACGGATATGTCTTTCCCCTTATAGTGACCTTTAATGCACTGATGTAACATTGAAGGTATTAAGTTGTGATCATGCAACCACTTCCTTCCCACGACCAAGTGTTAGGATGCGAACGCATTGATTATGTGAAAGGTAACGGAGTCATGGATAGGCTTAACTTTAAGATCTATATTAACCTGCCCTAGTGTCTTTGTAGGGGAATGATTGAAGCCATTAATTGAAATAGGTTGTTTTACCAAACGCGTAGGATCAATCTCAACGACTTCAAATGTGGTCTTTAACATGATGTTCAAAAAAGACCTAGTGTCTATAAATGTCCTATTCACCCAATATTCGTTAAACACTCCTTCCACGTATAGGGGGTGATTATGATTTGGGTTCTTCGTACACACATTAGCATCCATGATTAATATTGCATTCTCATGGGCACATGCCATTGTCTTCATAGGTTGTGCTACACTATACTTTGCATATTGATCTTCTAAGATCTGCATGAGTGTAGAACAAAAGTTTGAAAACTGAAAATTGCCAAAAGTCCCCTCTCCCTCGTTTCTTCTCGAAGGAATATATAAAAACAATCAGGAAAATGAAAAGTCGCATTTTTCACAAGTGTTCCACCACATCAGGCACGTTCGTGGTCTCACCCCATAGGCTCCTCGGCATTCTGTAAACTCCATTTCTTTTGGTTCCAGCCTCTTCCCACGGCCGTGTGTTATCCCTTGCCTACTGATTTTCTTCATTTCTTCATGTTTTTCAGCTCCTAATGCACTTTTTTCTTGTCTGAGTCCATTGATTCCTAAAATATCAAAATACAAGCACTTCAGTATCTTTATCTTGGTGATTTGTTTTCAAATTTAACAATAACAACATCCAAATCACAAGATAAACCATGAGATAATATGCTGTTATCAACTCCCCTATACTTGAACTTCCGCTTGTCCCCAAGTGAAATAAAATCAATGTAATAATTTGTCATTGAAAGTACAAAATTTCCTTCTTTGAACAACTCATTCATTCTTTCTTTCATGTTTAATGACTTGAATGGTTGGTGCGTACCACTCTAACTAACATGGAAATATGTAACTAATGTACTATAGTTAAAATTGAGTAGTTAATCTAGAAAGAATAATCTTCCAATCCTAGTGTTTAACAATAGAATTCTTATTTCAGAAAGTAAATTCTTAGTTCAACAAGGCAAAGTACTCAATTAAACTTCACTAGTAACTAGCAAGTATATAATCTCTCTAATTACTTATCTAAATAAGTTAACACATAATGAAAGCATATGGTATCCATTATTTCCCTAGATTTTCTCCCTTTTTCAAGTCTCATTTTGCTCTTTGATTTGATTGGTCAAGTTTATTAAAATTACCAAAATTTACAGCGGAGTCAGACTTCACTCTTCTGAGGGACTAAAGCTCGCCCATATCAACTTGGTTTCTATTAAAGTACTTAAATTTAGCCTTTCCACTCTTCTCGTTATTGTGAGTTTATTGAGTCGGCATATCCCGAGCTCATCACCCAAGTGACCAGGTTTTAAAGGGATCCCTACGAACTCTTCCTTACACTAACATTTAAGATTAGATACTCTTAACTCAGTTGCTTGAGTCATTGGAGTAAAGGCTTTGAATTTCCTTGCACTTTTTTTTTTTTTTAAGGAATCACTAAGAAAAGAATTTCTTTTACCTCTTTCACTGTATGTTAAAATACTCTCAAAGCAATTCAAAAGAAAATATACTAGCTAAATTCACCTAGAAGTAAACTTGCTTATTTTGCACAAGAGGACTCGACCTACTCTTAGACTTCAAATTCAAAAGCTAAACATAAGGAAAAATTAGTCCTTAAAGATTTTACTATTTAATTTCAACTAAGTAAATCAGTTACAACAGTTAGTGAGTAAGGTACCTCAACAAGTCAAGTTCTTCTCCTTTTTTTTTTTTTAAATATTATAGTACCCTCTCCAGATAAAAAAAAAAAAATTAGTTCAAGATAGGGAAGTTATTAAACAATCCATAATAGAACAAGCATCTTATTATCATCATATAAACATCAGTCTAGAATTACTCCCCCACACTTAAATTAGACAATGTCCCCATTGTCTATCTGATATGCACAAAAGGAGAGTAAAAACTGATTAAAGTAAATTGGGAAAAACGGAACTTCCTGAAATAGAAGTGCTTCGGAACATCTGAAAAATTGAAGCAAGTGAGTTCAAATGCGAGTTCCAAATCCTCAGTGCATCGAATCTTTATTTGCTGAAAAAGAATCCAAATAAAAGTGCAGTTCAAGCTCGGGTCAATCCATCACTCATCATCAGCATCATCATACTCTTCCTCCTCCTCATCTCCTAAATCAACCTCTTCAGAACTAGAGCTTTCTTCTTGTACCTCAGCTGGAGGCTCTATTTGTTGCTCTCTAACACTTGTGGAGCGCCTGGGTGTAATCTTCATGTGAGGTCCACCAGTAGACGAACTCGGGATGATGGCTAAAGGCTGATCAGTAGTAGGGGGTGAATGTGTAGCTGAAGGTGGTTGAGGTGCAACGTCCTCATCTGAACTTCCCCCACATGGGGGAATAAAGATACCCAATGCATCTCCAATTTTTTTGAAGCAAGAGGACATATACTTTTTCATGCTCTTGATTGTCTTTCCTTTAACTCGCTGTTCCCGTTTTATTTCCTCAATATCGTCCTTGAATTGTGCAAGAGAGGAAGAAAGACCTCTCCTCTCATTTACAGGAACTTCCATTCTGTGAGGACCTTGTTCTTCAACCGGGACTGGACTAAAGCCCCATTGCTTAAGGACCCCCTCAGTCATGAGTGTTGAAGAACCAACTTTATCACTGGGTGGTTGAGTCGGGAACACCCCCATATTCTTTAGCAATCTTGTAATCTAAGCTCCTACAAATATCCCCTTTCGGCTTCTCTTACATTGACGTTTGAAACATTTGACTGCTATTAAACCAACATTCAAACGCTGATTTTGAGTCATGGACCATATCTGCAAGGAGTCGAATGCACTCACTATCCCCTCACTGTCTATTTTCCCACTAGTCGATCGAGCAAGGATATAATGCAATATCTTGTGGGTGGGGTTCTTCAAATTAGATGCCCGAGATGTAGAAGAATTATAACCATTTATCCCAAGTTCCTGCCACAACCGAGAGGTCGACATCTGGTCGTACCAATCAAAATCCATCCTTGCCATCTCCTCAGAGTCCACAAATTCTTCATCTTCATATATCCTCAATCTCTTAATGAACTCTCTCATTGATAAATTGAAGTACTGTCCCTATGACTTTGCTTAAGACCAACAAGATAATTATCACGCCTTTTGTGACACTGGTTTAGCAGGTCCTTTATCTTTGCGAGGTCATTTTTTGGAAGAAGATGGTGTTGGGTCTCGAGGCATCTACAAAAACAAAGAATTTTGACATTCATAGTTCTTGAAAACACATTTAACCTACGCTAGACCCAAATAATCTATCAAAATGACCTTATTTTCCATATCCGACACCAAAACTTATACCCCTACATGTACCACGGTCGTGGGTCATTTGCATGCAAAATTCGCGCAAAACTTCGTATTTTTAACCCACGACCGTGTAACATAACGACTTCACAAAAATAACAAATTTCCACAACCTCTATCCTTAGAATCATGCCAAAACATCATAAAAATACAATCTTTATGCCCATTCATGTTCGAAAATCACAATGCAATTGGCATGTTCTCCTTAAGTTTTTGCATTAAGCCCATGGAAAGTCACCACAACACATATATACAAAAGATATCTACAGATTTATACAAAAAAAAAAAAATTAATACCCATGCATGTATAAGAGGACAAACCCATATTGAAAATGCATAAAACTTGAAAAATCTGCAAAAATATTGGAAAAGAAGGATAGATCTTACCTTGCAATGTTATATGGAGTGGGAATGCGGAAGAAAAATCCAAAGTTTGAGAGGAAAAACAAAGGAATGAGGAGGGATTTTGAGAGAGAGAGAGAGAGTAAGTTTATAAAGAGAAATTGTATGCGTGGAGAAGGAGACAAAGACAAAATGAGAAATGAAAAGCGGGTTTTGTTTAAAACACAAACCCAAGTCAGGCACGGCATGACCTACGGCTGTGCCCCAAACCGTTCCCTTTTTTTTTTTTTTTTTTTTATGAAAAGACATGGCCATACTACATGGGGTTGGTCCATCTGTAGATAGCCAAATGACGTGCTACGACCATGTGACAAGTGGTGGGTATATACCCACTCACGGCCATGAGTCTTCCCCATAGCCAGCTCGGCAAAACACTCTTTCTCTTTTTTTTTTTTTATGTAAATTGATAATGAATCATAAAAGCAAATAATAAACTAAGGAATACTAACCTTAAGCACGGGCTGCCTCCCATAGAGCGCTTAGTTTAAAGTCTCTAGCCCAACTTTCCTTTTTCTTACCTTGGGGGAGTAAGATCCACAATCGTGGTATATTTATCAAGATTTTCCCTATCGCGGTAATGCTTGAGAAGATGGCCATTCACCTTGAAAGTTCGATTGTCTTCTGCTTTCAATTCCACTGTGCCATAAGGAAAAACTTGTGAAATAATAAATGGTCCAGACCATCAGGATCTTAACTTACCTGGGAACAATTTTAATCGAGAGTTATATAATAAAACTTTCTGGCCCAGAAGAAACTCTCGTTTTAATATGTTCCTATCATGCCATCGCTTAGTCCGCTCCTTGTATATCCTAGCATTCTCATATGCTTCATCTCTCATTTCCGCCAATTGATTCAACTGGAGCAATCGCTTTTTACCTGTAGCCTGTAAATCAAAGTTAAGGAATTTTATGGCCAGTATGCCTTGTGCTCTAGCTCTACTGGGAGATGACATGATTTACTAAAGACTATCTTGTATGGGGACATTCCTATAGGGGTTTTAAAAGCAGTTCTGTAAGCCCACAATGCATCATCAAGTTTTAAAGACCAATCTTTTCTAGATGCATTTTCTCTAAAATACGCTTAATCTCCTTATTGGATATCTCGACTTGACCAGAAGTCTGTGGATGATAAGGGGCAGCAATTTTATGAGTTACCCCATATTTTGACAAAAGTTTTTCAAATTGCCTGTTGCAGAAATGCTATCCCCCATCACTAATAATAGCTTTAGGTACCCCAAATCTTGAAAATATGTTCTTTTTCAAAAATCTAACCACAACTCTGGCGTCATTACTTTGTAGAGCAACAGCTTCTACCCATTTTGAAACATAGTCGACAGCCAAGAAAATGTATTTGTTTGAAAAAGAGGAAGGGAAAGGACCCATAAAGTCTATCCCCCACACATCAAAGAGCTCTATTACAAGAATGCTGTTCTGTGGTAATTCATGTCTCCTAGAAATGTTACCAGTCTTTTGGCATTAAGCACATGACATAATGTAGTTCCTACAATCGTGAAACAACCTGGGTCAATAAAATCCACAAGATAAAATCTTTGCTGCAGTTCTTTCCACCCCAAAATGACCTCCTGCTTCTTTTGAATGACAATGCTGAATGATGCTAAGCTGTTCATTTTTTAGGACACATCACCTAATTATTTGGTCAGCACAATATTTGAACAGATATGGTTCATCCCAAAAATAAAATTTCACATCATGCAAAAACTTCTTTTTTTTGTTGATAGGATAAACCATATGGTGTGATTTTACTAACCAAATAATTTACAATGTCAGCATACCAAGGTAGTCCTTTGATTTCTACTGCATACAATTGTTCATCAGGGAACTTTTCATTAATAGGTGAATATGAACATTCAGATTCCAACCGGGATAAGTGATTAGCTAAAACATTCTCAGTTCCCTTTTTTGTCTTTGATTTCTAGATCAAACTCTTGTAACAGTAAAATCCAACGGATCAACCTTGGCTTAGCATCAGCTTTAGCAAACAAATATTTAAGAGCTGCATGATTTGTATATACTATGATCTTAGAACCTATCAAATAAGGCCGAAACTTGTCGCAAGCAAATATAACAGCTAAAAGCTCTTTCTCAGTGGTGGCATAGTTTCGTTGGGCCTCATTTAAGGTTCTACTAGCATAATGTATTACAAGAAATATCTTACCTTTTCTCTGCCCAAGCATTGCTCCTATAGCATAATCGCTGGCATCGCACATAAGCTCAAATGGAAGCTCCCAATTAGGTGCTACAATCACAGGTGCAAAAGTGAGCTTCTCCTTCAATAGGTTGAATGCCTGCAAACAATTATCATCAAAATTAAATGCAGCATCTTTTTCAAGTAAATTGGAAAGGAGTTTAGAGATTTTAGAGAAGTCCCTGATAAATCTTCGATAGAAGCTAGCATGTCCAAGGAAACTTCTAACTCCTTTGACTAAAGTGGGTGGTGGTAACTTCTCAATCACTTCCACTTTCGCTCGATCAACTTCAATCCCTTTTCTTGATACCTTATGACCTAAGACAATTCCCTTTCTTACCATAAAATGACATTTCTCCCAGTTCAAAAGTAGATTAGTCTCCTTACATCTCTTGAGTACACAGTTTAAATTTGTTAGACATGATTCAAAGGATTTACCAAAGACAGAAAAATCATCCATGAATATTTTAATGAAATTTTCTAACATGTCAGAAAATATTGACATCACACACCTTTGGAAAGTAACAGGTGCATTGCAGAGACCAAAGGGCATTCTCCTAAAGGCAAAAGTGCCATAAGGACAAGTAAAGGTAGTTTTCTCCTGGTCCTTAGGTGCTATATGAATTTGATTATAACCAGAATAACCATCTAAAAAACAATAATACTCATGCCCCGCAAGTTTTTCTAACATTTGATCTATAAATGGGAGAGGGAAATGGTCTTTACGGGTGGCATCATTCACTTTCCTATAGTCAATACAAACTCTCCACCCAGTCACGGTACGAGTAGGAATTAATTCATTAGACTCATTCTTCACTACAGTCATACCACCTTTTTTTGGCACTACTTGCATTGGACTAACCCATTTATTAGCTGAGATAGGATAGATAATATCAGAATCCAGTAGTTTGAGAACTTCTTTCTTTACTACCTCCTTGAGAATTGGGTTGAGTCGTCTCTATGGTTGAACTATAAGTTTACACTCAGCCTCTAGGAATATCCGATGAGTACAGATTAGAGGGCTGATTCCCTTGATATCTGCAATGGTCCATCCTATCGCCTCCTTATGCTCCTTAAGAACTCCTAAGAGTTGTTGCTCCTGATCATCTGTCAAACAAGAAGAAATGATTATTGGCAAAGTATCATCCATCCCCAAATAAGCATAGTTTAAATGACTAGGTAAAGGTTTAAGTTCTAGCACCGGAGGGTGTGTTAAAGATGGCACCAATTTTGTTGCACTTATGCCCAATTCCTCATAGTATCGAGCCTTGATTTTAGCTACTTGTTCCACACATTCTTCCATAGGCTCATCTTTATCATCCCAACCATCGAGATCTCTAAGAACTGACTCCATTATGTTCAAACCTGCTTTCTCCTCAAAAGACTCAGAAATAAGCTCATCAATACTATCAATAATGTAACAAAACTTACACTCATCAAACCTTTTCATAGCCTCATAGACATTAAAAGTTATTTCTTCATCCATAACTCTTAAAGTGAGGTTACCTTGTTCCACATCAATTAAAGCTTTACCTGTTGCTAGGAATGGTCGGCTAAGAATCATGGGCACTTCTCTATCCTCTTCCATCTCCAGAACAATGAAATCGACTGGAAAATAGAACTTATCCACTTTTACAAGAATATTCTCTACAATACCTCTTGGATATTTGATACTTCTATCAGCAAGTTGCAAGGTGACATGGGTCTCCTTATAATCTCCAAGTCTCAATTTCCTGAAAATAGAGAAAGGCATCAAATTTATACTTGCACCTGAATCAATAAGAACTTTATCAAAATAAACATTTCCAATTGTGCAAGGAACAGTAAAACTCCCCTAATCTCTTTGTTTTCTTGGCATATTTGTTAAGTTCTTTTGAAGAATCATTGAACATTCTCCTGTAAGCATAACAGGTTCATTCCCATCAATTCTTCGCTTTTTGGTGAGAAGCTCTTTCATGAATTTAGCATATGAAGGCATTTGCTGGAGTGCCTCCGCAAAAGGAATGTTGATTTGAAGTTTCTTAAACACCTCCAGGAATTTAGCAAATTGGGAATCTATTTGCTGTTGCTTCAATCTCCTTGGCAAAGGTACAGGAGGAACATAAGGCTTCACCTCTGATGATTGCTGTTTTGGTTCCTCTACCTTTTTCTTCCCCTTATCTTTCTTTGAACTTGCTTCTTTTGATTGAACATCTATGTTCACTTTTTTCACATCCTTACCACTCCTCAACATTATTGCATTGATACCTTTTGGATTCTCCTCGGTGTTGCTAGGCAAAGACCCAGATGGTCTATTGCTCAACCGTTGCGAAATATGACCAATTTGATTCTCTAAATTTCGAATTGTGGCCTATTGATTTTGCAACATGGTGTCTGTCTTTTGCATATAGCTCAACATGAATTCTTCCATTCTATATTGACTTTGCTGAGGAGGAGCACTTTGAATGGGACCTTGCTTCTGAAATCTAGGTAGTGGTTTGAGTGCGTTATTCTCATTCTTCCATGAGAAATTTGGATGATTACGCCACCTTGGATTATAAGTGTTCGAATAGGGTCCCATATTACTCCTTTGGAAATTGTTGACATAATTCACATGCTCACCAGATGAAGAAGCTGAAGGGTTCCCATGAATGCATTCAAGAGTCGAATGTGGTCCTGAGCAAATCTCACAAAGAGCAACTTGATTTGCATTAAATGAAGATGATGAGGTGAGTTTACCTACTTGGGTAGTGAGAGCTGAAATTTAAGCCGTCAAAAGGCAATAGCATCATTATCATTCACCGATGCCACTCTAGCTTTACCTCTCTCATTCTGCTAATTGTGGGCACTGGAAGCCATTTCTTCTATCAACACACTCGCTTCATCATAAGTCTTGCCCATGAGTGCACCTCCAGATGCAACATCAACTAGAGACCTCAATGTCTCATCCAAGCTGAGGTAAAAAATCTCAATCAGTAAATTATCCGGCAATCCATGATGTGGGCATTTTCTGATTGCCTCCTTAAATCTCTCCCAGGCCTTATAAAGTGATTCACCACTAAATTTTGTGAAATTAGTGATGTCACTTCTTAACCTTGCTGTCCTGGCCAGTGGGAAAAATCTCATTAGAAATTTAGATGAGAGATCAGCCCAGGTAGTAATGGACTCTTGTGGGAGTGAATAAAACCAAGCTCTAACTTTATCCCTTAATGAGAAAGGAAAAAACTGCAATTTGATAACGTCATCTGCAACGTTATTCATCTTCACTGTATTACAATATTGGAGAAATACAGCAATATGCTCATCAGGGCTCTCATTTAGATATCCTCCAAATTGACTTGTTTGGACCATTTGAATGAGTGTCGGTTTCAATTCAAAATTGTTGGCCTGAATGGCAGGTCTCCTGATCGCTGAACCGGAAACAGTTGGCACTGTATATTCGCGAAGTGCTCTTGTAGCACCCTGCATCAAATTGTTGTTGTTGTCGTTAGCCATCTTGGATTCTTCTCTTCTTCTGTTCTCTCTTCTCAAACACAGGAAAGTATGCTCAATCTCAGGATCTAGAGGCAGAAGTTCAAGACTCCTACTCCTTTGCATGCACACCTACAAAGAGAAAAGAAGACCAAATCCAATAAAATGCAATAAAATGTGCCTAAATTACCAACAAAGCTAAGAAGTCTAATATCTAATAGTCCCCGACAACGGCGCCAAAAACTTGATCACTGTGAACCGTATATATAAAAGAGTAGTGAATTCTCTAGCAAGTATACTAGGTCGGAATCAAGTAATATATAAGTGAGTAGAGTGTCGATCCCTCGAGGACTAAAGAGATTACTAAACCTATAATAACTTTTACTGATATCTAGGCAATTCAAAGAAAGATCCTTTTAACTACTTAATTAAAAACTGAAATAAAATCTACTTAAACAAGAATTATGAGAATATTATAAAATAAACCTTTTAATTGAGAAGGTGGGAATTAAGAATTCACCCTAGACACGTTAATCAAATTGCCATCATGTTATTTAGAGTAACCTATGTATGGTTATTCAAATGGGTTTATAACTATAAACCTTCAATTAATTAGTTAACTTCTGTATCTCTAATTAACAAAAGATTCTAAATTACATCCATACACTTCCCAGTGCTATGATTGCCTAATGCCCTAATGCAATTATCCCTAATTCCTTAGTAGATAATTAATTAGAACATTGCTTTAAACTCTAGATAAACCCTAATTTAACTAATTAACACCGCTTCCACTTTGTTATATTAATCCAATTAAGAATCCCTAACAAATTCTATCTCAACTCCCTTATTGATAAAATTTCTAACAATTAAAACCTTTAAGAATTTCAATTGAAATTATAGGAATTGCAATTATGAATAATCCACAAATACCTTAATCTAATAACATGACTACAATGATCACTTTAGCAATCTAGGGTTTCATTCTTCTTCCCACCAATTGAATTTAGCCAGCCATAGATTTAACAATGAATGTACAAGTTACAATGGAATATTTGAGAGAATTCATGAATAATATAAACACAAGTCACAAAATTGCATAAATAAATAAAGATCAGAAATCACCAATTTTGTGATAAAGTTGGAGAGAATTCAAACACAAAACTCCAGAGACCACTTCCTAAGGCCAACTATAAATACTTCTCAATTGATCACAAGGAAAACTTGTTTCAATCTCTTGTTCTTGTTATCAAAATGAAATATTCCCTCAAAGAACAAAAGTCTGAAAACTGAAAATTGCCAAAAGTCCCCTCTCCCTTGTTTCTTCTCAAAGGAATATATAAAAATAGTCAGGAAAATGAAAAGTCGCATTTTTCGCAGGTGTTCCACCACATGAGGCACGACCGTGTGATAAGTGGTGTTGCCACCACCACATGAGGCACGACCGTGGTCTCACCCCATAGGCTCCTTGGCATTTTGCAAACTCCAGTTCTTTTGGTTCCAGCCTCTTCCCACGGCCGTGTGTTATCCCTTGCCTATTGATTTTCTTCATTTCTTCATGTTTTTTAGCTCCTAATGCACTCTTTTCCTGTCTGAGTCCATTGATTCCTAAAATATCAAAATACAAGCACTTCAGTATCTTTATCTTGGTGATTTGTTTTCAAATTTAACAATAACAACCTCCAAATCACAAGATAAACCATGAGATAATATGCTATTATCAGTAGTAGCTACTGCAAGTCTAGCTTTCTTATTAACTCGAGAAGGTTGAAGAAATTTCTAAAACTTGATGTTTTCATAAGCGCAACAACAGCACGAGGGCACTTATCCTCCTTGACTTAAATCTGCTTTCCTTTTTTCCTTACTTACCTTGATAGGTAGCTTATCATTCGTTTCTATAGTAGTAGGGTCGTGAGTGATGGCATTCACTACCCTATGTTGATTGTCATGAGTTGGAAGAGGATTGTTGTGGATATTGTTGTTTTTAATGATAAGCTCTCTACTTCGTACTCTTTCATTGAATATCTTCTTTAATGTCCAACACTCTTTAGTAGAACGACTTACAATAGTTAGGATCACTTTTCTCTTCAGGGGTGGGGAGGCACTCAACTTTCAAGGGTTTGATATTTCCGTCCTGTAGCCATATGTTGAGCATCGTGTGCACTTTACCCATTGGGCATGGGTATGTTAAACTTTTGAACTTAAATTTCTCCACTCTAGGCTTCTTTCCTGCCTTGGAATCCTCTCCTTAAATGGAATTTATGGATGGCCCTTGCTTATTGAACCTTATATGTTCCCCCCTTCGTCTTGCAATCAATTTATTGGTTTATCGTGCATTTTCAACCAATGCTATGAATGAAACCAAAGACAAATTTTCCAAATGAACAGTATATTTAGTAAACATTCATTGCATACAAATTTTTACTAAATCCCTCTCATCACAAATATCCTAGATATCAAGGGAATGCTCTCTAAACCTCTCAATATAATCTATAAGGTTTTTCCTTGATTTTTGACGAATTCTTCCCATGTTAGTGAGGGTCACCCTTTCTTCGATTAAGAAGAATTTTTCTAGAAACATCTTGCACATGTTCCCCTACGAGTCTACTGACTCTAGAGAAGATTAACATACTACGAATATGCTTTCTTTGTGAGAGACTTGGAGAATTCCTTAAGTTTTAGGTCATCATCTAATCCATATACTTCTAAAGCCTCAATGAACTTGAGTAAATGCTCATTGGCACTTCCTTTCTTGCCATTAAAGAGCAAGTGTCACGCCCCGAAAAGGGGCCTAGAAGTCTCTACTAAAACCATCATGGCACGTGTGCACCCATTACATGATGATTGTCTTACGTGTCAGAGATTGTAAGACTTTAAATAAATAATTGCATTTACAACTAATCATAGTACATATAATTGGATAATAAAATACAACTATGGATCCCATGTCTCATAGTCAACTATGATTGTAGAGAATCAGTATCCCCTACCAATAAGTAAAATAGGATAAACCCTAGGTTTCTCAATTTCAAATTTTATTCACATGGGGGTCCTAACATTTCATCTAAGTAAATCTATCCTTAAGTATTCTTACTTTGTTGTTTTGGTCTTCCAAAACTCTCAACACTTCACATCTTATCTTATCCAGCGCTTTCATAATCGCTACCTGTAAAAGAGTTTGTGAGGGGGTGAGCACACTACGGCTTAGTGAATGGGATGATAACATTTTCAATGCTACGTACACATAAGCAATATCAAATTAAGTTATCAAACATATGCTATGCATGAGCAACTATATGAATGTAGCATCCCACATGGTCTTCCGATAACCGACGTGAAGTCTAGGGTTTATGCCTTCCTTGACCTTGGGTTGGGGATTCCAAAGCCACCATTAGTGCCCAGATCATTACCCGGTTTATTTATCTTATCACTTTGTTAATTATGGTCTCTTTTTAACTCAATAGTGAACGCTTTTGTGCCTCTCTGCACCAGATGGAGCAAAACCCTCAAGGACCGACTGGCTTGGAACTATCAAGGCGCGACAATCCCCTAATCACTTAGTTCACACTTGGTGGAACAGTAATCCTCTTAATTACCCTAGCGAGCCCTGTAGTAGTGATGGCCTTCAATCTCATGCAATGTCTCGTAGAAATGCATGCCAAGTTTTAATCTCGTCCACTTCATACTTTAATTGATTGATTTAAAGTGATCAAACAACATATATAATCAAAATCAATTCTCAATCATACCACAGAGGTAAATATCAAACATTCCATTTCAGACTCATCACAACAAGCACAGATTATGCCTTTCTTATCACTCAAGCTAAACACTGAACCTAGACCCCGTGGACATAAACTTATCTAATCTTACAACCAGTTAATTAACTCGGCACCTCTCTATGCCATTTCTTTTAAATGTCACACTGCTCGGGTTGACTTATAATCATCATATCTGACACCTCAGTGTCATTTATCTTACATATTAAACCAACCACTTGGGGTTGATTTATAATCCTCATCTCTAACACCTTTGTGTCATCGCACTTCTCAAGTGCTTTATCATTTTCACTTCCAAGAGCCAACAAGGTCAACTTGTTTTCTCTTTCGATGTCCTCAAGACATTTGTATATAATATATATAGATATGTATATATATACATATCTACATATATATATGTTTGTGACATATCTTTACTTAAGGACAATTTACTTGAAACTTTCCCTTACGAACTTAAGAGGGCAAGAAAATATGGTCGTTGAATTGTAAAAACCAAGGTTGCACTCATGATTTTGTATGGTTATGTTCATGAGTGTATTTCGTAGATATAATAAGAAAATAAGTTTGTTTAAGTCACATTCAGAAACCAACTTTGATACGTATACATAAGGATACCTATACACCCTATTCCAACTAAGTATACCTACTCGGTAGCTATAGAAGGAAAAGCTAAGTTTCTATGTTCTGGTTTGTTTTGGAAGAAAACAATTTTTAAAACATGGGTTAGGCTTATGGTAATAGCACTAGCGATATGGCGCTAGGTGCTATCATTAAGGTAATGACATTTATACCCTCGGACCATTCATTCCTCTATACTCTTCACGACTTCTTTCCTAACACATTAATCCCCACTACATAACTTAACTCAATAATAATCATATCAAATAGCAAACACAACAAACATCAATTTCACATGCATAGCATTCAACATACAACACAACATAGTAGCATATCATCAAGTTTCCCACTCATTTAGGGTTGTTGTAGCTCTAGCCGGAGTCGAGCGATTTTAGCAAGTAACTCCCTTTTACTTTCCTTTTGAAATTAGTGTTCTTCTGCGATGCTTTCTCAACCCAATCATTGAAAGCCGCATCTCCACTTGACTTTGGTAGCCTTCCAGCTCTTGATATGTGTACTCTGCTCATCTTGCGGTTGAGGGCAAGGTGTGAAGTTTCCTCCTTAAGGAACTTTCGGCTAACAAGATTCGAATGTTGAACTTCCTACGAATCTATGCTTCTAACACCCCAAGTTGATGTGATCGGCTGTTTGCTTTCCTTGTGTAGAAGTCGAGCAATGGAATGTCTTCAACCTACCAAATTTGGAATTCCTTCTTTCGTATATGCAAGATGCCCTTGGAAAGGACAACTGAAGATCTTTCATTAGGGTATTTAGCTAAGAATGATCTTCCTCAATATTCTTTGAACATTCCATTATGAAATCCATTTCATTCTAAATATCCCTCAGGCCATTGTCTTGGATGTTGCTTGAATCATTTCCTTTACCATCTATGCCATCATACACGCTTCTCCTTTCCATGAAGCATCTTTGAACCTTTCATTTATCAATTTGTCTCTATATCTTCCAACGATTTACTTGTAGGATAACTCGCAGGATTTAGCAGTCCTTAAAGGTTTTGTATCATCTTCTTTCTTATCCTCTTTGTTGACATTTCCATCTACGGGTTCCTCCTACTTTCTACTGGTTTTCATCCTCACTCACTCTTCCATTACCATACATACACCAACCTTTCCCACACATCACTTGCACACCAACATATTCTTATCCATATACATACACGCTTCACACACCATGCACGACCTATACATACATACACACAACCATATCATGCACCAAATTGCACACACCGACAACTGCACGTTATTATCCTCTTTTCTCCTCAAGTCCACATGCACCCACCACTAGTGCATACACATACATACTCCTTTCACCTCCCACACCACCATTACACACACATATACACATGCTCCACATATACTTCACACCACCAATACATACTTGCCCACATACTCTACACACATTACACACCTCCCATATCTATACTCACATACCCACACCATACATCATCTCATACATTTACTCACATACTCCATATACACCTTACACCATCAATATACACACACCTACATACTTTGCACACACTACCTTCACCTTCCATACCTGCACATACATGTTCACACTCCGCACATCATTTCGTACTCATACATACATATCCCGCATACATCATCCTCAACTTCCACACTTACACACACACATGTCCATACACCACACACTATTTCACATACATACATACATGCCTACACACACCACTCCTTCCTTATACATATACACATCCTTACACACACCACACACCTTCAACCTCACATACACATATCCTTACATATACTACATACCATTACCTACACTTACACACACCTTACACTATCACCCACATATACACATATCTCCATATACATCACACCCACCATCACATACACCACCTTCACATACACTACACACTTTCATTCACACACACACACATACACATCCTTCATTTACACACACACCTCCCTTTCACCCTACATCTCCTCATACACATACACACACATCTTCAAATACATCACGCCCACCTTCCATATCTGCACACACCCACATACATACCATCTCATACTCATACATACATATTCCATCTACGCCATACTCTCTTATACTCATACACACATTCTTGCACACATCATGCCATCACTCCTACATACTCACACATACACATCTTTACACATACACCATGCACCATCATTCAAACACATACACACTTTCCCACATACATCACACCCGCCTTCCGTATCCACACATGCATATCTGTACTATACACCATTTCAATATGCATACATACACACACTACACACTCGCCTCTCCCTTTCCCACACATACATACACATCCTTACGCACATCACGCATCACCGCACATACGCACACATATATCCTCTTACATTCCGCACACCACCACACACACTCACATACACACCCTTACACCCCGCACACTTTCACCCACACATACACACATTCTTTTCTCTTCCTCTTCCCTCACTTGCTTTTGTAGTTGTTGTCCTCCTCCTGGTTAATGTTGCTGTCTATACCATCGTTGCTGTGCCGTTTGTTGTTGCTGTTGTGGTTGTCGTCATGGCCACTGACATGGTTGCTACTACCGCTGTTGTTGCGGTCCTCTTCCCTCACACACACACACAGCCTCCATTCATGCACATACATACAGTCTCACACGCACCCACGTCCTTCACTTGTACACACACATCCTCACGCATACCACACCATCCTTCATCACGCACACACATCCTCTTCTCTCACTTGTCTTCGTGGTTGCTGTCGTTATTGGAGTCGTTGTTGTTGTTGCTGTCGTTGGGACCATCATTGCTACTACCGTTGCTGTGGTCGGGGTCATCGTGGCTACTACCATTGCCGTCGTTGCTGTTGCTGTTGCTACAGTTGAAACGTCTGAGGGTTTACGCCAACTGAGGAGCCATACGCTTGGAATAATGAGAGTCCCCACCACAGATGTTGATGATCCAAGGCGACGGGGAACTATCCTAACACGAAAATCTCCACAATGGGGAAGACCAGTGAGGACTTCATCGAGATCGGTTACGAAGATTGTGGCGTATCTTTACTTGATCAGTTGTTGTGACATCGATGGCCACCGTGCGTACCTTGTTGGTGTCATGATTAAAGGTAGTCGAGGAGGAGAGTAGAAATGTGAGGTGTGGAAGAGGAAGAAGAGATTGTTGTTGCTACGGTCGAGGTCTCCATTGTTGATGCTGCAGTTGATGATGGTTGTCGTTTGTTGTCGTCGTCGTCGTTGTAGCCGTTGGAAGCTGCTGAAGAAGATGCAGCTCGGAGGTGAAGGAGAAGGACACGACTAGATGAAGTAGAGAAGAAAAAGAAAAAGAAAAGGAAGAGGGAAAGAAGATGTGGCCAGAAGAAGTACAGACGCGAGAAAAAAAAAAACGGGAAGAAGAAGAAAAGGAAACATAAGCTGGGAAGAAGAGAAAAGAAAGAAAAGAAAAAGAAGAAGAAGGGAAGGCAAAAGGGACAAGGATGGGATGGTTAAGACCCCTGTCACACACCCCTCTGCCTATTGCTGCGCTGGACGTGTCTGAAGACGCGATGTGACCCTTTTTTTTAAAGTTATGAATATATTATATTATATCAAAAGCCTCTATTTCATTATTTTGCTCGCGTATAAAAATATCTTTAAATTTTATATTTTTAGCATTTTATTATGAATGCTTATGTCTAGTTAATCTAATTATCCCGAATATAAATATTCACTTTAAATTTCCATTTAAAATTCCTAGATCTATAATTTAAATTAATTTCGTTATTTAACCAAATATCGTTTGAAAATTACATTTTGGAGAATTTATTATTTTATTTATTTCCTTTAATTGTTTATATAACTTTTCGAAATTTTTAGGACTTCACAGCATGAACTTAAGAATTACATAGTTCTCTGAGTAAGGTTTCATAGCGATACACTAATGATAAGGGAGCTTCAGTTCTGGAACCCCTATGGTGGACTTCACTTGTATCCCTCTTAGATAAGTCTTCTTTAGTAACAAATGAACCTCTTGGAACAAAGGCTTCAAGTTCTACTAGTGTAACAAGGATAGGGTTAGGGTGATTCACATGTTTTGCAATAGTAACACGTAGGGTATTGTGTGAAGATGAAGGGCCCCTAATTTAAATCCTTGCCTCCCTCACCATAATAGCTGAGTGTTGTGTAGGTGCAAGTTCTTGGGCTGGAGCTTTCTCTTCAGTTGCAATTTATTCATTAACAACAGGAGGGTTAATTTGTTGAGGTGCTTAAGGAGTGTGTTGCAATTTAGCATGCATAGGATTTGGCAAGGCCATACCCTGATGCGCATTAGCAATGACGGCCATAGCAAGCATGAATTGAGTCATCATAGTAATAAAGAGATCTATCTTCCTATTGCTCTCCTTGATCGCTTGCATAACTTCGGTATTATCAGGTGCACCATCTAGTGCGATATTTCCTTGGTTTGCATCACCAAGGGCAAGTGTGATTTGTTCAGCAATTTCAATATTAGTGTTTAATTCTTGATTGTTTCCATCATGTTGTCATCTTCTTTGTTCCTAAGTGGACTCATTAGATAAATGTGGGGGTGTTGTTTGGAGTGCTGGGTTACACGCGTGTTGCATAGGAACGCGCTACATGTCGCCTAATGAGAGAAGTGACATGTATAAGGATGATTAGGAGATAAATGAGATGGGGAAGAGGAGTAAGTAGTCTTAGATAAGGCTTAACACTATGGTGACAGGTGACTCTTCTATGAGTGAATATGGGAATATCATGGTTTTGATCTTCAGAGGAAAATTTGGTAGAGTAATGATGTCTTTCCAAAGAAGAGTCCCCTTCGAATGAGGAGGTATGTGATAGTTATAGTATCTGGCTATGAATCTTGTTCATTGGATGGTGACAATGGTCAACAGTTCTGGGCAAATAAGCCCCCCATATGGGCTTTATGTGAGTTTAGGCCCATTAGAGGCCTTTAGTGTGTGTGTGAGCCCTATTGAGAAAGGTTGGATTGGACATGCTGATTTAATAGACTCTACCCCAATATGGACTTCACTTTTTGGGCCCTATCACATTGACCTAAAGAATCAAATCTATTAAAATAATAGGCTAAAAAAAACTTATAAATTAGATTTAGCTCTCTATAATGTACATCATCTATTTGCAATTAAGGCAAACATACATCCTCTTAGGGATAGGCATTATTGATAAACTATTCAAATGTAGGCCTCCAAACCCAGGTCAACCAATCCAACCTAAAATTAAAATCAAGATTGGCAAAAAGAGTTCGGTAGATAAAGAAAGCTAATGTCTTGACCATCTTCTTATAAATATGACATGAGGCCTCCTAGTAAAGGATCTAGTTTCCAAAGTCCATTATTTTGTACTCCCATATACCATTTTGTTATCATGATCCTCTTATAAACATTGATTTAAGCATCAGAGTAGCTATGTTGGAGTAACCTTTGGCATCCTCTAGCACACCTTTTCTATCTTATGTAGGTCAAACACACTAAATAACAACATTTGGTGCCATTTGTTTAAGAGAAAGTTTGAATCAACACCATAATGGCTTGCAAATCTCATTACATTAGATCCAAAAACACCCAAAACACACATCAAATTGAACAAACACAACACTAAAACCTTAGCATCACCTCTACCTCCTTACCTTTGCCATAACCACCAGTAAGGCCATTGGGAAATGAGGATAAGATTGCTCGTTTGGAGCAAATGCTGAGCATAATGATAAATGAAAATACATAGCTCTATGTGTGCATGAATGAGCTGAAGCAACAGTGATACTAGTACGTTATACTGTCAATGGAACAAGGTGATGATCATGACTCCATTTAGTCACCACTATCATCACTATCCCTACCACCTACCATTTAAAGCAACAATCCTCCTATTGCTCAATAGAACAACCTCCCCATTTCTTTACATAGCTAAACAAATAATAGAAACAATCAACCTAAGCAATCTAAAGCTTAATTGCATCGATCATTGGCCAATGCCAATGTTGTTGAACATGATAAGTTCATCAAGAGATTGACTAACCCAAAGGAGTTGAAACAAAATAGCTCTTGGGACCATTTTTTCCTTTTAACTAATCTCTATTGACACAAGAGATCTAAGCCAAGGTGTTACCTCCCCACATTCGCGTCCCAATGTTAGAGTTTTATGATTGGAAAACTAACCTTAGTGATCATCTTAGCTACTTTATGTCATAGATGAGATTGCTCAACTATATTGATGCTATCTCTTACAAAGCATTCTTGAGCACTCTTAAGAAGGCAACTTGCATATGGTTTAATAACATGAAATTGAACTCCATCTTGAGTTTTAAGGAGCTCAGCATACAATTCTATTAACACTTCTTAGCAAGTAAGATACTAGCGAAAGACTCTTCCACTTTGAAAATCATGATATAGTGCTAAGATGAGTCTATCAAAGATTATCTTGCTTGCTTCACTATTGCTATGCTCGAGATCCCCAACATTGACATGAGCATAGCTTTAAATGCAGCTATTTAAGGTGTGAAGAATAAGGGCCACTTTTTCCTGTTACTAGCAAAGAAGAAGCTAAAGACATTTAAAGATTTTCATGAAAGGGTTGCAAAAATTCATTATAATGGATGACAACACCAAGGCTTAAAATGAGTCTTACCAGGGGACGTCAAGCAAGAAAACAATTAACAATAAAGACCTAGGTTTTGTGAAAGATCAACTTGATCCAAACAATAATAGTGAGGGGTCATCTTGTAAAGGGAATGATAGTGCAAGAAATAGAAAACACATAACTCTAGAGGTTATAAGCCCCTTATTGTAAGCACTCTTACATGAACCATAAGCCCCTAAACTGACCATAAGGCTAAACACTCCTAAAGGTCAGAGACAGGGGTATCCTCACTTGGCATGAAAAGATGAGGGGTAACCCCTCATGGTGGAGCTTGAACAAATATTATGAGTTCCATAAGGACAAAGGACACACAACAGCTAGAGCTATGTAAGTGGGCTAAACAAGATAACCCATAGGTCAATGCAAGCTAACTAGCTTAATAGGTGGGTTGATTTTTTAGTCTAACTCATATTCTTTTTGCATGTTAAATGGGCTAGCCTACATACTTGCGAGCTAAATGAGCTAACTTGCTCCAACCCGCATTTTTTTGCAGGTTAACAGGCTAGCACTCGGCTTGCTTGCATAGCTTTAACAACATCAAATTATATTTTGGGCACCCTTGGGGATGCTATTTGAAATGGATACCTCTAGGATTATGTTACAAATCAAGGTGATGAGGTAAAGTGGCCTACCCATAGAAGATGAACATAAGTAATATAGTAGGCTAGCACCTTAGGTAACAACAATAATAGGACCCCCAATGGCATTGTCAACACCATAGTAGGTGGTCTTACAGTAGGAGGATGATTGAGCTCCTAGAGTAAGGGGCCTTCATCCAATTAAGGTAATACTAGCTAGTAATGAACTTGCAAGGGAAAAATACTAAGGATAGATACAACATTCTCATTCTCGCATGAAGACATAGAAGGACTCTAAACTCCTTATGACAATGCCTAAATGATTAAGGCTATAATAATTAGGTTTAACTATTGCAAGGTGTTAGTAGACACAGGCAACTTAGCAAACATCCTTTACAAGAAAACCTATGATTAGATGAAGGATAAGTTGTTGACCAAGTTGAAGCTTATGGACATTATCTCTTTGACTTCAACAACTAGCCTATTGAGCCGAAGGCATCATCACTAATTCACCTAAGAGCTTAGTAGTCACTATTTTACTAAAAACCATGTTTAAGGAAAAGAAGAAAAAAACATGAATAGGCTTAGTGAAAGCCCATGAGTTTTTTTTGGATAATTAACCCATGAGTTACCTGCAAGATATAATGCACTCATAAGCACACATGACCTAAGATTGTTATACGAGCAACAACACTTAGAGGCACTCACCACAATCCTTGTTAAAGGGATTGATAAGAATGAAGACAGGCTTGAGAGTGTAGGACTCAAGAGAAAGTTGAAGGGAAAATTCTATATTTTTCATTAGTATGTAAAAAGGTAGCTATCTTGATTTATATATGGAGGGACTATTTATAGTGAGTCTCTAGGGTTACATGTCCAATAAGAATTTTTTTTAAGTATATGGTGAAATTACATTCCTAGTATTAAACAAAAGGGATAAAAATGTAAATATACATAAAGGAATATTCTTTGAGGTGCATGCAGTTGTCAAGTGTTAGGAGTAGTTGTCAAGTGTTAGGAACAATTGTCATTGCAATACTGGACACATCCTCGGTAAAAAAGACAAACGTTTCTAAGTAGCATCTAAGCTGACATGGGTAGAGTCTTCATGGAATAGGTCGATCGGTTACCTGGTTAGCTTTAGGAAGGTCAATAAAGGGCTAGATTAGATAGTTTGAATTGCCCAAGCTCTATGACTTGTTCAATTGTACTTCATTGGCTTAGAGAGACATAAGCATTCAATAGGAGCTTAGTGGATGATGGAAGTGGAAACTATGAAAGTAGATGGTTTCTTCCTCGATTGGTTGGTTGGAGAGAAATCTTCCCATTAGGTTCTAAAGTCCGCATGCCTTAGCTTAGGTTATTGGCCCAAAGGTTGGATTCCTGTCAATCACCCTCCTCCATGGAGTTCGACAACAATAACAATGTGGTTGAGTAGCTCATCGACTTCTTTGTGGTTAATTGCTAGTTGCCCTATAACGTCATTCTTAAGCAATTGCCATTGAGATGAGTCATTCAATGACATATCTAGGCAAAGTTCATCACACCTATAAGGGTTGCAGTTTGCTTGGTCGTCATTTAACATGCTAGGTATACCCTAGAAGTCATGACACAATACCTTAACATTGACTTGACCTATGAGGTCATAAAGCAAAAGAATAGACATTTTGCCCTTATAGACCGGTGACAAAGATGTGGCAACATAATCAAAATAGCAACGAGGAACACATCCATATGGTCTAAGTGTAAAAGGAGCAACGGGGCATATGTAATTAAATTGAAAGAAACCTCATATATTAAAAACTAAACTATCGATATAACTTTCCCATCTTGCCACATCATCAACCTATGTAACAGAGTGAATTGGTATTTGGAGTGATAGCAGCTTCAATTGTGCAAGGCATATTGGAACATTTGAAATACAAAGTACTGCTGTGACTATCTTTGGTATTTTGCAATATATATTTGAAAAGACATTACATATTGGAAGCTGTCTATTGGCAGTGTCTCTCTATGTATTTCAACGTAAGAACAGTTGATGATAGAGATTATACCCTTCCAAGCAACGATATCTTTAGTTAGTTCCATCTCTAGCAAGAATCAAGCAATTATATAAGTTACCATACTTGCTCCTTATTATGATTGTGAAGAGTAATCTATAGTTCTTCTACATGGTACAATGGTCGTGGATGATTATATCAAGGGGCTCACAAATATAAAGAGGAGGGGTTGTGGACATAGAGTCGTCGTTAGCCATGGCATATTAGGCTATCTCTAATAATAGGTTACCAGTACAAATAATGATGATATGAAGTTCCGTCGATTCCATGGTTGGACTATTTTAAGGAGTTGAAAATTGGATGACTGGTGTTATATACAATCACAACTCAAGGGTTAATGAAATGTCTTAAGGTTTATAGTTTAAGAGGGAAGTTTCGGTCACGAGGAGATATCTAGTGTGGGAGCAACACATGTGGAACCAAACATAGACCCTTTCCCAATATATATTGGTGGTAGAGAAAAGCTAAAATAATTAGATGGCATAATCCTTTCTTCATCCTAACGAGTTAAAAAGAATGAAAAAAAAAAAAAGAGTCGCAACATGCGATGAATTGTAACTTCTGTTAAATGTAACTCATTCAAGTGGCATGTATATGAATTTCATTAATTTAACAGTAATTCATTTATGAGGGACAACGGGCCACACATTATTCATGGCATTTCATTTACTATGGAGTTACGAGAAGACTATCATAGGAAAAGATCCGGTAAAGATGATATGGCTTGTGAGATGAGGACATGCATGCATCTTAAATTGAATTCACAAGGATTGTGCTATATTGGAATATATACATCTTACATCATGTGGCGTCCCTCCTCCTAGGGCTTATTTTTCTGCATACCAATGCTCAGAAGACAGTGCGCTATGCCATCCTCAAGTTGAAGATAAGGCTAACCAGAATCAAGGACATATTAACATTAAAAAATATTACATCCATCTATATATAATAGCGCAGAAGTGTCTTTTACATATATAATATTAGGGCATTATGTTACACAAATCTAGCAGAGTCATAACATATAATATAAATTGATCTTAGTAATTCATTATTTATTTATATTATAGAAGATGGTCCTAGCTCTCATGATTCCCACCTTGAACCTATGCTTCAACATTATCTTTATCCTCATGACTTGAAGTTAGACAAAACTAAGCTCTTAGCATCATGCCAAGTAAGCAAAACAATACTAATATCAAGTAATCGTATTAAATGTAACCAAGCACAAGTCTTTACAACATTCAATAAATGATGAATGCTATGATATGCCATGCTAATGCACTAGCCAGTATCCTAGCCAAGCAAGTAATGAGTAGCCCTTAGGCGGCTCCTGAGCAAACATGAGTAGTACTTGGTGGCTCTTAAGCATATGTATGAACTCTCTTAGGTAGCTCTTGAGTAAAATATATAATGGCGCTTGGTGGCTTAAAACCGAGCATGCAAAGCTATATGCGAAAAACTAAACCTTATAATCATAATATGACCCATAGGTCCTTAGCTTTCAAATATAACCCTTAGGTTCTTTCCATAAACCAAGCTCTTCAAATTGGCCCTAAGTTCCTTAGTCAAAATTGAGCTTTGTAAGAATATAACACTTAGGCCTTTTTCATGCCATGCCATGGATGCATGTGAATGCAGTGCAATAGTAACCAAGCACAAATTTCAAGACCATGAGTCAACATAATCATATATTAGTCACCACTATCCACAAGCTATGTCTATAATTAAAAGCATGCGTGCAATACAATATTAGTAGCTTTACATTCAAACTAGACATATTTTTCCAATGATAACTATTGTTTACCAACCATGATTATAATTAGAAGCATGCTTATAATACCTAAACATTAATCATGATATCACAATATAATAAGGCCACAAATGCTATCAATCCAATTATATTATCGAGTCATGTGATTTACTTAAATAAAGTGGCAGTAGCTCAACAAGCTTATGAGTAATCATTTCATTTTGCGGCCACTATACTCAAATATAAATAGATAGGGGTGCTCACTTGAATTGTTGCTTATACTTGATAAAATCCTCAAATATCAGTGCCCACCAATTGACTCAAAATCACCTATATTATATAAAAGATACTTCAAGTTATTTAAATTTTGTCGTAGTTGAAAAGTCTCTACAGTGCCTTCTAAATTATTATTTGGGTTGCTAAGCTTTCCAATTAGGTGGACAAATCCTCAAACTAGTATAATTTGAAATTTATTAGAGTTTCATTTCTTTTAAATGTATTCATTGACTTTACGGTAAAAAAATACTATTTCCAATATGCTAGATTAAAAGATAATATTCAATTTAGTAATGTTGTATGATATCTAATTATTATAGTAATTGCTTTTATAGGATAAAAATTATATCATAATAGAGTATAAGGAGTATCATAATCACAATTTAATGTAAAATAGTCATTTTCCAAAGATAAATATCATAATGGTTATTTTAAAGTTAAACAATAAAACTTATAGAAATATATTTAATTTTTATAATAAAAATCTCTAATATAAAGTATAACTCATTTTCATAATATAGTTAATTTAATTTGAATAAGTACTTAAACACCAATATACTAATTAAAGTTTATTATTATATGTGTATATATATATATATTGTAGATATAAAGTTGTTTTAGTTATTATTATTAATGTTACTATTGTTATTATTATTATTTTTTCTATTTATTTATTTCTTTTGCAAATAGAAATCTACTAATATTAATTAAAGGAAAATGCACTGATTTATCCGAACCAAGCATAGCAAAATAGTGCTCGAACTGGTCCGAGCACCGTGCACACATCTGAACTTCACTTAGAAAAAACACTTATGCTCAAATTCACTACTTACGGTTTAGCTTGTTCCATAACACATCACGTAGAAAACAAAAGCGATGAGGCAACTTCTCTACGCAATTTCTTACGCAAATTCACATTAAAATTAATAAAAAATTCCAATTCAAGAATCTACTCCATGAATAGTATTTGAACATGTAAAATTTTCCCTAAAAATTTATCCAAATTGTGAAAAGAAGTCTCACTTGTTAAAAATTCTGCAAAAAAAAAAGAAAAAAAAAGAAGTGCAGTAATTTGACTTTGATTCATTATTTCTAATGATTCAAGGTGTTTTCATTTAACAAAATTATTTGAAAAACATCTTAGCATATTTAAAAATTCATTCCATACAATTTGAAGTTGGATTTCATCATAAAAATTGAAAATTTACATATATTTTTATAAAAATAACTGCAGTAAAATATAAACAAAAAAATAAGCACTAAGGTCTCCATTTTTGAGCCTATTATCTTACCACACAGTGAGAGTCAAAAGGAATTATGGGCCAACATTTGTAGTATCCTATGTATAGTTTAAAGTGATGGTGGTGGTTTTGTGGTGAAAGATATGGTGGCTCAAAGTAAGTGCTTTGGAGTGGAAGCTTCTAATACTTAAATATTTTTTAGGTATTATGATCAACTTGATAAACTAACTTCAGAGTTGTTTTCTGGCCAATTGGTTAGTGGCTTGGTCATGGGGTTGTGGTGAATCAGAAGAGGGGTTGGAGTGGATTTTAAATATGGTCTTAGTTTTGAGAGTGGGTGAGTGAGTGCAAAGAAAATTACAAGAGAAGTTGGCTCATTCAGTGAGGAAGTCTAAAAAAAAATGGATGAGGAAGAGGATAAACAGTTAATATCACATGAGAGAATTGAGAAGGTAAAGCTTTGTATATAACAATATAGGCCTTTTATTGACATAAAAAAAGCTGATGTAGAAGGTAAAGAGAGATGAAAAGATATTATGTGTCCTTTTTTCATGAGATTTTCCTGTGGATAGCTTGTATTTGGGCAACACTCTTAAATATTGTATTTTTTTTTTAAAGTTTCACAAATATTTTACCTAAAATAATTATTCATAAAATAGGTTTCTAAGGCATGAGCATAGTTTGCGACTTTAGTGTAATTTTTTTTTTAAACTGAAGGCGCAGATCTAGTATGCACCTTTAATTCTATCACAACAAGTAATCCCAACATCCATTTTTTTTTTTTTACTTTAACATCCACTGTCAATGTAAAAAACAACTCTCAGGACAATTATAGAGAAAATAAAAAGTATAAATACAGAAGTAGAAGACATTTTTTGTAATTTTCCATATCTTCAAACTTGATCTTTTTTCTTTTCTAGTTGTTCGTAGGAAGAAAAAGAAGTGTTTGTGCAAAGTAAAGGATTTGAACTAATACACCGAGATCTAAGCATTTCCTCAACAATTAAACGATTGTAGTATGTTTTTTCATAAACAGTTAATTTTTTTTACTGTGTTTGATGTTATTATTTGAAAAAAATATTGCTGTAATGTTATATTTTTTAGAAAATGTTATTGCTTATTGTTAGTTTGTAGTATGTTAACATGATTTATGTAGATCGTGTAATACGTAACATATGATATTAATTTTGTGTTAGTATGAGAATATTTTGTTATTACGAAATTTTTTAATACTATTTATAAATATTAAATTGAAAATATTATCTATGTTGTTATAAAAAGATATTGTGACGGAAAGTTGTAATATCTCGTATGTGAAATAATTTTTACAGTTTTTTTAATTAAATTTGCAAATTTTGTTTGGAAATAAGGGGAAAAAATTTAAAATTAAAAATGATATAGAATTTTTTTGTGTGTGCAAATTTTTACAATGTTGTTATTGAAAAATGTCATATTTTTTTAAAAGCTCATAATTTATATATATTGTGGACATAGAAACAATGGATGGCTACTTGAAATTGATGATCTATGTGTTTGGCAATATTGCAACTGGTAACTAGGGGCCAGAATATGATAAGGATTCGATGAAGAAATTGAAAATAAAGAAAAGTGTTAACTACAATGAATTCTTATATAGAATATGTTGAAGCATTTGAGTCAATTTGATGTGCCTAAAACCAAGATTAAGCACATACAAAACCAATTTGAAAGACAATCAAACAATATCAATCAAACTAGTCTTAATCTCATGAACAATGACGCCAATTTCCAATGAATGGAACTAATTCTTCAATTAGGATGTAATCAATCTTAGATCCAAATATGATGATGCTCTGATACCAAAAGATGATGTGTTCAAAACCAAGCCCAAGCACATGCAAATGAATCAAAGAAACAACCTCAACTCATACATATGAACTGGTTTAATTGGATTATGAAATTGCGTGAACCCTAATGGAGATTTAATGAAATCCGAAGGTTCAAAGATGCAATCAACAAACCAACAATGATAAACTTCTCCAATTAACAATAATTACGAGTGAAATCCACGTGAAATACACCAAGATAACAAGATCCAATGCCGTGATTCTCCTCTTCCAACAATGACAATTCACGTCACAAAATGATTCAAAAATTGATGATGATAACAAATGCTAAAACCATTCAATCTTATAACATGATAATTGATTACAAATGCAATCAAAATCTGACCAAGAACATCCAATTCAACCCTAGATATGACTCACTAGTGATGAAAAGGAAAGACAACAAAGAAGGAATTGATATTACTCATAATTTCCCTTTGTTGTACTCGCTACAGTTTCAACTCTTGGAAATTGAAATTGATAAGAGAAAATGGAACTAGGGAAACCCTAAGCCCTCTCACGAAAATGTGATGTTAATTCTGAAAATTTTTGGCCTCCTCAAACCCTACTATAAGTAAGTATTTATACTTGCCACCCTTAGGGTTAGAAAATGGACAGAAATTACAATTATGCCACTTTTAAGGTGGCTGGTCCTAAATGAAAATTACAATCAAAATGAAAGTGTCCCAAAAGAAAATACAACATAAAATAGTCCATAGAACAATTACAAAGTATAAAAATATCATAAATCTTCATGAGCCAATGCTTTGAAATGGAAACAATCGCAGCGGGTCTTTGATGTAAATCTGAAGATGTCCCATGGCCATCAACTAGTGTAGGACATATTGACATCCCATGGAGAATTATTATTGTACCTGTAAGATTATTTCTCAAGTCTTTATTAGATAAGAAGATATGAAGTAAAACTATAAGCGATTTAGACCATCAGCCAAATTTAGTTCTAAAGATATAGGCGGTGCCGAAAAATTTCTCATCATCTCCTCGAGCTTCTAAAAGATTTGCCCTCAAATCTAGAGGATCAGTTTTGGAATTGAACCCTGATATCTTTGTTGACCTGCTCTTCCGGCTATCAAATGTAGTGGAAATAGTTATGATCTGTTCCTAAAACTGATGTATCTCAGATGGAGTCATTGGTGACAGTACTATGAGAGACTCGCCCATACTGAACATGTAGGTGTTTCTAAAGCCATCATGTAACACTTGCTGATCAAACAACCAGGGTCGACCCAACAACAAATGGAATGCATGCATAGGGATTACATCACACAGGATCTCATCATGATATTTCTGCCCAATACTCGCAGGTACCTTTGCCCTTAGTGTAACATACATACTGCCTCGATTATCCAGCTAACGCAAGTTATAAGGGCTAGGATGTGGAATAGTAGACAAATGTAATTTGCCTACTAGTGCAGTAAATATAACATTTGTGCAACTACCACTATCGATGATGAGTACAGAAAGGTTAACTCCGATTCTGCAAAAGGTGTGAAATATGTTCTCCCTCTGAATGTCTCTAGTATCAAAAGATATAGTTAGATCCTTGCGTAACACATTAATAGGTAGATATTGTTCACTTGTACGCTCCTCATGTGTCTCTGCAGTCTGGTCGTCATAATACTTCTGCAGTGCTGTTGGTAAATCTGTAGGCTCAGTTTGTTCATTGTCATCCTCAACAACTTCCCTAGCGCCCTCCATAACAGTCATCACCCTCTTATTTGGACACTGTGCTGCCATATGCCCAAATCCCATGCATTTAAAGCACTTGATCTGGCATGCCTTTCCACTAGTAGATCCGGGAACAGTCTGCCTCACATTTGGTGTTGTTACCTCTTTACCTTTCCCAGTAGGTAAATTTTCTCTAGTAGTATTTGGGGTAGTTTTGTCCACTGCTCTCACTACCTCACCTACCGCCTTTGTTCCCCCTGATCGATTGTTAGTTGCTATGGGTCTGGTAATAGTGTTAGGCCTACTGCTTCGAGCCCTAAACAAGTTGAATCTCCTTTGCCTCTCCACTTTTAAGGCCAACTGAATAGCCTCATCAAGTGTACTATAGCGCTGCAGCTCAATAACACACGCTATTTCATATTTCAAGCCTGAGACGAAGCGTGCTACGGTTTGTTCTAGAGGTTCAATGGACCTACATCTAATCATGAGGGTTTCAAATTCCCGCACATAATCATCCACTGTGTTGCCTCCCGACCTCAAAGTCTGCAGTCGCATAAATAGTTCCTATTTGTAGTGCTCAGGAATGAATCTTTTTCTCAACACCCTTTTCATATCCCTCCATGTCTGAATCTCATCTTCTCCATCCCTACGCCTACTGATAATAAAATTCTTCCACCATAGTGTAGCGTATCCTATAAACTCGACAGCAGCCAATCGGACTTTGGTATTATCATCGATCTCATAACATTTAAAGAGACCCTCAACCTTGTCCTCCCAGTCCAAATAATCATCAGCTGATCCCTTGCCATCATAAGAGGGCATCTGCAGTTTCACATACTCTAAGCCCCGAGGTGGCCTGAAATCCCTATTCTGATATGGATTAGCCCCAAAGTTGTCATCCCTTTCTTCCCTGTATGGAAGATGTTCCTCACCCATCCTTCTATTCAGATTTCTATCTCCCACTACTTTGTCTCTCTGAGGATTCTGTGGAGCTACCCGAGCTAGTGCCTGAAGGTTTACCATTGGTGGTTGTGGTAATGTCATTCTATCAATCCTAGTTGCCAAAGTAGCAACTATAGTAGTAAGATCCTGGAGTTGTTCTTCCAAAGTCTTCCTACCTGCAATATTATGACCATAACCTCCACCAACCAGACTATTGGCTTCATCGCCAAATCTCCCATTCACGCTATCATTCGATATAGTTGTAGACTTGGTATATTGAACCACAAGGACAATTTGAAGTAAAGGGGTACACCTCACAATCACACTGCTTCTAATGCTATACAACAGCCACTACAAAAGAAAAACACACAACTGCACTTAACTTCACTTAAGGAACATGTATACTCTTACAATCCACGTGTAGCACTCTTTTCCATAACAAAATCAACACATCACGGTGCAACACTTCTATAATCCATAGCACTCTTCTCCATAACAAAATCAACACATCACGGTGCAACACTTCTATAATCCGCAAGAAACTCACTTCATAACACAATTTCACGCCAAAATTACTCACACCACCACTTACACAATACACATAAAATGCACTTAATTCAAACAACTATAATATGTTGCAATCCTTCACTACACACAACACTAATAATCACGATTTAGCTCTTCACTTCCACGGCAACAACAAAATGGAACCAAATATGGATACTTCTCCAAATGGCAAGCAATTGATTCCAACTAGTTAATGTGCAATTAAAGTGATTAATACACAATAACTCTATAACTAATGGTTGATTTGAATTCAAAATAGCTTCCTAATTCTCCATGAAAATTGAACAATTCTACTAAGAAAATGACCCTTCCAATTCCGCAATGTCAAGGAAACAACATACACTCATTAACAATGCTTCAACTATTTGAATCCCCAAATGATGGAATTCAATTCAAGAACTTCCTCTTCTTCCTCAAACAATTAACTCATGGCAAAGATGAAGACAACAACTCAATTTCTGAAATTTAATTCAAGTCAAGAACTTCCCCTATCTTCTTCAACAAATCACTTACGACAAAGATGAAGGTAACAAAAATCAATTTTCGAAATTCCACTTTCCTTAAATAATCACAATGATCACTCCCTTTAACAAATCACGGTTAGCTCAAGAGGAAAAAGCAATCACAAATGCTCCACGTCTACATCAACAAGCAACAATCATAACACCTTAACAACATAATCAATTACTTCAATTTCCACTTCTACAATTCGGTTCAAGATGGTAATACAACAACCCTTAATTTCCAAATTCAAATTGCAAGCAATCCCTTCTCACAAACCTCAAGCTCTGATAGTAAAAGATGATGTGCCTAAAACCAAGATTAAGCACATACAAAACCAATTTGAAAGACAATCAAACAATGTCAATCAAACTAGTCTTAATCTCATGAACAATGGCGTCAATTTCCAATAAATGGAACCAATTCTTCAATTAGGATGTAATCAATCTTAGATTCAAATATGATGATGCTCTGATACCAAAAGATGATGTGCTCAAAACCAAGCCCAAGCACATGCAAATGAATCAAAGAAACAACCTCAACTCATACATATGAACCGGTTCAATTGGACTATGAAATTGTGTGAACCCTAATGGAAATTTGATGAAATCTGAAGGTTCAAAGATGCAATCAACAAACCAATAATGATAAACTTCTCCAATTAAAAATAATTATGAATGAAATCCATGTGAAATACACCAAGATAACAAGATCCATTGCTGTGATTCTCCTCTTCCAATAATGACAATTCACGTCACAAAATGATTCAAAAATTGATGATGATAACAAATGTTAAAACCATTCAATCTTATAACATGATAATTGATTACAAATGCAATCAAAATCTGACCAAGAACATCCAATTCAACCCTAGATATGACTCACTAGTGATGAAAAGGAAACACAACAAAGAAGGAATTGATATTACTCACAATTTCCCTTTGTTGTACTTGCCACAATTTCAACTATTGGAAATTGAAATTAATAAGAGAAAATGGAACTAGGGAAACCCTAAGCCCTCTCATGAAAATGTGATGTTAATTCTAAAAATTTTTGGCCTCCTCAAACCCTACTATAAGCAAGTATTTATACTTGCCACCCTTAGGGTTAGAAAATGGACAAAAATTACAATTATGCCACTTTTAAGGTGGCTAGTCCTAAATGGAAATTACAATTAAAATGAAAGTGTCCTAAAAGAAAATAAAAATAAAATAGTCTATAGAACAATTACAAATTACAAAAAGATCGTAAATCTTCATGAGCCAATGCTTCGAAATGGAAACAATCGCAGCGGGTCTTTGATTGTAAATCTGAAGATGTCTCGTGGCCATCAACTAGTGTAGGACATATTAGCACCCCATGGAGAATTATTATTGCACCTGTAAGATTATTTCTCAAGTATTTATTAGATAAGAAGATATGAAGTAAAAATATAAGCAATTTGGACCATCAGCCAAATCTAGTTTTAAAGGTATAGGCGGTGCTGGAAAATTTCTCATCATCTCCTCGGGCTTCTAAAAGATTTGCCCTCAAATCTAGAGGATCATCTTTGGAATTGAACCCTGATATCTTTGTTGACCTGCTCTTCCGGCTATCAAATGTAGTAGAAGTAGTTCTGATTTGTTCTTGAAACTGATGTACCTTAGATGGAGTTATTGGTGACAGTACTATGCGAAACTCGCCCCTACTGAACATGTATGTGTTTCTAAACCCATCATGTAACACCTTCCGATCAAACAACCAGGGTCGACTTAACAACAAATGGAATGCATGCATAGGGATTACATCACACAGGATCTCATCATGATATTTTTGCCTAAGATGTTTTGAAGGTATAGGCAGTGCCAGAAAATTTCTCATCACAATCCAATCAAAGTAGGGGTTGAGATAATTCACAGACATCTTGTGTTCTACGAAGGCATTACATGTAATGCGTTGATAGCAATTAGAGATGACGAAGACGTTGAAAATTCCATGGGAGAGAAGGTTGCAATTGACACCAATGTGGGAATGGGTGTTGAGGAGGAGAGTATCAATAATGAAGAGAGTTCTGATGAGGATAATAGGGAAAGTGAAAATGATAGAGATTAAGTACTTGAAGAAGACTCTCTAACCATACATACGTACTTGAGATAGGCAATATATCAACCATATAGTTAGAGATCTTGTTCCATACTACAATGTTGGTGGTGATGATGGTTACATTTATTTCGAGTAGGAGCAAACTAATATTTGCAGTGGTTTGAGCAGCAGTGATGATTTCTATAGGGCATGAGATTTAGAACAAAAGCAGATGTGATTCAAGAAGTGAAGGATTACCATGTGAAGAACCATTGTAACTTCACTATTATAAAGTCTAGTTCATTGCTATAGTCTGTTTATTGTTTGAGAAGAAATGACAAATGGAGGCTTTAAGGTAGAAAGAAGTTGGAGGGCATGTTCGTAGTGATGAGATTCGAGGGTCCACACACATGCAATAACCCATTGATTAGTTAGGATCACCTATAGCTAATTTGCAATCTCCTTGTTAGCCAATTTGTAAATCTTATTAGGAACAATCCCGATATGAAGGTAGCTAAGCTGGATTCTATCGTCAAACAAGAATTTAACTATAAGATCAGTAGGAGATAGGTTTAGGAGGGGAAGAAACAAGTTATTGAGCATATGTACGAGAATTGAGAAAAGTCTTACAATAAGCTTCCTAAACTTTTTAATGCGATAGAAAATACAAATCTTAGATCACAAATTGGTTGGGGGTGAAACAAATCATCTACCCCTGGTGTGTTTACTATGAAGTGGGTATTTTGGGCATTCGTGCTGTACATTGCAGCGTGAAGATTTCTTAAATCAGTTATTAACATTGATGTAACTTTTCTGTATGGGAAGTATACTCACAAGTTGCTAGTTGCTTATGGCGTTGATGGCAACAACCATATATTTTTGCTAACATTCGCTTTGGTTGATCAGGAAATGACTATGATATGGAGCTAGTTTTCAAGAAAATTGATGGAATATGTTGTAAGCGATTGTGTAGGTCGTGAAACCATTTTCCTCATATTGGATAGACATGTGAGCATCAAGTTAATAGTTGAAGAAGAAGCGAATGGATGGCGCCTTCCATTTGCCATGTGGCGATTCTATCTACAACATCTTACAAGTAACTTCAACTTGGCACATAAAAACATGTAATACAAGAGGTTGGTCACACATGTCGAGTTGCAAGCATAATCTCACAAGTTGAACTATGTGATAGAGTGGGTGGGGATTATTAAGCCTGATGCGTTAGACTAGTTTGACGACATGTTGTTGGATATGTAGATGTTGGCTCATGATGGTTGCTATTGGTTTGGGTATATGACCTCTAACATTGTTGAAAGCTACAATTTCGTGTTAAAGGGGGCTAGGGGGTTACTTGTGACTTCTTTGGCGAAGAAGACTAACTATAACTGCGTGGGGTACTTCATCAAGAAGCATACGAAGGCATTGAAGAATATGGCAAAGGGTAGAATTTTGACCAAATATGTAATAAAAAAAATTGACAGATGGAGTTCATGAGCTAGCAACCATAAGCTCCTCGACTATAGTAGGTAGGACAGACTTTTCGAAGTCCTTACCAATAATTGTCGTGTTGTAGCGGGTTAAGGGGAGGGAGCCAAACGCACATTATTGACTTTGCCTGCAGCACATGCAGTTGCCAAAAGTGGTAAATATACATAATTCCATGCTCTTATGCCTATGAAGTAGCTATCTTACTTAGGCTTGATATGATGCACTCTATACCTAATTAGTATAGATGGATGCATCAGAAGCACACATATAGGACACACTTCATGCTTACGAGTGATAAGTTGGATTAGGAGCCAGTACACTTCTCGTTACTTTCCTAAGGGGAGGCTTTGCATGGAAGAAAGGGAAAACTGAGGTAGAAAAGATACCATATAGAGATGGACATTAGGGAGCATCTAGATTAAATCATACGTAGACTTTGCTGAGTAGGGGGACATAATAGAAGAACGTGCCCATGTTGATGCGATAATGATAAATGATGGATACTAATACACATTTCATGATGTTTGACATTGCATTTGTGATGCTAACATTTTCCCTTTCGCAGCTTAGGTGAATCCTCGACCACTTCATCGACTTTGTTTTGACGTGTTAGAAGAGGGATTGTTCGTGGACGTTGATGATTCTTTTGCATTTATATTTACAGTTTTGTAATTTATTGAGAGGTTATATTAAATGTTAATTTCTTTAGACCTTTGTTAATTTATTTTCCCATATTCGAAATTGTAATATTGTATATGTATACATTGCATGTGTAACAGAATTTGTTTTCCCATATAAATGTTGAGGTTATATGTTAGAAAAAATGCATAGAAATTCATTATAAAATGTAAAAATACATCAATTTGATCGTTTCAATGGAACATATACATATGAAATGAATAACAAATTATCGGTTCCTATCCCATCTTTGGAACATATACATATGAAATGAATAACAAATTATCGGTTCCTATCCCATCTTATCTCCTTTCTCTAGTGAATTGTCTAGCTAGTCGAGCAAAGGTGTTGGTTGGTTCCCGAGATGGCCTTGGATGTGGAGTGATCGTTGCCAATCGTAGTTTTAATAAATTGAATTCTTGTTCTTAATCTTACTACGAAGCAATAGGCAAGCGCACCTATCGTAGCGTAATATAGTGAGTAAGCACAAGGTCGTCCCTCAGAGATACACCAACTACTACTACTAACTCCGTTCCTATTATCTAACCGCCGCTTAAATATGTTGGTTGAAACTTAATTACTCTAATCTTAAAACTAATAACTCATTAACAACAATGGTTCTGAAGATTTATCAATTAACAAAAGCAACCTAGATCTTATTCTACTCCTTCTCTATCATGTAATTCATTAGATTTATGAAGATTGGCGTAATTGACTTCTTATACTGTCGAATTCTCTAGTCAAGTTAACTACTTTCTCAAGTATATTAACTTATCTAATCTTAGGTTTATCAAATAGGATCTCTCCTTAGTTAATAGCAACCTAGAATTGCATAAAGCACATGGATTCGCATCAAAATAATCGATGTAAACAGAAGACTCATGTTTCCTATCTCTAGAAGAACAATCAAATCTCATTAATTGCATTAAATCTAATCATAAGAGCAATTTCTCAATTAACTAATATGATATCATGCATAAATTCATATTCCGGATCTATGAATCTAAGAAACAATTGAAGGGCATGCAATTAATCATAAGAAAGCCAACAACTTCGCATTAAAAACCAAATCTTCATCACATGATAGAGAAGTTTCAAATAAAATCTAGATTTAGGGTCTACTCCTCCATAAATTGGGCAAAAGAAATGCAATTACTGGAAGAATAAATAAAATTCATAGTCACAACCCTTAAAGATAGAATCTTCTTCTTCGTAGGTCTTCAATCTCCTTTGGAATTGATAGAATCTTCTTTTCCTTGCTGTTATGAGAGTCAGAGCAAATAAAAAATTCGTAACCTCCTTTCTAGGGCAAACTAACGGTCTATTTATACATGTACCCCGGTTGGATATATACACGAGCGGATACACAAGTAGTGTATCTCATGCTTGGTTCCAAGTGTCCTTATGTGAATATACACGAGCAAGTACATGGGAGTGTACATTGGTCGTGAATTTGAAACATCATTGAATAGAAGCAAAACTTAGATACACAAGCAAAGTACATAGGCGTGTACTTTGCTCGTGTACTTTCCAGACATCCGCTTCAGTATACACAAGCAAAGTACATGGGCGTGTATCTCGCTTGTGTACTTTCCATAATTCTTTTCTTCACATGTAATGTATCTAATTCCTTCCAAACTTGCTCTGACTCTTCAAAACTCCTTCCCTTAGCTCCAAAATACTCTAGAAGATCCTGAAATTAACATTCATTCCATTAAGCATCCTTTTCTTCAACAAATTATCTAAAAATTCAATAATAAAGCACAATTTCATTACTCTAGATAAGGGTATTTTGCTACTTATCATGGAGCAGGAGGAGCTTTAAACTCTGATGTTGGATGTTGCTAGGGAGTATCATTAAACATTTGTTAAGGCATGGGACTCTACTCCGTAGGTTAAGTTGATGATTTACCTTGGTACATAGGTTGTTTTCCAAAGCGTTTCTTTTGTGGAGCTAGCAGTGTTGGGATAGGACCACTTATAGAATGTTGATGTAAAGCCTCGTATTGGCTGAAAATTGGCCCCAAGCTAGCGTACATAAAATCGGAACCAATTAGGATCTATTGGTCCTGTATTGGATTTAGTTGTGTCTTACCCTGATTTTGGGGTCTTCGTCGTCTTGCTGTCTATCACCGTGCAAGAATCGGTAGTGCCTCCACCTCCACCTCCACCTCCACCTCTTAAGTATTCTACTATTACGCCTATGGGTATAGTGTTACACCTCGTTAGGTAATGCATGAAATGAAGACCCTAAGTAGCTATTCTTACGACTACGTCTAAATCCAACTATAAGTAAATTTTTCGTAACATTTCACACTGCAAGTATGAACAAAATGTAAATTAAATAAGAAATGGTCATGCAATTATTCACTTATGAAGTGTTGATGTAAATTGTACTTACTAGAAATCAAAGAACAACCCCCATGCGTTTAATATATCGCCAGCCAATCAATCCATATCACTGTATGTGATTGTCATGCACACTACTAAGACCCTTCATCTGAACCATTCGATCAACCCACTATTCCCACATGTGTATAAACATTGCATGCTAGATCGGCCAATCAACATTAACCCACCCTCATAGGTCGATTTGATGAAGCTTCGGCTATGGGATATATTAGAACCCACCAAATTGCTTAGCCACTCGGTTTGGAAAATGTTACTCAACAATGTGGAAACAAATTAGTGGCACTCGAGCTGTCCAAATGTGCATGCCACCTTTGTAGAAATTAGGTAAGGGATTAATTACATTCCCATCGTATGACTCCCATTCCACTTGAAAGATAAGAAATTATATTCACTATAAATGATCAATATGATGAATTGAAAAAAAAAAGGTTACTGAAATACCCGTGACATGTTCTACATGTCCAGTGCATCCCGATATGTGCTGACAATGTAGGTGGGGTAATACCGAGTATCCTTCATCGTATTCCAATGTGTCATTAATGGATAACCAGATTTTATATATAGTTCGTGTTGGTTAAGGGGTGCTATGTGGGGAAATCTATCCTAAGCTCACACTTATAGGAGAATGACAACCCCTCTAATCTCATGTATCAATGGCGATGATGCAACATAAATTTGGTGATATAACCACACTAGGCATGCGGACCCTTAGTTATATGTCCTAGCAATGTTGAAATGCTCCAATAGAGGTAACCACATCGTGTGGACGAGGGCACTAGATTTATCGGTAAAGATAAATCTCCTCAGCAGCGACATTATGTATGCATGTGTATATTGATGATTTGCTCGTCAGGTGGGAGGATCTAGAACATATAATGCAGTCATGTCATGCTGATGCCTTGCAACATCCATCTCCTCCCCCCCCCTCTCCCGTTAGGCCCTGGCATCGCCCCAAGCAATTCTTTACATATTGCACTACTCTTTGTAATTGCACGACCAT
This sequence comes from Laguncularia racemosa, assembly GCA_037954665.1. NCBI lineage: Eukaryota > Viridiplantae > Streptophyta > Magnoliopsida > Myrtales > Combretaceae > Laguncularia > Laguncularia racemosa. The sequence continues at coordinate 159,078 of JBBMOL010000417.1, forward strand.
CAATGAGGAGTCCTAATTAGATCTCTACATCCTACAGGGTAATAGTAAACTCCTTTATTGGCATGTAGAATGTGTGCGTCTTTGGCCTCCATCGCTTCACTAATGTTGTAAACATGTGCCAATCTAATGGAATGAATGGTAAGCAGCTTAAACCAAATGCAAGTATAGCTCCATTCGAGGATGGAGGGGGATGGTGTGTTTGTCATGACGGAGTGGCAACTCATGGTGTTGAGCAACAAGGGTTGCTTGATCCTATGATGATAAAAAGTGAAATGTTATACTATTTGTAATGTAACATAAACTAATTAATAAGTGAAAGGTCATTTATCTCTTTGTCCTAGATAGCTTGTGATTGATGTCCTTCTTGTTGCATTAAGACTGAAAGATTGAAGGGTTTAGGTTCCATCTATTATGCAAAAAAGAATATATATTAAAAAAATTAGTATATGTTACCATTAATATGAAAATATTAATTAACGACTTTTTAATGACTATTTACTCTCTAATTAACAGTTAATTAATAGCAACTAAAGTTTACACTTATTTTTACAATAATAGACAAAGATAATACATGTACAATCAATACCAAATTTTTTAGTAATTAATTTTATGATAATTAATTAATTACATATCAACAACTAATTATTATTTATTAACTGTTAATTAATAACAACTTAATTTTACAACTACTTTCGTAAAAAATACATAAATATAAGCATATTACATTTACAATTAACATAAAATTTCTCACTAATGGTGCTTGATGATAGATTAACGACTAATTACTCTTAGTTAACGGTTAATTAATAGTGATTTAATTTGAAAACAACTTCTACAATAACAAACAAACATATTACATTTACAATTAATACAAAATTTTTCACTACTTAATTTTCTAACAATTAATTAATGACATATTAACAACTAATTACTATTAAGTAACAGTTAATTAAAAATAATGTAATTTTACAACTACTTGTACAAAAACACATAAACATATTACATTTGCAGTTAATACAAAATTTTTCACTATTTAATTTTATAATAATTAATTAATGACATATTAACGACTAATCACTTTTAATTAATAGATCATTAATAACTACTTAATTTTATAATTAATTGTAAAAAACATTCAAATATTTTACATTTGCAATCAACACAAAATTTTGCACTAATTAACTTTGTAATAATTAATTAATAACATACTAACAACTAATTACTTTTAATTAATGGATAATTAATAACTACTTAATTTTATAATTAATTGTATGAAAACATACAAATATTTTACATTTGAAATCAATATAAAATTTTTTACTAATTAATTTTCTAAAAATTAATTACTTACATATGAATGAATAATTACTGCTAATTAATAGTTAATTGACAATAACTTAATTTAACAACTACTTTTACAAAAATACATTATAATAACACATAAAGATAATTCATTATAATCAATACAAAGGTTTTTCCTAATTATTTTCTAATGATTAAATAATGACTAATTACTTTATTATTAATGATTACTTTTATAATAATTTTCACAACAAAAAATTTAGACATTTCGTTTATGAAAAATATTGATTTTTTTACTAATTCATTTGCTAATGTTAATTAATAATATATTAACAACTAATTAATTACTAATTAATAATTAATTAACCACTACTGCTACTTTAATAAAAATAGTGGAGTATAAATAATTATGCTTATTTTTTTTATACATTCATACAAAGTAGTATAATAGTAAAAGAAATTAATTTTTTCTCAAAAAAACGTATCGAAATCTTCATTTGTTGAAGATTTTTCCACACAAGTACTTCAGCAAGCTAAAACCTAGATAAAACAGAAATTAAAAAAACTAAAATTTTCAAACAATAAGATAGAGTGAAATTTGCAAAGGAAATTCAAAGATATAAAAATGAACATATGAACTGAGGATTTATATTTATATTACAAACTATTGGTGCAAGTTTTTTTTTATCTGTGCATTGGAAATCACATGTTGTGATACTATGTAAATTTACTATATCACTTTTATAGGTTTGTAGTGTTACTTTGTAATAATTTTATAGGTTTATAGTGTTATTTTGTAATAACTTTTATAGGTTTTCAGGATTCCATGATTTAAAAAAAAAAAAATTCGTCAGTTTAATTACATTGAAATGCTCAAAGGCACAAATGAGATCCACGCCTTCAGTATAAATTATACTAAAGGTGTAAATCAGGTTAGCGCCTTCAGTTTAAAATTTTTCTTTTCACACTAAAGTCGCAAATTGCGTTTGCGCCTTTGAAAACTATTTTAGGAATAATTATTTCGAGTAAAATATTTACGATTTTTTTTTTGAAAAATTGCAATATTTTAAAGTGTTGCCTACTTGTACTTAGTGTCAAAAATAGAAAATTTGGCCATATTTGCTTCACTATACACAAACATCTCACACGTGTATTAAAAATTTTATTTATACTGTTTTTTAAGTAAAATTTTCGAGCAAGCTTAAAATAAATTGTATAACTAAAAAATATATTGATTTCATTATTTTATACTGTTATTTTATATTTTAAGATATGTCATGTATTTTAATGTTGGTTGACTGTCTAATATCAAAAATTAATATTTGTGAATTCCTATTTTTGCTTTCAATTTTATATCATATTTAGACATCAAATTTTATATTTTATTATTTTTATTTTTTTTTTGCTGTTTACTATATCATACCATGATCACATGTCCATTTAATATGGTTTCTCTAACCTTCTAACTATTGCTTGAATTTTTTTTTTTACTAATATCATTAGTATTCTAAAATCATCTTCTTGAGAGTCTCGCCAAAAATTTCCATAAGGACTTTGTGTCTCCATAATTATTATCAATTTAACAAAATAATTATTTTGTATACATTTTTCTTCTTCTTTTTTCTTTTTCTTTTTTTTTTTCAAAAGGTCATGGTGTTATACATCACATTAATGATTACAACATATGAGTGGGATTACATTCTTTGGGCATTATGTAGCTTAAATCTGCTAGCAAAATGGAGGAAGCTGAGTTAAAGTTGTATTGCTAACACCTTGATTAAAGTGTTAGTTAATGGGATAACTCGACCTACTTTCTATCCTAGTCATGGACTTAGATAGGGGGAGATAAAGAGGGAGGTTGCAAGAGGCAAGTGAGATCCATTTAAAATCAAAGGAAGTTATTTTGAATTATCTCACATAATGTTTTGTGATGATATGGTGCTCTTAGTGAAAGCCTTAAGGGAAAATGCAAGAAGAATAAAGCAAACATTAAGCCGCTTTGCAATTATAAATACTCGAACAAAATTTTTATTTAACATATATTATAAAATGGAGCTAAGGTCAAAAGAGTAAATATTATAAGAGACCTGGGGGGGGGGGGGGGGGGGGGGGGTGGGTGGTAATTTGGTCTTTTTACTAATAGGGTATATAAACCCCACAGTGATTAACACTCCTTTTTGCCATCACATAGTGATAGACAAGAAAATTCTCTAGAGAACCCTAAAGGTGATTAAGGGAATTATACAAAGTTCCAATCCGATTTTACAAGGTAAGGATTTTTATAATATAATTTGTATCCATGATTATGGAATCAAGGAGTTATACAAGTGTTACATTGTTCATCAGAATTTAGATCAAGGAAGGGGTATAACAAGCATGGAGATCAATTGATTAAGGATTTGGTTCACAAAAATTGAAAAGCAAGTATACTAACCTATGTAATTCGATTAGAAATTACAAGTTTTAGGATTCAATTAAGCCTAGGATCAAGGGATTTAGGAATTGGAATGAATTGAAAGAGAGAAAGTAGGGTTTGTGAAGAAAAACGTGGTATATGGCCAAGTATACGCCTATGTACTTACCCATGCAGGAATGCATGTGTGTACAATGGGTATACGATTAAAGTACATGCTTATGTACTAGGGCATGTTGAATATGAAAAATATACAATAGGGTACCTGATCATGTACCAGGGCATGCTAAAAATGCAAATTCCATAGAAAGATACACGACTACTCTACACAATCGTGTATCCTAACCGTACAAAAGTATGCATCTTAAAGCACGACTGTGTGCTTGGAGATACTTTATTTATTGATTTATTTTCTAATTAAATGAACTTCTACACAACCTAGACAACTAGTAAGTCCATAGAAAATCCAATAGACTAAGAGAATTAAGAAATTTAGATTATTCTTAGATTATTACTAAGAAGAAATCATTGTTGCTTTGACATATTCAAAATACTTTAAGTCTAGGAACTAACTTGCTTAAGACTAAGATTTTTGGTATGTGTAACTTGTTTGTTTTCTTGTGCTTGTTAAGTTAGTTTCAAATCGGATTAAATTTGATGAATGAGTTAAGTGGTTAATTGTTTGTTGCATGTGCTTGGTTCAGCTAAAGGGCCTAAAATGGTAGTCCTTAGGGGGCACCCCAATGATCCTTGTATGACATTGTTCTTAGTAGAGTTGTGTTTGAAAATGATACAGGTCGGTTTTAAGTTTCAAGGATTCATGGGTGTTGGGGCCCTTAATGGTAGTTTCCATCACCAAGTTAAGGATTAAGGACTTATGGGTAATAGGGCCTGTAGTGATAATTCCCAACACCAACTAAGTTTTAAGGACTCATGGGTGTTGGGGCTTGTAGTGGTTGTTCCCAACATGATACGAATCAAAATCCGACAAGACCTATCATTAGGGCAAAAACTAAAGGAATTCGAATTTTGGCGATGAGGGCCCATTTTGAGCAGATCGACCCTAGAATTATTTATATATTAACCTCTTTTCTATTATTCTTGTATTGTGTTTTCCAACAGGCACACTTATCATATTTTATAGGGCAATGGACAAACTCTTTCAGACTCAACTTGTGGGTTATCCATGGACCGACCTGAACCGGCGATGAGCTGGGCTGATGGATCCTATAGAAGATCGGCATCTTGAAGACCATTTCTTTTATATATTTCTTCTTTTATGAACTATTTTGGTTGTATTTGGTTTTGGGAAAATTTTATTTCCTTGTAATTTTCATTTAGGGTTAGCTACCTTAAAAGTGGTAAACTTGTAATTTTGAGCACTTTTTAACCCTAGGAGTAGCAAGTATAAATACTTGCTTAAGAGAGGGTTTGAGGAGGCCATATTTTGCAGACTATACACTTCTTCTTCACATGAGAATTAGGGTTCCTAATTGTCATTAGACTCTTATCAATTTCAATCCCATGAGTTGAAATTGTGGCAAGTGCAACACCTTGAAATTATGAGTTGTATCAATTTCATTTTGTTGTGATTTCTTTTCTTCTCTAGTGTGTCATATCTAGGGTTGAATTGAGATAGTTCTTGGTCAGAATTACTTCTTATTGTTGACGAATTCTTGTGTTTATTTAAGGTCCCTTGCAATCGAATTCGAATCATCATTGAGAATTCCCTTGAAAACGTGTTTTTCACTATTGGAAAGGAGTCCTTGGAATTGAGGTTTTCTTTTGAATTTGTGGATTATTTTCGTGGATTATATGTGATTAGGGTGTTATTAGAAGAGATTATCATCGTGGTATTACAATTATATCTTTGAGCATTTGGAATTCTTTACATCTTCACTAGTGTTCACGTGAATTTTGCCCTTGTGGATCCGGTTTTACCTTAACTTGAGATTGTTTTTTCTTAAGTCTTTTAATTGTGCTTCTAAGTGGAATTAGGCATATGATCTTTTTGGTATCAGAGCTCAAGTTGAGAGAAGGGAATTGTTTTCATTTGATTTCGTGGAGTTAATCATCCATTAGGGTTGATTTAATGAAAACCGCAATTATATTGATTGTTGTGGTTTGAGCTTGTGAAATTACCTTGTATTGGAGTTTATTTTGCTGTTTGTTGGAGTTGGTTTGGGAAGGTTGTTGCATCATTTTGTGATCACTAATTTTCGTGGAAGGGCAGAAGTATAAAGTGTTGTTTAATTCAACAATTTTTGGAACTTGCAAAACTTACCAAAATCCTTGCCGTGGCTTGTTGTGGCGTGGAGGAGGATGTGTAGTTTGTTGTTTTGATTTCCATTGTGTAATTCTGAATTGGTGGAGTACAATTCGCAGATTGCATTGAGTTTTGATTAGTAAGGAATTATTTGAATTCAAACATATGCAATTAAGTTGTGGGAGTTAATGATTGCTATTTGAATTTGAATTCATTATTTACCAATTGAGGAAGGCTTGCAATAAGTGAAGTTGTTTGAATTTCAAATTGAAAGTTGCTGCCTATTGTGGAATTCGGAATTCATTTGTGGAAAGTCTCATATTAGTCCTTTGTTATCATTATTTGCCGTGGAAAGTGGGAGTGTAGTTGTTGTTGTAGCCATTTGTTATCATTGCCATAGAAGTGGAGTGCAATTTGTTGTTGTTGCCGTGGGAGTTATTGGTGAAGTGAGTGCACCGTGATTGAGGTGTATGTGGTGGTGTAAATTTGTGGAGTTTTGTGTAGTGTAAGGTCTTGCACATTGTGGTTATTTGAAGTGTGAAATCAAGGCAAGAAAAGGAAGGTTGAGTAGTGGAATTTAAAATTCAAACAAGTCATTAAAGTGTGAAAGTAATTGAACTAATTACTTAAACACTAGTAGTTGAATTTAATTCTATCTACTTGAAAGTAATTGTGTGTGTACTTCATTTATTTAACTTTACTTGAAGTACCAAGAATTATTTCATTATGCTACAATTATTTCACTTGACTTTACTTGAAGTAACAGTAAGCATTTCTTATATTGGTTGATTGTGAGCACCGTGGGTATGTAGGGGCGTGTTGCCGTGGTGTGGTGAAGTGTATTGAGGTTGTTGAAATTAGTAAGCAAAAAAATGTCAAGTGAGTTGTATTTGTCTACTAACATATTGCATCGGAACTTGACTTCCTTTCAAACCATTGATGAGGGACAAAGAGAAAACTTGTTCCATACTTCTTGTAGGGTACAAGGAAACTTGTGCGCAATTATTATTGATGGTGGTAGCTGTACTAATATTGTAGCTGCATCATTAGTATCGAAGTTGAAACTTGAAACTATCTCACATCCCAAACCCTATACATTACATTGGTTAAATGATCAGGGTAGTCTTTGTGCAACCCAAAGGGCTAGGGTACCCTTTAGTATAGGGGACAAGTACTATGATGAGCTTGAATGTGATATTCTTCCTCTTTGTGCATCCCATATATTACTTGGTAGACCATGGTTTTATGACAAGATGGTATTACATGATGGGTATAGAAATACTTATATGTTTAAAAAGGATGGTAAACGTATAGTATTGAACCTTATGTCACCATCAGAGGTCCAAGAGATGCAAAGACAAATAAAACAACCATCACAGGTTCGTGAGGATCATAGCCACATGATCAAACCTTCAGAGAACCAAACTGTGCAGACTCAGGTATGCCAACCTTCAAAGGTTCTTGAGGGCTCTAGTGACACGAGCTAACCCTTAGAGCATAAAATTTGTCAGACACCGATGTGCCAACCTTTAGAGGATCTTGATGATTATAGTTAGATGAGCAGACTACCAGATGACCAAACTGTTCAGGGTCAGTTATGTTCTCCTTCAGAGATACTAGTGGTTTACGAACAGTTGAGTAAACCATTGGAGTTTTCTGAGGATCAGAGTCAGACGAGTCTATCATTAGAGGGCTAGACTGTTCAGAGACAGTTGTGTTCACCTTCAGAGGTCTTAGAGGGCAATGAGCAGTTAGGCCAACCATTAGAAGACCATCAGGATCAGCGACATACAGATGAGTTAGAAAAGGAGGATACAATATCAGTAAAATGGGTTGAAATAGGGGACACCTCAGTGGACAATGGGTCATTATTTGTGTTGCAAATGAGATACATCCTGGAAATGGAGGAGAGAAGACAATTACCACCTGTAGTATTTCGGATATTGGGATTCTGCAGAGATATTTCTTCAGGTGGCTTGCTAAAAGGAAACAAAGTCTCTACTGCACTTGATTTACCAGATTTGAGGACAAATCTTTTTGAGGCCCGAGGAGATGATACGAATCAAAATCCGACAAGACCTATCATTAGGGCAAAAACTAAAGGAATTCGAATTTTGGCGATGAGGGCCCATTTTGAGCAGATCGACCCCAGAATTATTTATATATTAACCTCTTTTCTATTATTCTTGTATTGTGTTTTCCAACAGGCACACTTATCATATTTTATAGGGCAATGGACAAACTCCCTCAGACTCAACTTGTGGGTTATCTACGGATCGACCTGAACCGACGATGAGCTGGGCCGATGGATCCTATAGAAGATCGGCATCTTGAAGACCATTTCTTTTATATATTTCTTCTTTTATGAACTATTTTGGTTGTATTTGGTTTTGGGAAACTTTTATTTCCTTGTAATTTTCATTTAGGGTTAGCCACCTTAAAAGTGGCAAACTTGTAATTTTGAGCACTTTTTAACCCTAGGAGTAGCAAGTATAAATACTTGCTTAAGAGAGGGTTTGAGGAGGCCATATTTTGCAGATTATACACTTCTTCTTCACGTGAGAATTAGGGTTCCTAATTGTCATTAGACTCTTATCAATTTCAATCCCAAGAGTTGAAATTGTGGCGAGTGCAACACCTTGAAATTGTGAGTTATATCAATTTCATTTTGTTGTGATTTCTTTTCTTCTCTAGTGTGTCATATCTAGGATTGAATTGAGATAGTTCTTGGTCAGAATTACTTCTTATTGTTGACGAATTCTTGTGTTTATTTAAGGTCCCTTGCAATTGAATTCGAATCATCATTGAGAATTCCCTTGAAAACGTGTTTTTCACTATTGGAAAGGAGTCCTTGGAATTGAGGTTTTCTTTTGAATTTGTAGATTATTTTCGTAGATTATATGTGATTAGGGTGTTATTAGAAGAGATTATCATCGTGGTATTACAATTATATCTTTGAGCATTTGGAATTCTTTACATTTTCACTAGTGTTCACGTGAATTTTGCCCTTGTGGATCCGGTTTTACCTTAACTTGAGATTGTTTTTTCTAAGTCTTTTAATTGTGCTTCTAAGTGGAATTAGGCACATCACAACACCATTTTGAGGATTAAGTTTTTGAATATGTTTAGCAGGGTCTTGAGTATCCCATTAATGCTTTGTGGACTTAAGTATATCATAAACCTATTGATTGATGTTTGAGTTCTTGCTTATTCATGCATATGTGCATGCTGTTATATGTACTAAGGATTATCTCACCCTTTAGGGATTATTTATTTATTTATTTATTTTTTTAAATGTAGACACAGAGGGAAATTTTAATTATAAAGAGGACTTCGGAGTGAATGTACAAGAGAGAGTGGAAGAAGAAGAATTCCATTATTATTATGGTGATTAGACTTTAGGAAAATTGTTATTTATATGTAGTGAATAGAGAGTTCCTCAGAAGAAAATAGACTAGTGTATTATAGAAATTCCATTGCTTTAGATTTTGATCATGGATGAAATGTTAAATTTGTTTCAATGTTTGGAGGATGGATTGGGATGTACTTATAATATTTTGGAAGTTTGGAATTGCTAAATTAATGAATGTCAGGCATTACGGGTTTTAGATTTAAGTAGTATCAGAGTAGGATTAAGAGTCTTAATGTGTCCCTATATGGTAAGGACATGTGGTGAGTAGTAGTGTCCCAAGTTTTAGGGTGTTACAACTAAGTTGGTATCAAAGCTTAGGTTTAATAATTAGGTATAAGTTTCAAATAGTAGAAAATAAAATATGATCTTTAGAGCAATTAAGCATTTGATCTATAGAATGGTGAGACATGAAGGGATGGGTATAATTATGGGACATTTATTTTAATTAGTAATTTATTTTATTGTATTAAAATTTTATTTGCACTTCTTTTAAATTTAAGTATTCTTACACTAATATGCAATTATGTGTAGAGGTATATATGTATATATTGATAGACCATGATACTAACATTGATTGATACTAACTCTTAAGCCTATCCAATTATCTCTTCTCAATAGAATGCCTCCAAAAAGAATCACCTGATTAGGCTTAGGAAGGGGTGTTGGATGTGGTAACCTAAATGAGGAGAATATTCAGGGTCAGCATCTACAAGGGAGACAAGGTTAGATGGCTAAAGAGATCGTCTAGGTTCTACAGACTGTGAACCATTTGTTAGGGTTGTTGACATAATAACTTCAAGCCCCCGATGTTCCACAACATAGAAATGCCAATGAACTAGTCAGTTTTGATAGGTTCATTTGGGTGGCAAAGGAATTTAATCCGAAGGTGGATGATCCAAGTGAAGCTAGATTGAGCATAAGAGATGGAGAAGACATTTATTGTCTTTTAGATACCTAAAGATAGAAAGGTTAATTATGCTACATTTATGCTAAAGGGAACTATAACAAAATGGTTGGCATCGGTTCCTAAACTAGTAGGGGAGTGTATAAATTATATGGTATTTAGGGAACTATTTTATCAAAGATACTTCCTTAGTAGCTCTAGGGATGGAATGGAAAACAATTATTATAACTATGAGCAAGGAAGCAAAATAGTGGAAGAGTATGAGATGGAATTAAACCGCTTAATTTAGTTCTTGCTTGAGAATGTTCGAGTTGATGATAGATCTTGGGCCCGAAGATTTTTTAGAGGCTTGGAGTTAGATCTCTAACATGAGGTTTGGGCCTTTTAGCTAAACACTTATGTTAAAGTAGTAGATAAAGCTAAATATTTGGAACATAGCAGAAAAAGGATTGAAAATAGAGGAGCCACAGAGCAGCAATATTCTTGGAAAAGAGACTTGCCTCGAGTAGGATGGGATAAGATAAAGGCAAAAGACCCCACATGTACTAGAATAGAACACAAAGTGCTATAACCACTTCTCTATAGATCAGATTAGTGCCTTTGGCACTTCCTATAACCGACCTTACTATTAATTGCATAAAATGCTATAGGCCTCATGAGTTAAGAGATTGTAGATGGCTAGATGGTGCATGCTTCTTTTGTAGAAAGATAGGATACATTAGTAGGCATTGCAATGAGAGGTTAGTCCTCTTAGTCTTTTGCCACATATGTAAATAGAGGGGGCACAAGGCAGTTAATTATCCTTAGGGGCAAGTAAGAAATTAGGTAGCCCCAGCTCCACAAGCAGGCATATCTTTAGTGAGGGGACAAGCTAGTAAACCATAGGTAGAGGGCCCTAGACAATGGGTTCCCATTAGAGTATTTGCTATCCAGCAACAATAGTAGTAGGACATCCCAAACATGGTCACCATTGTAGCTATGCTTCAAGTACATGCCTGCAATGCTTATGTGCTTTTTGATATCAGTGCATCTATATCCTATGTGTTCAAGAATTTTGTGTGTGAATGTACGTTAAATGTTGAGCATATGGATGATAGTTTTTGATCATGCCAAATTATAGTCTTAATAATTTAAAGTACCTATTCCTAATCTTAACTACGATGCAATAGGCAAGTGCACCTATCGTGAACGTAATATGATGGTTATGCATAGGATCGTCCTACAGAGATAAACCAATTACTAGTAATAACACTGTTCCTATTATCTAATCATTAATTAAGATTGATTTACATCTTGAATTGTAAACTAATAATTACTATGCTACTAAAAACTAAGAACGAATCACTAATAGCAAAAAGGAAAGATTAATTCAATTATCAAGGTAACCTAGATTTCATTCTACTCCCTTTTTAATATGTGATTCATCAAAATTCAAGATTTTATCATTATTGAGTTCTTAAGTTGTAAAGTGTTTCAATCAAGCTAACAACTTTCTCAAGTCTATTACCTTACCTAACTCTAGATTTATCAACTGGGATCTCAATCAATAGCAACCTAGAATTGCATGAGTGACATGAACTTTTTTAACAACTCAATTATAAAAAATAAGGCTTTTGTTATTCTATCTCTAGAATCACAAGCAAACCTTATCAATTGCATAAATCTAATCATAAAAGAAATTTCTCAATTAACTAATATGATATCAAACATAAATTCATATTTCGAATCTATGAATCTAATAAACAGTGAAAGAATATGCAATTGAACATAAGAACTTCAATAAATTTTTATTAAGAACAAATCTTCATCACATGATAGAAGAGTTTTGAACAAAATCTAAGTCTAGAGTTTGCTCTTCCATGATATTATCGCTAAAAAAGAAAATATTGGAAAAGAAAATAAGTTTCATGATTAAAACCCTTAAAGATAGAATCTTTAATGTCATGGATCTTCAATCTCCTTGAAAATTGATAAAACCCTCTCTTTCCTACGGCTAGGGAAGTGTATGAATGATAACCTTTCTCTTTTTCATGAGCTTGAGGAGGTATATATGTATATATTTGCAAGATCAGACATATACACAATTAAGTGTACAACTTGTGTATCTCAATCGTGTATGTGCAGGGATGATTTCTTCTTTTTTGGCAAAGTATACAACTGGCTACACGATTATGTGTCTTAGTTGTATATCTCCAATTTGCTCCCAAGGTTCATGATAGAGATGTACACAAGAGGGTACACGATTTGTGTACTTTTTTTCATGTATATGAACATCCTAAAACAGAACCTCTACCTTAGATACATAAGTAAAGTACACGATTGTATACTTTCTTGTGTACTTTCCATGAATCTTCAACTTGCTTGCAACTTGTCCAATTCCTTCCAATCTCGCTTTATTTCTTCAAAACTCCTTCCTTTAGCTCCAAAAATCTATAAAAGGCCTAAAATCAATATTCGGTCAAATAAATATTCTTTTCTTTAATGAATTACCAATAAAATATATCCAAAAAGTACAAATTCACCTTTCTAGATAAGGGTCTTTTGACATTTATGAAACTTTCTCACACTTAAGTCTTTGCTTGTCTTCAAGCAAAAAAAATAAAATCATTAAATCAAATGAGAAATTCAACATAAACAAACAAACTTCTCATCAATCATTATTGACATACCAAGCAAAATTAACTCAAACATCAACATTCATTAATTTTAATCCTTATGTAATTCCATGAATCTCATAAATGTGCTTCTTACCCTGTCATAGTAGTATTGTATCAATGATACTTTAGCCAAACTTCTAGAATTAATCAGAGTAAGCCAAGCTTTATCCTTATCATTTAAAAATAGCTTTCAAAATAAAAATCAAACACAAGGTCAAACAGAGCAAAAGGAGACTTAGTTCACTTCAACCAACACTTGAGAGTCTATAGTCCCTTCAACTATTTCTCTAAGCAAAATAATCAAGAATGAAAGTATTTTGCATCTGTGTTCCTCCTAGATTCCTCCTTCTTTTTAATTAACCTCTCCAAAAGTTTTATTTATTGCATTTAATTCAATATATTCACCTTATTTAAATTCAGTTGTTTGGGATCTTGTAACTCATGTAACAAACTTTCAGTGAGTAATCCTGAGCTTGTCACATAAGTTAACAAACGTTATCTTCTCAATTGAGGGTATCTCTATGGACTTACTTACTCGAATTACAAGACTCGCTGAACTTTGACTTTTTAGTGTCCCAGCTTGTTACGATAATTTCTTTGGTCAGCCGATCCCAAGCCAAATGACCTTTGGTGACTAGGTTTTAAAGGGACCCATCGAACCTCCATCATCTTAATTTTAGGGATTCATAAAGATACTCTTAACTTGGATAAACCAAGTCATTGGAGTAGCGGCATTATCATCTTTTTAATTAGCTTGACTAGTTATTAGGAGAGTCAAACTTCACTCTCTTGAGGGACCAAGCTCACCCATACTAACTAAGTCTTTAGTTTTAAGCATAACGTGCCTTCATTAATTATAAGTTTAAAGAGATCTTTTCAGAAGGATCACCAAGTGAATCACTTCACTTGCCCTTTCATTAAAGATTAAATGGCTCTCAAGATCTTTGATGAGAAAATATACATCATCGTAAGCTTAGAAATTGAACCAATTAATGTTTTACTAAGGACCATGGTTTAATCCTAACTCTAAATTCCATTATTATTTTAGAGGAATTCATTTACTAAATGCTGAAATATTCCTTAATTACAATCATGATTTCAAAGTCCGATTATCAAGTAGAAAAAAAAATTAGGGGAACACTTAAGTAATTCATATGATCATAACCCTTATTAGATTTTCTCAGTATCCCCTTCCCCACACTTAGATTAAGACATTGTCCCCAATGTCTTGAACATTAAAGAACCAAACTGTAGAGAAAAGAATAAAAAGAAAATAAAAACAAAAGGAATTGAAACTAATCACTTGAGTGATCATTAGAGAAAAGTTGATCAACTATATCAATGAATTTTGATGCTACAGACCATGAAATCTATGAATTGATTGGTGAAAAACCTAAAAGAATCACAAATAAAAAAAAAAAGTAAAAGTAAAAATCAAAGTTAGCCAATCCATTATTACAGTTATAAAAAAATAAAGAATATAATAGGTCTAGCTCATAAATAGCTCCTACAAGTCAAACAGGAATCAATCTGAATTATCCTTCCCTTCTTCATCATCCCTATCATCATCTTCCTCCCCCCTCCTCATCAATTTCTTCTTTATCCTTCTTATTACTAGACTTAACTTTCTCCTCAACCTTAAGAGAGGATACATAAGTTGGCAAGTTAACTTGCCTTTATGAAAAGCATTGAGTTAATGATTGAAAATCTTGGACTACGAAATTTCTAAACTTCTTGCTCGTCTTTTTGATTACTTGAAGTTGTTGCTTCAACTCATCTTAAGTCTTTTCAATAGTAGTTCAATGGGTATTCACTTGCTCAAATAAAGGACTACAAGACTCACCTGGTGACGATGGTTGGATGGAAATCTCAAGAGGTGGGGTGGAAGAAGAAGGTCCATGTGTAGGGCCTGGAGTGCTTGTAAGTTTTTTCAACTTCCATCTAAAGAATGAACCATCACTGATCGTATCATTCTTGTAATAGAAAGAATTAGGATTAGGTGCTTGAAAAAGGTCTATTCTCATTAATAATTTAGTGATGTAACTACCATAATATATACTCTTAGACCTAAAATCGTGTTCTTGTCTCTAGATGTACAAGGTTAGTTCTAATCCAATATTCACCGTATACTAATGGAGCAAACTATATTGATAAAACATCTCAAAATTGTTTACTACTCCATTACTGCTCTTACTAACACCTATGGCATTAGCTGGGAGCCAATGACATACCTTCAATCGGTGATCCTTGATCAAGAATGCCTTAGAGCTGGAAGGAAAATACATTTGATCCATATTCTTAGTTAGCTCCACCTAGAAACTCTATGGGCTAACTCCTATAGGCCATCGATAACTCAATGCTTGAAATTTGGTTGTTTGGGTGAACTCTTCACAATAAAACCCCATGTAGACACATAACTGAGTAATGGTGATATTATGTTTTTGCCCATACACTTCAAAGCTAAATGAATTGTCCCAACCCGCCTCAATGTTGTTCTTTTTCATCTGTGTAGTTGAAAGAAGCTCTAAAGTGATATCTTTATAGGTAGCTTCTTGAATTGTAAGAAGGACCTCCCATGGTCTAGTAGAAAGCAGATCTTAGATTGATTGCTCCAATCTATACTCTCTCATTACTTTCCAATCCAAGTATTGGTGAGCCTTGAATGGCTTCTTAGAAAGATTGTCAAATCGTTTCTTACTCCATTTTTGTTCCATAACTCTTAAAATTGTTAGAGCTAAAGAAGAACTAGTGCCGTCCCTCTTCCTCTTAATAGGAGTTTGCTTCTTAGTGAACTTTTTCTTAATGGCACAAGTCTTTTCGCCCATTTGTTAATAAGAAAAACATGATTGAGAACAGCAAATTGCATCCAAAAACAAACTAAGCTTACTTTGAACTAAGATTCGCAAGCTAAAATTTTGAGGACACACATGGATGTTTTATCATTTATGAAAATCAAGTACAAATGTTCTCACTAGGCTTATCAATGTGTTTTACAAAGAGCAATCAACACAACTATAATTGGGGTTTAGAAAATGGGAAGAATAGGGTACAAGGTTATATACACAACTAAGATATACAATTGAGATACATAATTGTATATCTAATTGTGCACTTGCCTACTACAAGCACATATATCCAACTAAATAAACTCCTAAAATTTCCTAATGTATCTTGTGTATACAACCTACCCAACAACTAATAGACATAAATTACACCTCAACCACACCTATAATTGATTTCAAACAAGAAAGTTTGAATCTTGAATTTTAAGACCCTAGGTGCTTAAATTCATGAATTCAACAACATGTAACTCAAAAATTGACATAAAAAACTGTATTCCCATCAATAAAAGCATGTAAAAACAAAACAAAACAACCAAGAAACCCTCAACAATCAAAAGCCCCAAATTCATCCTTAAGAACCTTAATCTTATAAATTCCATTTGAAAGCCATCTATGGAAATACAAGGACGTTTCACCACAATATTTTCATCAAATAAAGATAAACACCGACTTCCATTAAGAATGTAGACATTGAAATATCAAAATCAAACATCAAGAAAAGATTTAAATGCTACTTGATTTGTTCTAGCACAATAGTTAGGTGCAAGCAATAATAAAGGAAAAGGAAGGAGGAAAAGAGAAGAATATTTACCTAGAATCAAAGCAAAAATGATAGAAATTACTTGTAGGTTAAGTAAATGATTATGTAAGTGAAGAGTGTATGTAAATGAGTGAGAGGAAGTGTATACGAGTAAGAGGAAGAACTAGTGTATGTCTAAGGGTGAGGAGTTTATATAGTCGTTGTAAAATTCAGATACATGATTAAGTACACAATCATGTATCCTAAGTCATGTATCTCAATTGAGCGTGATGTGAAACTCTATGTATATACACGATTTGGTACACAATCATGTATCCTAATCGTGTATCTCACTTGAGCATGTTGTGGAACATTGTGTACATGATCAATTTGGTACATAATCGTGTATCTTGACTGCGCTTTTAGGATTTTTTTCTTAAGGATACATGATGGAGTACACGATTGTGTATCTTAAGTGTATAATTTGTGCCTATGAATTATTGTACAAGATTTGATACATGATCGTGTATTATACTTGCGTACTTGGAATGCACATCCACAACTAAGTTCACAAGCCAAGTTGTGTACATTAAAATACATACTTGATAAAACTTTGACTTGTACTCTTTGTGTAAATGTCTTCTATCATGAAATTCCCTACACTTAGAGCTTAAAAGAAGCTTTAATCTAGTGCATTGCAAAAAAGAAAAAAAAAATGACGTTGGTCAACTCTTAGTAAGTTCGATACTTTATACTACTTGATTAGACATAGGTTACCTTCCAAGAAGCACTTTGTTTAACATCGTTAACTTGATGTAATGAAATGGTTGGGCTTAAGTGGATATAAGGTAGAGGTTGAGCTCTTCTCACTCATAAAAAGTCTTCTTATCCCCCAAATAGAGTTTTATTCACTGACCATTCACCTTAAAAATACCCTTGCTTAGGTGCTCTAGCTCCATTGTTTGATAAGGGAAGATTCTCTTTACTCGAGATGGACCTGACTATCTTGACTTGAGCTTTCATGGGAGTAATTTCAATATGGAATTAAAGAGTAAGACAAGGTCACCTTCATTAAATTACTTGGGTTGTTGTATCTTGGCATCATGATACTTTTTGGCTCTCCTTATAGAGGAGTGATCCATTCATTTAATTCATTAAGCAACATCTTCCTCTATGTTCCAGCCTTATCAAGATCCAAATTAACTAATTTAATTGTGTGGTAAGCTTTATGCTTAATCTCAGTTGGGATATGACAAGCCTTTCCATAGACTAGCCGGCAGGGAGTGCAACTAAGTGGAGTCTTGTAAGTTATTTTATGTGCCCATAATGCCTCATCTAGCTTCTCGACCCAATTGCATTTATAGTATGCAATAGATTTCTCTAAGATATGCTTCAGTTCTCTATTAGAGACCTCCACTTGTTTGTGGGTGATTGGGAGTAGCAAGTTAGTGTGTGACTCTATATCTCTTGAGCACCTTCTTGATTTGTGTGTTGCAAAAATGCATGCTTCGGTTATTAATAAGTGCTAGTGGAGCCCTAAATCTAGAGAACAGTTTTTTCGGGAACTTTACCACCACTCTAGCATCATTTGTTGGTAAGGCCTGTGCCTCCACCCACTTGGAACAATAGTCCACAGCTACAAGGATATATTTATTGCTAAAGAAAAGAGGAGATTCCCCCATGAAGTCAATGTCCCAAACATCGAAGACTTCACACTTTAGAATGTATCATTGTGGAATTTCATGCTTTCTTGAGGTGTTTTCAACCCTCTAACATCTATTACACTAGGTTATGTAGCTTTGAGCATCTTTGAATAATGATGTCCAATAGAAGCCTACCTCAAACACCTTATGAGCTGTTTTATTGGCACTATAGTGTCCTATAGTTGGTTTATTATGGAAATGGAACATAATTTTCCAATCTTCTTCTTGAGATACACACCTCCTGATTACTTTATTTGTACAAACCCTGATTAGGTACGGGTCCTCCCAAAAGCAGTGCGTAAGATTAGTAAAGAGTTTCTTCTTTTATTGCTGGCTCATGTCCTTAGGAAGGACTTTTACCACCAAGTAGTTGGCAATATCAACAAACCACAGTGTATCTATTTCCTCCACTAAGCATATGGCATACAATTGCTCTTCAGGGAATACGTCGTTGATGTCTACTTCCTTTAACTTATGCAAAGGTGGGTTCTCTAATCTTGATAAGTGATTGGTTGCCAAATTCTCTACACCTTTCTTATCCCTTATTTTAAGGTTAAACTCTTGAAGAAGTAAAATCCACCTGATAAGATGTGGTTTTGCATCTTACTTTGTTAACAAGAACTTCAAGGTAGAGGTGTAAACGATGACCTTAGACAAAATGAGATAGGGTTGGAATTTATCAAAAGCAAACACAACTATCAGTAGCTCCTTTTTGGTTATCGTATAGTTCTCCTGTGTAGATGTGAGTGTCTTGCTTGCATAGTGAATGGGTTAGAAATATTTTTCCTTTTGTTACCTTAAAACAACACCTACAGTCAAGTCACTAGTGTCATAGATTATCTCAATTTGGTGTAATCATAATAAGGGCATTGGTGAGCCTTTGCTTGAGAATGTTGAATGCATCTAGACACTCTTGAGTGAACTTGAAGGGTTTGTCTTTCTCAAGGAGCTTTGTCATTAGCCTTGGAATCTTTGAAAAGTCTTTTATGAACTTGTGATAGAATCTAGCATGGCCAAGGAAGCTTTAAATGGATTTAACTGAAGATGGTGGTAGCAATTTAGAAATAGCTTTAATCTTCGCATCATCAATGTGCCCTTCTTGGAGACCTTATGTCTCAAGCCATTCTTTCTTGTGCCATGAAACAACTTTTCTCATAATTTAGTACTAGATTGGTATCTTCACAACATTATAAGACTGAATCTAAATGGTAGAGACATTCATCAAACAAGTTACCAAAGATTGAGAAATCATCCATGTAGACCTCCATGCTCTCTCCAACCATGTCTTTAAATATTGCCATCATGCACCTCTGAAAGTTAGCTAGGGCATTGCACAACCTAAAAGGCATTTGACGATAGGCAAATGTTCCAAATGGACACGTGAATGTTGTTTTTTCTTGGTCTTCTAGTGCAATGGGGATTTGAAAATATCCGGACATCCCATCTAAGAAGCAATAATAGGTGTGTTTAGCTAGCCTCTTAGTCATTTGATCAATAAATGGAAGGGGAAAATGATCTTTTGGAGTTGCTTCATTCAACTTACAATAGTTAATGTATACTCTTTAGCTCATAATCGCTCTCATTGGAATGAGTTCGTTCTTTTCATTTGGCATAACTATCACTCCACCCTTTTCTTAGGGACTACTTACACTGGGCTCACCCATGAGCTATTAGATATCAGATAGATCATCCCAGCATCGAGTAGTTTAATGACCTCTTTCTTCACCACATCCCTTATGTTAGGATTAAGTCTGCACTGGGGTTGTACCACCAATCTAATGTAATCTTCCATGAGAATTGTATGTGAGAAAAATGAGGGGTTGATCCCCTTTACATCTGTAATCTTCCATGCAATTGCCTTTTTGTGTTGACTAAGAACATACAATAACTTGTTCCGTTGATCTTGACTAAGGTCCGATGCTATAATCACTAGAAGTTTGAAGTCTTTTTCCAAAAATGCATATGGTAAATAGTTAGGCAATTGCTTCAATTCTAACTCAAGTGGCTCTTCTATGGAGGGTTTTGATCTTTGAATAGTGGAATTGTTGATGACTTCAAAATTCCCCTCTTTCTTCAACTCAACATTATTAATAAGTTGGCACGCAACTAAATTGACTATTAAATTTCTAGCTTTCTCTTGCTCCTCATTCATCAAAGAAAGTTCCAGGACATTATTACTGAACAGTTCTTATAGGGAATTTGAAATAGTTAAGTCAAGATAGTCAAGGACATAACAAGTGTCATCATGGTGCAAACTCTATTTAAGCACATCGGGCATTTTCACAATAACCTCTTCATTGCCTACTGGTAAGACTAGCTTCCCATCTCTAACATCTATTATGGCTCTAGCAGTAGCCAAGAATGGTCTTCCTAAGATAAGAGGGACCTCCACATTTGACTCCATGTCTAAAATGACAAGATCTACTAGGAAGATGAAATCTTGCACCTTCACTAACACATCTTCAACCACTCCTCTAGGAAACTTTATTGATCTGTCAACTAGCTATAAATTCATTCTTGTTGGCTTTAGTTCCCCTAGTTCGAGCTTTTTAAACATCTGGTATAGCATGAGATTAATGCTGGCTCCCAAATCAACCAAGGCCCTCTTTTTAGATAAGTTTCCAATCAAACATGGGATAGTAAAGCTTCCTAGGTCCTTAAGCTTTTCTAGTAATTTATTCTGGATCACTGTAGAACATTTCCCCCCAAGATTCACAGTAGAGAATTCTTCCAGCTTTCTTTTGTTTGACAATAGCTCCTTTAAGAATTTTGCATATCTTAGCATTTATGATTAAGCCTTAACCAGCGGAAGATTAATGTACACCTGCTTGAAAATCTCTAAAAACTTGCCATATTGCTCATCTATCTTTTCTTTCTTGAGTCTTGTTGGGTATGAAATGGTAGCCTTGTATTCTAGGATTAACTATGACGATGGTTTCTCTTTAGCTAAGCTCTCTAATTGCTTTTCTTTATCCTTTATAGTAGCTCTTCTATTAACTCAGTTGATTCACTCTTTTATACCTGAACCGCAGACTGTAATTCTTTTGCCATTTCTTAGTGTCACTACCTTGACATATTCCTTGGAATTTGTCTCTATGTTTCTCGATAGTGAGCCTTGAGGTCTTTTTGAAAGTATCTTGGCTATTTAGCTAACCTGATTTTCTAGATTATGTATGGAAGCTTCATAATTCCTAAAACCTGTCTCTTTGTTTCTCAAGATCATGTTTAAGGACTTTTGCGTCTTGTTTGAGTCCTTAGTGAATTTTGTTAAAAGATCTTCAATTGGTAGCTTAGAACTTGAACTAGGTGGTCTCTAATAACTTGAAGAAGGATTAGGATTTCCCTTTTGAATATTGCTGTTATTACTCTAGGAGAAATTTGGGTGATTTCTGATGAGAGCCATGATGGGAGCCAAGCCAGAAGATGGAACGTGGATCCTCTTGAAGTTCCACCTGGACCGATCATAAGAACTCGAGCGAAATGATTCAAGGAAGCACTTAACGGGTTGATAAAGGATGTCCATGAAGCCGGAAAGGATTGGAGCAACCAGGAGAATGCACTTGCACTTATACAAGTCATTCAAGGAGATCAAAGCTGCCAGCCTTGACAACACTGGCCTGAGCACTGCCGGCCTTGACCCGACGTTGCCATTCGCGCACGACAGAAGGACTACGTCGGCTTACTATGCCGCCGGCCTTTCTACCCGGTGTACATCCTATGCCGGCTACTACGCCACCGACTTTCATTCCCTGTTTGTTATTTTTCCGCGACTTTATGATGTTATGTTGTTTTGGGCTTTTATTATTACGAGTTGTAAACCCTAATATAAGCTTCTAAGGTTGAGAATAGAAGATAGACACACATACAAGGTTGAATAACACATTTTGAGAGAATTCCTCTCTTGGTTCTCTAAAAGAACTTCTCTTGAACTTATCGGATTTCTTCTGTGGCGTTTATCTTGACTTATCAATCGGTCTTTCATCCCGATTGTGGCGTCTACAGAATATACCAAGGTTCTTGCCTCGCTTATAGGCAACGGGTTGCAGTTCTACTCGTTTGTTTTTGGCATCTTGGGTTGCAAATTTCGAACGTATTGGTATTGGGTTTCGTCACACGTAGGCGTGGTTCGTATCAGTTTGGTATCAGAGCCTAGGTTTGTTAAACATCAGTTCGGTTTGAGGAAGGTAACATCAAAAACTTAACTCCAATCGTTTATATCAATTGTTCATATCAAGTTTCGTGTTGTCGTAGCTTCGTACTCAAGTTCATAGTGTTAATTGTTTTCTAGAGAGTGTAGTGCATCCTATTAATAACAAAAAAAGAATAGAAAAAAAAAATCACAACAAAAAAAAAAAAACTTGAACAAGAACAAAACAAAGGCAACAAAAAGGAAAGAAAAAGAGGAAAATTTCGAGCCCCTAGAGTTGTGTTGAATTCTACGGAAGGGATTGGTGTAGTTTGGGTTAGTTCCAAGAGAATTGAGAAGAGGAATTGGTGAGTTGATATCATCATTGCTTGTGAGAATACACGAGTGATTGTGGGATATCATCCTTTGAGTGAAACACGTAAGGGAGTGAATCGTGAGGCTTAATCATATATATTTGTGTTAGTACTAACCTTTTACTGCAGGAACTATGTTGAGGCAACATTCTCTTGAAGGTGAGAGGGGAAGGTTTGATGCTAGGTTAGTGATTGAGGCGTTGAGGAGTGAGATGAAGAGGATGTTTCAAGAGGGCATAGAACAAATTCATGAGACGGTGGAGCAAAAACTAGAGCAATCTAAAAATTTCTTCCAAGGGCGTAAAAGGGAGAGTTGTTCTAAGAGAGTATAAAGGGGTGGAGATGAAATGTCTGATGATGAATTTGATGAACCTTCTGTCGGGAATT
This sequence comes from Laguncularia racemosa, assembly GCA_037954665.1. Lineage (NCBI taxonomy): Eukaryota > Viridiplantae > Streptophyta > Magnoliopsida > Myrtales > Combretaceae > Laguncularia > Laguncularia racemosa. The sequence continues at coordinate 182,204 of JBBMOL010000417.1, forward strand.
ATAGAGGTTATGGTGGTAGGAATAGAGGAACTAGGGATTGGGAAGATAAAGGAGATAGGAATAGAGAGGATAATCAATTGAGTAGTATAAAGATGAAGATTCCTCCTTTCCAAGGGAAGAATGATCTCGAGGCGTACTTAGAGTGGGAGAAGAAGGTAGAGATGGTGTTTGATTGTCACAATTATAGTGGGAGAAAGAAAGTGAAGCTTGCTACCATTGAGTTTTTAGATTATGCCATAGTGTGGTGGGATCAACTGATGTTGAATCGAAGAAGGAATGACGAACCACCTATTGAGTCTTGGGAAGAGATGAAGAGGGTGATGAAAAAGCGGTTTGTGCCGGCGTATTACTATCGTGAATTGCACAACAAAATGCAAACTCTTAAGTAGGGAAGCCGAAGTGTAGATGAGTATTTCAAGGAGATGGAGGTTACTATGATTAGGGCGAATGTAGAGGAGGATAGAGAGGCTACCATGGCTAGGTTTCTTACTGGGTTAAATAGAGAGATACAAAATTTAGTAGAATTTTAGCATTATGTGGAATTGGAAGATATGGTTCATATGGCTATAAAGGTTGAGAACCAACACAGGAGGAAAGGTAGTAGTACTGCACGGTTTCAATAGGGTGCTGGTTCATCCACCTGGAAGACTAAGCAATGGAAGAAGGAAGAAAAGTCTGTACCCACCAAGCCAAAAGGAGAGTAGAAGCAAGCGGGTTCTACTCCTGGTAACCAAGGTAAACTTGATTCTTCTACTCCTAGAAATCATGACATTAAATGTTTTAAATGCCAAGGCAAAGGCCATATTGCTAGCCAATGTCCGAATAGGCGTGTTATGATTCTGTGTGATGATGGTGAGTATGAGACTGAGGGGGATAGTGAAGAGGATGATATGCCTCCATTGGAGGACGCTAGTGATGATGGGGAGCCTGCAGCAGGAAAGTTAGTGGCAGTAGTGAAGCGAGCTTTGAATGTGCTGGTGAAGGAAGAAGAGGAGGTGCAACGAGAGAATATCTTTCATATTAGATGTTATCTAGGTGATCATATTTGCAGTTTGGTCATTGATGGGCGGAGTTGCACTAATGTGGTGAGTACTTTTATTGTCGAGAGACTAGGACTCAAGACTAGTAAACATCCTAGTCCATATAAATTGTAGTGGCTGAATGATAGTGGTGAGACTAAGGTGAGTAAACAAGCCTTGATTGCTTTTCACATTAATAGGTATGGGGATGAGGTGTTATGCGATGTAGTGCCAATGCAGTCGTGTCATGTGTTGTTGGGAAGGCCATGGCAGTTTGATAGGAAGGTTGTTCATGATGGCTTTTCTAACAAGTATACACTTGTTCACCAAGGCAAAAGCTTTAATCTCAAACCCTTAACACCTAAATAGGTGTATGAGGATCAGTTGCAGCTACAACAATCTTTTGCAAAATATAAGGTGAGTGAAAAACAGAGGGAGAGTGAGCGAGCAAAAGACATCGAAAAAGAAAAGGAACACAAAAGTCGAAATCAAAAGGAAAAAGAGAGGAAGGCTGGAAAGAGCGTGAGAGACCAAGTTGAAGGGGGATCAACTTTGGTGGTGAGTGAAAAGGAGAGTGCAGCCTTGCAAAAGGAGAGTTGTGTAGCAAGAGCGAGTGTAGTGAGGAGAGCGTTAGTGATGAAGCAACCTATGTTGTTGCTGGTTTTTAAGGAAACTTGTTTGAATACTAACGAACTTTTTAACTCTTTGCCTAGTGTGGTTGTGTCTATTGTGCAGGACTTTGAAGATGTCTTCCCTGAGGAGATTCCAAAGGGGTTACCACCTATTCATGGTATTGAGCACCAGATCGACCTTGTACCCGGAGCATCTATTCCAAACAAACCAGCTTATAGGAGCAATCCAGAGGAGACAAAGGAACTCCAAAGGCAGGTCAGTGAATTAATGGAGAAGGGGTACGTGAGAGAAAGCATGAGCCCATGTGCAGTGCCTGTGATTTTGGTGCCTAAGAAGGATGGGTCATGGAGAATGTGTGTTGATTGCCGCGCTATCAACAACATCACGGTAAAGTATCGTCATCCCATTCCTTGCTTAGATGACATGTGAGATGAGTTACATGGGTCCAGTGTCTTTTTCAAAATTGATTTGAAAAGCGGATATCACCAAATTAGAATGAAAGAAGATGATGAATGGAAAACCGCATTTAAAACAAAATATGGATTATATGAGTGGTTAGTAATGCCTTTCGGTTTAACTAATGCACCTAGTACTTTTATGAGACTTATGAACTATGTTTTGAGGACTTTTATTGGCAAATTTGTGGTTGTTTATTTTGATGATATCCTCATTTACAGCAAGAGTTTAGAAGACCATATATCTCACTTGAGGAATGTTTTGGAAGTGCTTCGAAAGGAGCAATTATATGCTAACCTCAAAAAGTGCACTTTTTGCACAGACAAACTTGTGTTTCTTGGTTTTATTGTTAGTGCAAAGGGAATACAGGTTGATGAAGAAAGATTCGTGCGATCCAAGAATGGCCTAGTCCAACTAATGTAAGTAATGTGCGGAGTTTCCATGGACTAGCGAGCTTTTACAGGAGGTTTGTGAAGCATTTCAGCACCATTGCAGCACCACTTACCGAGGTAATCAAGAAGAACGTGGGGTTCAGATGGGGAGAGCAACGAGGGAAGGCCTTTCAGACGCTTAAAAATAAGCTGACTCATGCGCCATTACTTGCTTTACCTAATTTTTCTAAAACTTTTGAAATTGAGTGTGATGCTTTAGGAATAGGTATTGGAGCAGTGCTCATGCAGGAGAGAAGACCAATTACATTCTTTAGCGAGAAGCTAAGTGGGGCAACCTTGAACTACCCTACTTATGACAAGGAGTTATATGCTTTGGTTCGAGCGCTGGAGACTCGACAACACTATCTTTGGCTAAAAGAGTTCATGATCCACACTGATCATGAATCCTTGAAGTACTTGGAGGGACAACATAAGCTAAACAAAAGGCATGCTTGTTGGGTGGAGTTCATCGAAACATTTCCCTATGTCATCCACTACAAGCAAGGTAAAGAGAATGTTGTTGCTGATGCACTTTCTAGAAGGTATGCTCTTATCTCTACTCTTAGTTCTAGACTGCTTGGTTTTGAGCACATTAAGGAATTGTATGCTGCTGATCGAGATTTTTGTGAAGAGTATGTGCATTATGAGAAGAGTGGTCATGGTAAATTTTATAAGCATGAAGGATTCTTGTTTAGGGAGAATAAACTTTGCATTCCAAATTGTTCTTTAAGAGAATTATTAGTGAGGGAGTCTCATGGGGGAGGTTTAATGGGACATTTTGGAGTAGCTAAAACCTTAGGGGTATTGCAGGAACACTTCTATTGGTCTCACATGAAATGAGATGTTGAGAGGATTTGTGAGCGATGTGTCACTTGTAAGCAAGCAAAATCTAGAGTCCAACCTCATGGGCTTTATACCCTACTTCCCATTCCTTATGAGCCTTGGGTAGATATTTCCATGGATTTTGTGTTAGGATTACCCAGGTCTAGGCATGGTCAAGACTCTATTTTTGTAGTCGTTGATAGATTTTTTAAGATGGCACATTTCATTCCTTGTCACAAAACAGATGATGCTTGCAATATTGCTAATTTGTTCTTTAAGGAAGTTGTGAGATTGCATGGTATGCCTAGAACAATCGTATCAGATAGAGATGCTAAGTTCTTGAGCTACTTCTAGAAGACCCTATGGGCTAAGTTAGGAACTAAGCTATTGTTTTCTATTACTTGTCATCCATAGACTGATGGTCAAACTGAGGTAGTAAGTCAAACTTTATCTACTTTGTTAAGGGCAGTCATTAAAAAGAACATTAAAAGTTGGGAGGATTGTTTGCCGCATGTTGAATTTGCCTATAATCGCACAATGCATTCTGCTACTAAGTTTACTCCTTTTGAAATTGTGTATGGTTTTAATCCACTAACTCCTTTGGATTTATCACCTCTACCTATTTCTGAGTATGTTAATCTAGATGGTAAGAAGAAAGTAGAATTTGTTAAACAGATCCATGAGAAGGCAAGATTAAACATTGAGCGAAGAACATAGCAGTATGTGAAACAAGCCAACAAGGGTTGTCGACAAGCTGTTTTTGAACCTGAAGACTGGGTTTGGGTTCACATGCGCAAAGAGCGGTTTCCTGTGCAGCGTCGATCTAAATTACTTCCTAGAGGCGATGGACAATTTCAAATTCTTGAACGCATCAATGATAATGCATACAAGATAGATTTGCCAGGTGAGTATCAAGTAAGTGCTACTTTTAATGTTACTGATTTGAGTCCTTTTGATGTAGGCGACGATTTGAGGACAAATCCTTTTCAAGAAGAGGGGAATGATGAGAGCCATGATGGGAGCCAAGCCAGAAGATGGAATGTGGATCCTCTTAAAGTGCCACCTGGACCGATCACAAGAACTCGAGCGAAACGATTCAAGGAATCACTTAATGGGTTGGTAAAGGATGTCCACGAAGCCGGAAAGGATTGGAGCAACCAGGAGAATGCACTTGCACTTGTACAAGTCATTCAAGGAGATCAAAGCTACCAGCCTTGACAACGTTGGCCTGAGCTTGCCGGCCTTGACCCGGCGTTGCCATTCACGCACGACAGAAGGACTACGCTGGCTTACTACGCCGTCGGCCTTTCTACCTGGCATACATCCTAAGACGGCTACTACGCCGCCGACTTTCATTCCCTGTTTGTTATTTTTCCACGACTTTATGATGTTATGTTGTTTTGGGCTTTTATTATTACGAGTTGTAAAGCCTAATATAAGCTTCTAGGGTTGAGAACAGAAGATAGACACACATACAAGGTTGAATAACACATTTTGAGAGAATTCCTCTCTTGGTTCTCTAAAAGAACTTCTCTTGAACTTATCGGATTTCTTCCGTGGCGTTCATCCCGACTTATCAATCGGTCTTTCATCCTGATTGTGGCGTCTACAGAATATACTAAGGTTCTTGCCTCGCTTATAGGCAACGGGTTACGGTTCCACTCGTTTGTTTTTGGCATCTTGGGTTGCAAATTCCAAACGTATTGGTATTGGGTTTCGTCACACGTGGGCGTGGTTCGTATCAATTTCTTTAACTTGGGTTATATGTATTGCTGTACGGATTGTTTTAGGCCTAAATCAGATTTCCTAGATAATTTACTTGCTTAGTACATGTTTCTTCACCAAAAGAGGGATCTACGACAACTAGTTGTTGTCGCGAAACAATCAAGCCATCAATCTTTCTTGACAAAGAGAGTGAGGCTTCTTTAGGGGTCTTATGGTTTAAGGTGCCACCAGCTACGACATTTATCATCCACTTAGTTTGGTAATTCAAGCCATTATAAAAAATCTACACTTGAAGCCACTTTGGGATCTCGTGGTGTAGACATTTCCTCATTAACTCTTTAAATCTCTCCCAGGTTTCATATAGAGTTTCCATGTCATACTGATGGTAAGATTAGATTTCAGCTTGAAGTTTAGTAGTCTTCGAGAGAGGGAAGAACTTATCCATAAACTTCTTGATCAACTCTTACCGTGTAGTGACAGAGCCCCATGGCAAAGAGTTCAGCCATTGCTTGGCCTTGCCCCTCAAAGAGAATGGAAAGAGCTTTAGGTGGACTGCATCATCACTAACTCCATTGAACTTGAAAGTATCGCATATCTCTAGAAAGATTTAGATATGTGTATTTAGGTCCTCATCTTGCAGACCATCAAATTGAGCATATAGTTGTACCATCTAAATGACACCCGACTTGCTCAAATTTATTTGCATCTACTTGAGGTTGAACTATAATGGAGTTAACACCCACTAGGTTTGGTCTAGCAAAATCAGAATTGGTTTTTGGTTGATCAGGAATCTTGGCCTCTCTATTATCGGTCACTTGATTATTCACCAAGCTTACAATTAGATTTCCTTGATTCAGCTCTTCAACACAATTGTCAGTTGGCTCAGCTATCTCTCCTTTCGGTATCTCTTCCTTAATTCTTGTTGATGAAGATTTAGATCTGGGTTTGTTCTTTTTTTGATGCCTTAAAATTGTTTTCTCTGACTCTGGATTGTAGTCAACAAGTTCCTTGCAATGACTTTTAGTCATGTACTGTAAACATAATGTTAATTAATTATTATCTCTAAGATCACAACAAGGAAGAGAAGAAGGGTAAATAAAGAAAATAATGGTTAAATTAACAGGTAAAAAGTGTTCCTAATATTGGCGTATCCCTGGCAATGGCGCTAGTTTGGCTGTTAGTACTCCTTTGGGAGTTGGAGGGAAGATAAATGGAGTTTGCAGAAGAATAGGAATATAAATACAAGGTAGGGTGATGCCAACATATCTTTTAATATTGGAGATGGTGGAGTTTGATATCATATTAGGAGTCTATTGGTTGTCAGAATACTCTGCCACAATTGATTGTCACAACATGGTGGTGTAGCTTAATATACTCGAGGAAGACTATTTTGAGTATAAGCTGGAAACTCAAAGACCAACAGGATTACTTATCTATAAGATGTGGGGAAAGAATTTACTAGTAGTTACAACTACTAAAGCTAGTGAAGAAACCAAACTAGAAGTGGCGCCTGTAGTGAAAGAGTTTCTAGACGTGTTTCAAAAGGACATTCTTGGTTTACCCTCAGCCAAAGAGATAGAGTTCAGTATTGATTTGGTATAAGGTGTAATACTAATATCAAAACCAGTATACAGGATGGCACCAGTTGAATTAGAAGAGTTAAGGAAGTAGTTATAGGAGCTATAGGATAAGGTTTTTATAAGATTCAATGTTTCTATCTAGAGTACACCAGTCCTTTTTGTTAAGAAAAATGATGGAAGCATGAGGCTCTACATAGATTATAAAGAGTTGAACAGGGTTATTATTAAGAACAAGTATCCTCTTCCCAAGATAGATGACTTGTTTGACTAACTTTAGGGAACTCGGCTGTTTTCTAAAGTAAACCTAAGATTGGAATACCGCTAATTGAGATTTAAAGAAGAAGACATATAGAAGATAGCTTTCATGACCAAATATGGGTACTATGAATTTTTAGTGCTGGGCAGGTTGCAAGAAGAAAGACTGTATGCCAAATTCAATGAATTTGAATTCTGGTTGGAGCAAGTGGTTTTCTTGGGTCATGTGGTTAATAAAGATAGGATATATATAGGCCCAAAAAAGGTGAAAGCTGTAGTAGATTAGCACATATTGAAGACATTTATAGATATAAGAAGCTTCCTAGGTTTGGCAAGCTACTATAGAAGGTTTGTTGAGGGATTTTCTAAGATAGCAACTCTTTTCACTAGGTTGATGCAAAAGAATGTGAGATTTAAATGGGATGACAAATGTGAAGCCAATTTTTAGATGCTCAAAGAGAAGCCTATGTTAGCATTAGTTTTGGCATTACCCAAGAGTAGGGAGGAGTTCACAATATATAGTGATGCTTTAACTCAAGGGTTAGGATTTATGTTGATGCAAGGCGGGTAAGTCACAACATATGCATCCTGCTAATTGGAGCTTTATGAGAAGAATTACCCAACTCATGACTTGGTGTTGGTGGCAGTGGTATTAGCCTTAAAATTATAGATGCACTACCTATATGGTGAGAGATGTAGGATTTTCACTAATCATAGGAGCTTGAAGTACATATTCATACAGAAAGAGCTGAACATAAGGTAGAGGAGATGGTTGGAACTAATCAAAGACTATGACCTAGAAATCCAGTATCATTTAAGAAAAGGTAATGTGGTGGTAAATGCCCTGAGCAGAAAGAAACAAGGTAATGTAGCCACTCTTATCACTTTATAGAGGGTTGTTGGATGATATGTGTAAACTGGAGTTAGAAGTTTTAACTCAAGAAGTGGAAGCAAAAATGGCCACTTTACGCATACAACTGGTCCTAATGGACAGAATCAAGACTAGCTAAGTAGAGGATAAAGATATATAAGAGATCAAGTGTAAGATGGAACTGGTTAAGGCTCCTGAATTCAATATAGACATAAAGGGGATCTTAAGATATGGAACAAGATTATGTGTGCTGAGGATGTAGAATTGAAGAAGGAAATAATGAATGAGGCATACTACTTAGCTTATACAATCCATCCTGGCAGTACCAAAATATACAATGACCCGAAGAGTCACTATTGGTGGAGGAATATGAAAAGAGAGATAGCCGAGTATGTATCCAGATACCTAACATGTCAACATATCATATTTAAGCATTATAGGCCAATTGGAGAATATAGCCTCTTCCAGTACCAAAGTAGAAATGGGAATACATGACAATAGATTTTTCTATGGCTTTCTTGAATACCAAGGAGAAGTAGGATGCTGTTTGGGTAATAGTAGACCGGTTAACCAAGTCTGTTCATTTCCTACCTATCAAAGTGGGACATAAACTAGCGAAACTGTCCTAGATATATATTTAAGAAATAGATTACATAGAGTACCAGTGACCATAACTTCTCATAGAAACACAAGATTTGTAAGTAGATTCTAGAATAGCTTACATAAAGCTTTAGGCACCAAACTGCAGTTCGGTACTGCATTCTACCCCAAACGGACGGACAATCTAAGAGAACTATCTAGATTCTAGATGATTTGCTTAGAGTTTGTGTATTAGAATTTGTAGGTAACTAGAATGAGCATACACCTTTAGTGGAGTTTGCCTATAACAACAGCTATTAGGTAACCATCCAAATGACTCCTTATGAGGCTCTATGTGGAAGAAGATGTAGATCCCCATTACATTAGGATGAAGTGGGAGAAAAGGAGATGCTAGGACCAGAATTGGTCCAAGAGGCTATGGATAAGGTGAAATTGATAAGGCAAAGGATACAAACAACTTAATCCCAACAAAAGAGCTATGTAGTTAAGAGAAAGTGCCCCTTGGAATTACAATTAGGAGATAAGGTTCTGTTGAAAGTTTCTCCAGCTAAAGGGGTGATCAAGTTTGGTTTGAGAGGGAAGCTAAACTTGAGGTATGTAGGCCTATCTAAAATCTTAGAAATAGTAGGTACTATGGCTTATAAGTTGGCTCTCCCACCAAGTTTGGCTAGGGTACACAATGTATTCCATATATCCATCTTGAGGAAGTTTGTTCCCAAATCAGACTAGATAGTGGCTTTAAAGCCCTTGAATGTGTAACGAAACTTGTCCTCTACTAAAAGATCAGTTAGGATTGTGGACATTAAAGAACAAGTGCTAAGAAGGAGAAAGATTCCCTATGTCAAGGTACAATGGACAAATCAGATCGAATAGGAAGTGACGGCGGTATTGGGAGAGGAGATGAGGAAGAAGTATCCAGAACTCTTCCAGAATCAGGTAACTTTTGACGATAAAAGTTTTTATATTAAGGGAGGGGGGGGGGGGGGGGGGGGGGGGGGGGGAGAGAATGTAAATACCCTGATAAAATTTTTATTTAACATATATTATAAAATGGAGCTAAGGTTAAAAGAGTGAATATTATAGGAGATAGGGGGTGACTTGGTCTTTTTATTAATAGGGAATATAAACTCCATAGTGACTTAATGCTCCTCCTTTTTGCCATTCACACAGTGATAGATAAGAAAATGCTTTGGAAAACCCTAAAGGTGATTAAGAGAATTATATAAAGTTCCAATCCGATTTCATAAGGTAAGGATTTTTATAATATAATTCATATCCTTGATTATGGAATCAAGAAGTTTGATCAATGCAAAAAGAGATATAAAATGAGCGTGAATAAATACCGGCAAGTGTACCAGATCAGATCAAGTAATATAGTGAAAGAAGAGTGTCGAACCACGAAGATTGATTAAGTAATAGACCTATATTAATTTCTACTATTATTTAGGCAATGATATTTGATGAGAATCGAATGAATTATATTAAATGCTTAAAAAGAGAATTGTGTTTGAAAAATGATGAATTGATGGTAGGAAATTAGAATCTACCCTAATTCTACTAATCATATTGCCTTCATGTTATAATAACTCATAACTATATGGATTTTCACAAGAAATTGACAAAACCTTAATCCCTTTTCAATTTTAAAGTAACATTACCCCAATTTAATTTAATAGCTCCCGCTAATTAAAATCAATGGAGGATTCTAATTCACAATCATAAATTTCCCAATTATATGATTGCCTAATATCTTTAAAATAATTTCTCCTAATCCCTTAGTGAAAAATTTAATAAAAATATTACATGAAACACTTAGGTCAATTTCTAATAAAATTCAATAACATTGCTTCCACATGAATTATTAAATCTTACTTAGGAATTCCTGATAAAATCTAAATTTCTCTTTCGAGTCATTCACATTCCTATGCCTTGATTTCAATTACAAAATACAATTCATAGCAGGACTTATATGAAAATTCCGTATATCTATATGTCTTATAACATGAATACAATGATCATTTTAGTTTGAATTATGGCTTCATCATGTTTCCCACAAGGATGATTTAGAACATTATGGTATGGATTGCATAAAAAAATTGAAGTAAATAAATGCAATGGAATTCATATTGAATAATAAAATAAACTGATAATTGGTATAGAAGAAAATTAAATAAATGAAACAATTGCTATAATCTTCAAGAGTTTGTAAAACTTCAATCTTCCGAATTGATTCCTAAACTTCTTCAATTGAAAGCAAACTTCAATAACATTCTTTCTTCAAACTAAAATTTAGAATAACATGAAATGTAAGAGAATCTAAAAGGAGGATAAAACCTAAAGTCCCTAAGGGAATTCTAATGATTCTAAAGATCAAAAAACAAAGGATGCTAAAAACAAAGGATCAAAACAAGGATGCTAAAACAAATGATGCTAAAACAAAGGATGATGCTCTCAAGGTTCACACAAGGGGTCTATTTATAGGTCCAAAGAGGAGGAGGATAAGGTTGATCTGATGAGGAATTAAGTTAGCAAATTAATTAAGATACGATTTTGGAGAGATTTTCGCAATGGATATCCGAGGAGCAATGTAGGCCGGCTCAAGGCCGGCGGCTTTGATGTCTTATGAAGCCGGTTTAATGTAGGCCGGCTCAAGGCCGGCGGCCTTTGGTAGTAGGCCGGCCTAAGGCCGGCGGCCTTTAATGCAATCCTCCACTCGCTTCTTCAATTTTGTGAAAAACTCCTCCAATTAACTTGTAATTTACTTTTGGGTCCTCAAAACCTGAATTTTCACAATAAACACCATTAAATATTATTTCTTTATATTTTCTTATAATATTGAAATAAATTTAATATAAATCCAAAAGAAAATATAGGTATAATGTGATCTTATCAAAGTTATACAAGTGTTACATTGTTCATTAGAATTTGGATCAAGGAAGGGGTAGTACAAGCATAAAGATCAAGTGATTAAGGATTTAGTGCACGGAAATCGAAAAGTAAGTATACTAACCTATGTAATTCTATTAGAAATTATAAGTTTTAGGATTCAATTAAGCATATGATCAAGAGATTTAGGAATTGAAATGAATAGAAAGAGAAAAATTAAGGCTCTAGAAGAAAAACATGGAACACGATCAAGTATACACTCGTGTACTTGCTTGTGCAGGAATGTGTACATGTACGATGAGTACACAACTAAAGTACACACTTGTGTACCGGGGTGTGTTGAATATGAAAAATACATACTAGGGTACATGACCGTGTACTAAGGCATGCTAAAAATGTAAATTCCACAAAAAGATACATGGCCACTCTACATGACTGTTTATCCTTATTATACAAAAGCACATGACCTAAAGCACAATCTTGTACTTGGAGATACTTTGTTTATTGATTTATTTTATAATTAAATGAACTTCTACGCAATTGAGATAGCTAGAAAGACCTTAAAGAATCTAATAGACTAAGAGAATTAATAAATTTAGATCTTTCTTAGATTAGTACTAAGAAGAGATCATTGTTGCTTTGATAAATTTTAGAATAATTGAAGTCCAAGAAATAACTTGGTTAAGACTAAGATTCTAAGTACGTGTAATTTGTTTGTTTTCTTGTGCTTGTTAAGTTAGTTTCAAATTGGATTAAGTTTGATGATTAGGTTAAGTGGTTAAATGTTTGTTGTATGTGCTTGGTTTGGCCTAAGGGCCTATAGTGGTAAATCCCTAAGGGGCACCCTAATGATCCTTGTGTAACGTTATCTCTAGTGGGGTCATGTTTGGAAATGATCTAGGTTGGTTTAAGTTTTAAGGATTTATGGGTGTTGGGGCCCATAATGGCAATTCTTGTCACTAGGTTAAGGATTAAGGACTTATGGATGTTGGGGCTCGTAGCAGCAGTTCCCAACACCAGCTTAAGGATTGTCTTTGAATGTGTTTAACAAAGTCATGAGTATCCCATTGATACTTTGTGGGCTTAAGTATATCATGAATATGTTAATTGATGGTTAAGTTTTGTATACATGTATGTGAATTAAGTTCTTGCTTATTTATGTTTATGTGCTTGTTGTTATACATATTAGACATTAACTCACCCTTTGAGAATTTTTTATTTTTTTTAGATTTAGACATAGAGGAAAATGTTAACTATGAAGAGGACCTAAGAGTGTATCCACAAGAGAGTGGAAGAAGAAGAATTCCATTATTATTATGGTGATTAGACTTTGGAAAAATTGTTATTTATATGTAGTGAGTAGTGAGTTTCTTGAAAGAAAACAGACTAATGTATTATACAAATTGTGTTGATTTAGATTTTGATCATGGATGAAACGTTAAATTTGTTTCAAAGTTTAAATGATGGATTGGGATGTACTTATAATATATTGGCAGTTTGGAATTACTAAATTGATGAATGTTAGGTATTACAAATTTTAGATTTAAATAGTATCAAAATAGGGTTAAGAGCCTTAATGTGTCCTTATTTGGTAAGGACACATGGTGAGTAGTAGTGTCACGGGTTTCGAGACGTTATAGTAACCATGTCAAGTTTAAAGATAAAAGAAGATAAAATAGTTGTATTTTTTTTTTCAAAAATATTTTGCAAAATCGAAAGGAGGAAATAAAGTGGATTTTAAGCATTAAATCAATAGACTCATTTAGAAAACATCTAAGTTATCCCTTACACCAAGGAAAAATGATAAAGTGTTCATATATAAACTTCATAATATAAAGAATGTGAAAAAAAAAACTAGACAGATGGAAAGCAAAACATTTTAGTATAGCAAGGAGAATGGTCTTAGCCAAGTCCATACTAGAGTCGATTTCACTTATTATATGTAAGTTAAACAATTTCTTAAAAGCACTATAAATAAATTAGAGTAAATCACAAGGAATTTTTGTTAGAATGAGAAGGCTGGGAAGGAGAAGATACATTGAGTAAGCTGAAACAAGATGACTAAACCCAACGAAGGAGGCAGCTTAAGACTTGCAAACTTGAACGCTCATAATAGAGTGTGTGCAACTAAATGTTAGGGCCGACACACACAAAATAATGAAGTAAAGTTAAAAGAGGAAGAAAAATAAATGTACAAGATTTTATCCTACTTCACCTGTTAATTAAGGCTACGTCCAGCAGAGGATTCTACTATAATTAGCACCTCATTCTCTCGTTACATCACGCAATTACAAGCAAAAAAGAGAATTTATAGTAACAATTATTCATGAGCCTAAACCCAAACTTTTAATGAACAAATATGGGCTTAACCGCTAAAAGCCCTCTAGTAGAGGAGTATGAGCCATGTACTTTCCTGTCATAGGGGAGTATGAGCCACACCCCAATATTCTCCCACTTGGTGAATACTTCCCATGCTTTTTTAAACCCAACACAGTTGTACACTATTCGAACTTTTTTATATTCACTGCCTTGGTCAAAAAATTTGCACTATTCACCTGTGTGTCAACTTTTTTTAGCACTATAGCTTTTTATTCTACTTTCTCTCGAATGAAGTGATATTGTATATCAATATGCTTTGTTTTTGCATGAAAACCAGGATTTTTAGCAAAAAATATAGCACTTTGGCTATCACAACCAATCTTCACTCCTCCTTGTGTAAAACCAAGCTCTCTACACAATCTGCTTATCCAGATCACTTTCTTAGTAGCATGAGTAAGAGCCATGTATTTTGCTTCAGTATCAGATAAAGCAATTGTGCTCTATCTCTTGCTCATCTAACTCACAGCTCCGCTGAATAAGGAAATAACATAACCACTAGTTGACCTTCTGCAATCAATGTCAACTCCCTAATCAGCATCAACAAAACACTTTAGTTCTAATGCTTGCTGTTTATTTGAGCTTTTCATGCCTTCATAACATAACTCAAAATTAGATGTACCGCGAAGACAACGAAGCACCCTCTTTGCAGCTATCTAATGCTCTTTTCATGGATTGGACATATATCTGCTCAATACTCCCACTACTTGAGCAATATTTGGATGAGTACATACCATGGCATACATCAAGCTCCCCACTGTGCTTACATATGGAACTACCGCCATCTCTTCGATTTCCTCTTTAGTTTTGGGACATTGGATGCTGATAACTTGGAACTTGTGGACATAAGAGTCTTTACTGGCTTACAGTCTATCATATTGAATTTTTTAACACATCTTCAACATATTTCTTCTAACTTAACCACAACTTTCCATTCTCTCGCTCCATTTTTATCTGCATGCCCAAGATGAAGTTTGTTGGGCTTAAGTCTTTCATCTTAAACTCTTTTGCCAACAGTCCCTTCACAGTATTGGTCATACTCATACTATTCCCAACTAGTAGCATATCATCAACATATAAGGTTAAAATAACGAAATCATCATCTAACCTCTTCACATAGACACAATGATCAGCATCACAATGAACACAGCTAAGCTTCAAGGGACAGGAGTCAAACTTCTGATACCACATTCTTGGAGATTGTTTCAGGCCATATAAAGACTTGTTTAGTTTGCATACGAAATCTTCTTTTCCTTTATCCACAAACTTATCTGGTTGCTTCATGTAAATATCCTCCTTTAAGTTACCATGTAGGAAAGTTGTTTTTACATCAAGTTGCTCTACCTCTAGATTGTATGCAACCACTACAAATAAAACAAGTCTTATAGAATTTAATTTAGCAACTAGAGAAAACATCTCACCTTAATCGACTCCTTCTATTTGCAAATATCTCTTCGCAACTAGACGAGCTTTACATCATTCTATATCTCCATTTGTGGATATCTTCTTCTTGAATACCCGCTTACAACCAATTGCCTTTCGATCTATAGGTAATTTTACTAAATTCCATGTTCTGTTTTTACCCAATGAGTCCATCTCATATGTCATGGCTTTCTCCCACTATTTTGCATGTTCAGCACTTTTTGCTTCCTTAACATGATTTAGATCATCACCTATAATAGTCGGAGCACAATCTTCATTACTGGCAAATAAAGTATACCTCTCAGGTGGTCTTCTTTGCCTTATGGACCTCCTTAAGGTCGGTTTAGGTGGAGCTTCAACTTTAAACTTAGTATTAGAATCTACAATATCGTCCTCCACATCAGGCTCATTAATTTCAGAATCTGAATTTTCTCTTTCAACTTTTGTAATCTTTGTCTTTCCCTATACGCCAACATCTAACTCAACCGTCTGTGGTTCTTTAGCAGCATGTGAAACAATTTGATTTATCGTAGATTCTCTTAATACCACATATTTGGTGTAAATGATGTGTTTAGTATCAGGATTTTATAGCTTATAACCTTTAATACCATCTTTGTACCTAATGAAGATACACTTCTCTGACTTGCTTTCAAGCTTATTCCTCTTTTCCTTAGGCACATGCACATACGCTTCACAGCCAAATACTCTAACATGGGATATATTTGACTTCTTCCTTAATAGTGCCTCAAATGGTGTCTGATCCTTAAAAGCTGATGTGGGAGACCTATTCTTTAGATAACACGCAATAGCCACTACTTCTGCCTAAAATTTAGTTGCTAAGTTTGCACCACTTAACATACTCCTTACTTTCTCTATGAGGGATCGATTAAGTCTTTCTACTACCCCATTCTGCTGAGGTGAATATGGTGTGGTTTTCTGCCTTGCTATGCCACTGGTTGTACAGAATTGATTAAATTTCGCTGAATAGAATTCTCCTTTGTTTTCAATTCACAACACTTTAATTTTTCTATCAAATTGATTTTCCATGAAAGCTTTGAATTCACGAAACTTTTCTAACACATCATCTTTTCTCTGCAAGAAATATATCCACACATATCGGGAATAATCATAAGTAGAGGAAACATAATACCTTGATTTTCCAAACAATGCTACAAGTGAATGACAAAAAATGTCACTGTGGATTAAATCCAGAATCCCTTTTGCTCTCCCTCTTATAGATTCAAAAGATATCCGATTCTGTTTTCCATGTAGATAATATTAATAGAATTCGAAACCCATTGAATAGCTTGGGATTCCATCTGCTATCTTCTTTGATGTAAGGGTCACCAATCCTTTCTCACTGAAATGACCCAATCTCTGATGCTACAACATTGCAGAATCTTCTCTCACCTGCTCTGTGATGTAACTCTCACCACTAATCACTATGCTTCCCAGCAATTTCCACAGCTTTCCACACTGTTCACCTCTAGCAATCACCATAGATCTACGAGTTAGCTTACATGAATACTTATCCCTGATGAAAGTAATACTAGCATTTGCCATAGTTCCAACAGAAATAAGATTCCTAGTAAGACCAGAAATATGCATCACATCTTGAAGATTCTTGATTGTCCCATTCTTCATCTTCAGCTTCACCTTTCCACGACTGACTATATCAAGCATCGAATCATCTCACATTTGCACTATACCTCCTTGATATGGCTTATAACAGCAAAACCAATCTCTATGAGGCGTCATGAGAAAAGACACTCTAATATCAATTATCCACGCACTGCAGTCAACCTAAGATGAGTTGCAAATAAGATACATGTCTCCCACATTACCGTCATCATCTTTCTTTGTACTAGATGATGATGCATCATCTCACTTCTTTGGACCTACACTTTTGCTTCTACAATCCTTCTTCAAGTGTCTAGTTTTTCCACACTTCCAACACTTTATTTTGGATCGATCATGACTTTTAAATCTTCCTCTAGACTTATTCTTGCTAACAAATCTAGATTTGGATCATTCACTATTCTTTCCTCTTACGAAAAGAGCATCATTCGTTGCATTATCAAAACCTGATCTTCTCATCTCCTCAGATAATAAAGAAGACACAACATTCTCAAAAAACAATGCACTAACACCAGTGCTAATCGAAACAATTATATGTTCCCATGAATTAGGCAACGAACACAACAAAGTACATGCTTTATCCTCCTAATCCATATTAACATCAATAGATGCAAGCTACCTACAGATAGTATTAAAATTGTTTAAGTGTGTAGAAAAGGAATCACCTTCACTCATCTGAAGGTTGTATAGTCGCTTTAGTAGAAACAACTTGTTCACGAGCGATTTGCTCTAATAAAGGCTTCCCAATTTAATCCAAAAATCCTTCACTGTCTTCTTAGAGGTCACATTCACCAAGACATTATCAGTGAGGTATAGCCAAATCAGCCTTCGTGCTTTCTGATTGCTGCTGATCCATGCCTTCAATTGGTTGCAATCTCCTCCTCCTTTGCCTTGTCCTTGGTAATTAGCTCAGGTTTATCTTCTTCAATTACATACCATAGATCTCTGTCCATGAGCAGAGCCTCCATCTTCAACTTCCATAACTTGAAACCCTCATTGACTGACCGACATCTTCCCAACATTCGATTTTTTTTTCTTTTTAGATCTCTCTTCACTAAGAAAACCCTAATGTCAAACCTTACTCTGATACTAGATGTTAGGGCTAGTGCACATAAAATAATGAAGTAAAGTTAAAAGAGAAAGAAAAATAAAGGCACAAGATTTTATCCTAGTTTACCTATTAACTAAGGTTACGTCCAGTAGATGATTCCACTATAATTAGCACCTCACTCTCTTGTTACATCAAGCAATTACAAGCGAAAAAGAGAATATATAGTAACAACTATCCATGGGCCCAAGCTCAAAATTTTAATGAACAAATATGAGCTTAAATGCTAAAAGCCCTCTGGTAGGGGAGTATAAGCCATGTGCTTTTCTGTCATAAGGGAGTATGAGCCACACCCCAACACTAAAAGGGTTAAGAATTGAAAAAATAGAAATATTATATGTAGAGATTTAATGAGAGATAAATACAAAAAATTGGGGAAAGAGGAAAATAGTGGTGTGGCTCAATCTTTGATAGGAATCAGACTCCTCTAGGACCTATCACCAGGGCTCGAGCTAAGGGTCTCCATAATCTAGCTTTGAGGGTTTTGCTAGAGAAACCTAATCTTGAGAAAACTAACCTAATTCCTATATCTTTACATTATAATTTTGGTGCATTTCAGTAGGTTCACTTATCAGTCCTACAGGATACAAAAACACCTATACTATTGAGCGAATTAGGGTTTTCAACGGAACCTAATTCAAAAGTTTCTTGAAGACCGACATCATGAAGGATCATTTCTTCTATATATTTCTCCTTTTAGGGACTATTTATATGTTGTAATTTTTCTTTTGGGACACTTTCATTCCATTGTAATTTTCATTTAGGACTAGCCACCTTAAAAGTGGCAAACTTATAATTTTGACCATTTTCTAGCCCTAGGAGTAGCAAGTATAAATACTTGCTTAGAGTAGGGTTTGAGGAGGCCATTTTTGCAGATTATACACTAGCACTTCACGTGTGGTAATTAGGGTTCATCCTAGTTCTAAACCTCTTATCAATTTCAACCCAAGAATTGGAATTGTGGTGAGTGCAACAAGGGGAAATTGTGAGTCATATCGATTTCTTTCTTTGTTTTTTTTCATTTCTTCTCTAGTGAGTCATATCTATGGTGGATTTGGAGTTTCTTGGACATATTTGTGATTGTAATTCTTGAACAATTTTCTTTTAAGATTGATTGTTCTTTTAGTACTTGAATTCAATAACCTTTTATTGTTGGTGTGCATTGGAATTGAAAGAAGAGTGGAAATCATGGTTTTTGTTCAATCCTTTTGATTTGGAATTCACGTGGATCTAATCTCATTTTGTTGTCATTTGGTGAAGATTACAAATAGGGATTGCAATTACGTCATTTGATCCTTGGTTTTCATCAAATTTCAAAGGGGTTTCACATGATTTGTGAACTAAATTGGACCGGTTTTTGTGATTGATTTGTGAGTTGTTTTCTTGAGTCATTGGATTGTGCTTGAACTTGATTTTGGGCACATCATCTTTTGGTATCGGAGCACAAGTTAAGAGAAGGGATTTGTTGTTGGTTGATTTCATGATCTTCACTTTCAATTAGGGTTCTTCATTTTTTGAACCGAAATTGTGTGTAGTGATTTTGAGTTGCAAAAATTGTCTTGATTGAAAATATAATTTGCTGCTTGTTGAAGTTGGATTGGAGGGATTGTTGTAGCTTCTTGTGGTTAATCATTTTCGTGGAAGGGAAGGACAGTAGAAGTGTTGTTAATTCAACATTTTTGAACTTGAAAACTTGCCTATTCATACCGTGATTAGCTTGTTGCTTGAAGGAGCTTGTGGAGTTTGTTGTTGTGAATCCATTGTGCAAATTCAGAATTGGGGAAGTATATTTTACAGATTTGCATTCTGTTGAATAGTAAGGAATCTATTTGCATTCAAACACATCAATTAAGTTGTGGGAGTTAATGAGTGTTATTTGAATTTGAAATTCATTTCTTACCAATTAAGGAAGGTTTGCAATTAGTGAAGAGGTTGAAATTCAAATTTAAATTGCTACCTATTTGTTAAGTTATGGATTAAAATTTGTGGAAAGTGGAGTATATCTTGTTATCATGGCCGTGGAAGTGGAAGTGTATTTGTTGTTGTTGCCGTTTGTTGTTATTGCCGTGGAAGAGGAGTGCAATTTTGTATTGTTGCCATGGGAGTTATTTGTGAAGGAGTGACTTGTGGAATTTAAAAATTTTGTTGCACCGTGACTTGAGAGGAGTGGGAAATATTGTTGTCGTGTTGATTGAATTTGAATTCAACAATGTTTAGTGAAATACTTCAATATGCTAATGTATTGCGTCGAACATTAAGTACATTTGCTGCTAATAAGGATGAAGAACAGAGGGAAAACTTGTTCCATACTTCTTGTAGGATACAAGGAAATTTGTGTGTCCTTATAATTGATGGTGGTAGTTGTACTAATGTAGTAGCTGCATCGTTGGTATCGAAGGTAAGGCTTTTAACTATTCCACATCCTAAACCATATAAACTGCATTGGCTTAATGATCAAGGAAGTTTGTATGTTACCCAAAGAGCTAGGGTACCCTTCAATATAGAGGACAAGTATTGTGATGAAATTGAATGTGATATCTTGCCTATGTGTGCATCCCATATCTTGCTTGGTAGACCTTGGTTATATGAGAGGAGGGTTTTACATGATGGCTTCAGGAATACATATGTGTTCCAAAAGGAGGGCAAACGAGTTATTCTGAATCCTATGTCACCTTTAGAGGTCCAAAATGTCTAGCAACAGATTAGTTGACCATCAGAGGTTAAAAAGGCTTTGATGTAATATGATGGATCTGAGGAAAAGAAGGTATTGTTGATGGGACAGGGTGAGATGGAGTGGTTAATCACAGAAGAGGCTCCAACATACTTGCTTCAGTTGAGATGTGTATTAGGGTTACAGGAACCACAATCTCTTCCTCCAACAGTTTCTCAAGTATTGAATGAGTATACTGACATTTTTCCTGATGATTTGCCAGCAGGATTACCACCTTTGAGAGGGATAGAGCATGCTATTGATCTTATGCCCGGTTCAGTGTTACTAAACCGACCTGTATATCGCATGAATCCCGAGGAGGCTAAGGAATTGAAACGCCAGGTAGATGAATTGGTTGAACGGGGGTTTGTTAGAGAGAGTCTCAGCCCATGTGCTGTTCCCGCCCTTCTTGTTCCCAAGAAGGATGGAACTTGGAGAATGTGTATCGATAGCAGAGCCATAAACAAAATCACCATCAAATACAGTTATCCTATTCCTAGACTTAATGATATGTTGGATGAGCTGCATGGTTCACAGGTTTTCTCCAAAGTGGATCTTAAAAGCGGATGTCACCAGATTCAGATGAGGGAAGGGGATGAATGGAAGACCGCTTTTAAAACACGTTATGGACTGTATGAATGGCTGGTTATGCCCTTTGGGTTAAGTAATGCTCCTAGTACTTTTATGAGGTTGATGAACAATGTGCTGAAAGAATTTCTAGGAAAATTTGTTGTTGTTTATTTTGATGATATTCTGATCTATAGCAAAAACCTAGAACAACATGTGGAGCATCTTTGGGCAGTATTTTCAGTATTGAGGACACAACAACTATTTGCAAATATCCAGAAGTGTTCCTTTTTCCAAACTGAGGTAACATTTTTGGGTTTTGTTGTGTCAGGTTCAGGTGTTAGAATGGATGAGGAGAAAGTGAGGGTAATCAAAGAATGGCCAACACCCACTTCAGTTACTGAGGTAAAAATTTTTCATGGGCTTGCATCCTTTTATAGACGCTTTGTCCAAAATTTCAGTAGTATTGTCAGTCCTCTCACAGAACTAACTAAGAAGAGTGTTCCTTTTATTTGGAGTGAAAAGGTCCATAAGAGTTTTGAAGAGATAAAAGAAAAACTCACTTGTGCTCCATTACTGGTTTTACCTGATTTTGACAAAGTTTTTGAATTGGAATGTGATGCTTTTAGGATTGGAATTGGTGCAGTATTAATGCAGGAGAAGAGACCTATAGCATATTTTAGTAAGAAGTTGAGTGGAGCAACTTTAAACTATTCTATATATGATAAGGAATTTTATTCCTTAGTAAGGGCTCTCATGACGTGGTAGCATTATCTCCTCCCGAAAGAGTTTATTATTTATACCGATCATGAATCTTTGAAACATTTCAGGGGACAACATCATTTGTCTAAGCGCCAAGCTAAGTGGGTAGAATTTCTTAAGGGTTTTGCTTATGTGATAAAGTACAAAAAGGGCAATCAGAATATTGTTGCTGACGCTTTATCACGATGGTATGTGTTTATCACTTCTCTTCAGTCAAAATTGCTAGGTTTTGAGTTGTTGAAAGAACAATATGTATGTGATGAGGAATTCAAAATTGTCATGGAGAGGTGTTTTGGAGGCAGGATGTATGATGGATATTACGTGATAGAGGGTTTTCTGTATAAATCAGGAAAACTATGTATTCCATCTGGATCTGTGAGGGAATTATTGGTCAGGGAAGCACATGCAGGTGGTTTGTCAGGACATTTTGGTGAGAAGAGAACTTTAGCCATATTGAGGGAGAATTTCTATTGGAAGGGTATGATAAAGGATGTCCATAGGGTGCTAGAAAGGTGTGGTGTTTGCAAGACAGCCAAAGGGAGGAAAGGTGCATAGGGTGAATATATGCCTTTACCTATACCATATAAACCGTGGACTAATATCAGTATGGATTTTGTGTTGGGATTACCTAGAACATAAAGGGGGAAACACTCTATTATGGTGGTTGTTGACCGATTCAGCAAAATGTCATACTTTGTGCCATGTCACAAAACAGATGATGCTCTTTTTATTGCTAACCTTTTTATACAGGAAATTGTCAAATTACATGGAGTTCCACACAGCATAGTGTCAAACAGAGATACTAAGTTCCTTAGTTTCTTTTGGAAAACACTATGGAAAAGACTGGGTACTAAACTGATGTACAGTACCTCTTGCCATCCTCAGACAAATGGACAAACAAAGGTTGTCAACCGCACGCTTGGGAATCTACTCAGAGCAACAGTTGGCAAGAATCTTACTGATTGGGACTTGTGTCTTCCTATTGTTGAGTTCGCTTTCAATAGGTCTACTCATAGTTCAACTAGTAAGTCTCCCTTTGAAGTTGTTTATGGCTATAATCCTTCCATTCCGTTGGATTTTATAGCTGGACTAGCGACAAAGGAAGAGAGTCTTAGTGGAGTTGACCGAGCCCGGCAAATTCAGCACATCTATGATCGGACAACTGAACACCTTCAGAAGACCTGGGAACAGTAGAGAATCCAGGGAAACAGACACAGGAAAATTCATCTCTATAATCTAGGTAACTTAGTCTGGATTAATCTTATCAGGGACGGGTTTCCATATAAAAAGTCACAGAAGCTATCTCCCAGATCAGATGGACCATTTAGGGTCTTAAAGCGCATCAACAACAATGCCTATCGCATAGAGTTACCAGGAGAGTATGGAGTATCAGCAACTTTTAATGTCTCAGATCTCTCACCATACTTAGCGGATGACATGCGTGAAGACCCATCAGATTTGAGGGCAAATCTTCCAGAAGCCCGAGGAGATGATAGGAATCAGACTCCTTTAGGACCTATCACCAGGGCTCGAGCTAAGGGTCTCCATAATCTAGCTTTGAGGGTTTTGCTAGAGAAACCTAATCTTGAGAAAACTAACCTACTTCCTATATCTTTACATTATAATTTTGGTGCATTTCAGCAGGTTCACTTATCAGTCCTATAGGATACAAAAACACCTATACTACTGAGCGAATCAGGGTTTTCAACAGAACCTAATTCAAAAGTTTCTTGAAGACCGACATCATGAAGGATCATTTCTTCTATATATTTCTCCTTTAGGGACTATTTATATGTTGTAATTTTTCTTTTGGGACACTTTCATTTCATTGTAATTTTCATTTAGGACTAGCCACCTTAAAAGTGGCAAACTTATAATTTTGACCATTTTCTAGCCCTAGGAGTAGCAAGTATAAATACTTGCTTAGAGTAGGGTTTGAAGAGGCCATTTTTGCAGATTATACACTAGCACTTCACGTGTGGGAATTAGGGTTCATCCTAGTTCTAAACCTCTTATCAATTTCAACCTAACAATTGGAATTGTGGTGAGTGCAACAAGGGGAAATTGTGAGTCATATCGATTTCTTTTTTTGTTGTTTTTCATTTCTTCTCTAGTGAGTCATATCTAGGGTGGATTTGGAGTTTCTTGGACATATTTGTGATTGTAATTCGTGAAGAATTGTCTTTTAAGATTGATTTTTCTTTTAGTACTTGAATTCAATAACCTTTTATTGTTGCCGTGCATTGGAATTGAAGGAAGAGTGGAAATCACGGTTTTTGTTCAATCCTTTTGATTTGGAATTCACGTGGATCTAATCTCATTTTGTTGTCATTTGGTGAAGATTACAAATAGGGATTGCAATTACATCATTTGATCCTTGGTTTTCATCAAATTTCAAAGGGGTTTCACGTGATTTGTGAACCAAATTGGACCGGTTTTGTGATTGATTTGTGAGTTGTTTTCTTAAGTCCTTTGATTGTGCTTGAACTTGATTTTGGGCACATCAATCCTTATTCCCAAATTCTAAAGAGATCCTTAATATACAAAATTGGAGAGAAGAGGAAAGATAAATTATTCTTGGAAATGGTACTAAAGCAAAATTTTGGTTTAATAAATGAAATGGGAACTTCACAATAAGAGAGTTAATTCAAGGAGCCATTAGCCTTGTTGCTTTGAAGCTTTCTGTTCAAGACCGTTGGATTGTAGATAGAAAGTGGGATGATGAGAGGACTCGGTGTCAAATCTCAGATATTATAGTTAAGAGAATGGGGCCATTAATGCTTAGTCGTATTAGTAAAGATAAAAAAGAAATTCCTTATAATGTACGACTAAATCCATCACTTCAAGATATCTATGGATGCTTGATTGATACTAGCAAAAAAAAAAAAAAAAGGGACAATGGGAATGGATATGGAAAAATATTTTTCCACCAAAAATAAAATTATTGCTACGGAGAATTATGACAATGGCTTATCCAGAACGACAAATTTAAGGCAAAGGAAAATTATGAATAATGTCCAATGCCCCAATCGTGGAGAGATTGAGGAAGACATGAGTCATGTTTTTAAAGAGTGTCCATGCCTCAAAGGGACTACTCATAAGGATGCAAAAAGCATGTCAAAGGAGGAATTTCTCTAGTGGATTGAATGAATTGTCATATTAGGAAGATTTATACTAAACAACTCCACCAAAAACTTCTATATTTGGATTATTTATGCTAAGGAAAATTTGGATAAATAGATATGGAAAAATATTTAGGCCAGATGAACCAAATGAGCCACTTATGCAGAGCATTAGAAGAGGAGCGAATGAATATTAGGCTCATTTGGACTCTAGAGAAGGGTGGATAAAGTTGAATATAGATGGGTTGGTTCAGACAAATAATGGACATGCAACGATTAGGAGCACTGCAGGATATACATAGTCGATTGATATTTAGTTTTGACAAAAAATTTGTAAATATTAGTATGTTAGTAGCAGAGTTGTGGGTAGTTTCTCTAGGGGCTGCATTATTGTTTAGAGATAGGATATGAAAGAGTTGAAATAAGTATTGATTCATATGCTATTGTACAAATGCTAATTGATTGCAATAGTCCAAAGCGTATAATTTACAATGCACTTTTGGCATGTAGGGAAGAGCGAAGTTGTGGGCGGTGGCATTATTGTTTAGAGTTAAGATATGAAAGAGTTAAAATAAATATTAATTCATATGTTGCTACACAGATGCTAATTGATTGCGATAATCCAAAGCTTAAATTTTACAATGTACTTTTGACATGTAGGAAAAAGCTAGAGAAAAAGGTTTCTCATGAGCTCAGTAAAGTTGCAAATTGGCTAGCAATAGCAAGTCAACAATAGGATGATGAAGATTTGGGTTTTGTGCCGTTGAAAGGTTTCAGTCTGTATAGAAAAGGAAAACGTTTGTGTAAATATGCTTTCCTTTTAATGTTAATGAGTGAAGTGAAGTTACCCAAAAAACAAAACAAGAGAAAGTAAATTAGTTCCAGACTCTAGCATGGATAGGACTGCAAAAACTATAAAGCAAAACAAAATAGGGAACAAAAATGGAAATATATAATTCATCATTACGATTTGTGAAATCTGAAACATCTCCATAGCATCCAAATCCATTTCTATTTCTACACAAAAGTAATTGATGAGAAAAATTAAGCTATATGATGGAATTTTATTAGAAGAGACCTTTTGCAATTTTTATTTTTGAAAGTCAATTAAACACTTCATAAAAAGTAAATGTGAATAATGGGTGTCGAGTCTAACTTAAAAATTTTACATTATCTTCCTAATTCGATTCATATTAGATCATATGCTCATCCAATATAAATTCTTCACTTGAACTAGAAAGTTTTTATTTATTTGGAGTAACCACCCAACTGGAGTTGAGAAAAATTATTGAATTAGAATTAATTGAGTGGATTAATTCTAATATGAACAACTAATTAATGCAATCTTCTTCTTTTTTTTTAGAAAAGAAAAAAAAGAAGAAAGAAAAACTAGAGATTCTCGACTCGGAGACTATCCTATTAAAACCCTAAAGTTGCCATCTTATCATTCTAAAATCTAAATTATGTTATGATATCCTTTTTAGCATAAAATAAAAATATTAAAAAAAATAACATAAGGATTATACTAATAATGATTTGAAAATATTTTTTTATTCTTTTTAGAGTTGCCCCATAAGAGTGCCTACGTACTTGCTATTCGGGATCAAATAGGCCGTATTTTGCTTTTTATAAAAACATTAGTGGATTGTTTTGATTTTAATTATGAAGACATGTTGGGCTTACGTTTATTATCATTTTAAAATTTTTCAAAAAAAAAAATCTAAGTCTAAGCTTTATTATTATATATATTTTTTAAAAGAAGTTTTCTAAGTGATAAAAATGTTTATCATTTATTTATTTTTTATTTTTATATTATTAATCTAACTTTTACTAATTTTTATTAATTTTTTATTAATTATTCATTAATTATAATAGACATATATACTTATTTATTTATTAAAACTCTAAACCTAATTCTAAAAAAAAATATTATTTTTATTTATACAATAGTAAATGAATGAATGAATAAATAAAATAATAAAAAAGGATTTGGCTAACTAGGACACAGGTCGAATCGAATCGGGTTAGGTCGGATCACAGCGATCGGAGCTTCTTTGACAGCGGCTTTCCGGTGGCTGTTAAAGGTTGTTGAGGAGTTGAAACCTAGGTTCTCGAGAGCGTGGAGTCGAATGGTGGTGTCACTTTCCACTAAAGACCGCTCTTGGTGGTGGTTCTGATAGTGGTCGTCGGTAGAGGGCTTGAAGAACTTCGGCGAAGGCTTCGACTCATGTATTTCTCTCTTTTTTCTCTCTTCTCATTGCTTATGGAACCTCTTCTCGTTGAGTCTTATTTATAGGCTCCCAAAATCGAGCTTGCTAAGCTCAGATCTCCTTGGCTGTTGAGACCCATCCTCATCCGTTTTTTATTTTCTTTTGATTTGTGTTAATCTTTGATTTTTTGTTAAGATTGATGTTAATTTGATGATGTTTATCCTATTTTAGTTAAAGATCTATTGGATTTGTATAAAAAATCAAATCAAAACGGCTGAATTTCCTTTCTCCCACGTCAACGCTGATCTCGAATGGAGGTTGAAGATGAGCATGCGCCGATTTTGTTATCCAATTGCGTGCTGCCACATGGCAGCTAGAAGAAAAAAAATTGCAAAACGGCACAAAAGCCTCCCTCGAGTTTTGAACCTATGACCACCCCCCCCCCCCCCCCCCCCCCCCCCGGGCGTGCCTGAAGCCAGCGATCGAACCAACTGGGTGAGCCCAAGCCAGCGATCGAACCAATTGGGTGAGCCCATTTTCTCGTTTTTTATTAAACATAAATTGCATATATGCATTGCAATTTTTATATTATTTTGAAATTCTAAAAATTTATAAAAATTCCTTAACATCTTTTATTATTATTTCTACCTTCATTTTCCAAAATTGGTATATTATTCCTATTTATGTTATTTTTTGTCATTATTTTTCCTTCATCTCTGAAAAATAGAAGAAAAATCGAAAAAAAATGAAAAATGAAAAATGAAACATTATTTGTAATTAGAAGGCAAAATTGGGGTGTTTACAACTGCCTCTCTTTGTAGTAAAGTTTTGAAAAACTTAACTACAAAGACAACAAAGACACTATTTTTGCTTGATAGACCAAGTAGATAACGCCATAATTGGCTAGCTGGCTGTCTGAACTTGGTTCTACTAGGGAGATCTATTTGAGTAGGGAAAACGCTCCATGAGCTAATGATTCTATGTTGCAAAAAAAAAAAGACCAATTCATGATGATTAATACTACTTGGGGAGTGGTCTTAAACCAGAAACATCTTACCAGGCTAGCAACCTGGAGTAAGATATCATTTAGAAAAGTGCTCTATGGGCTAACTAATCGATGATAGGAAGCATCTCAATCTTAAACAGAGATTTTTTAGGAATGTGTTCTTGTGAGCGAACTAATTGATAATAGGAAGCGTCTTACCGGACTAACGACCTTAAAGAAGAGATTATTTAGGAAAGTGCTCTTATGAGCTAGCCAATTGATAATAGGAAGCTTCTTATAGGACCAGCAACCTTAAAGAAGAGATTTTCTAGAAAAGTGCTCTTACGAGCTAACTGGTTGATGATAGGAAGCGTCTCACTAGACTAGCAATTATAATAGGAGGATATTTAGGAAAGTATCCCATTGCGGGTTAACTAATTGATAGTGGGAAGCGTCTCTTTAGACTTACAACCCTAAGGAAGAAAGTTTAGGAAAGTGCCCCATTATGGGCTAACTAATTGATGGTGGGAAGCGTCTTTTTAAACTTACAACCCTAAGAGAGGATATCTAGAAAAGTGCCTCATTGTGGGCTAACTAACCAAAAACGATGTCTGGATATATCTTAGTAACCTAGCATTTCCAAAAACTCTTCTTGTGAGCTGATCAAATGATAATGAGAGGTGTCTTTTAGACTACCTAGTTTATATAGAAAATGTGATTCATGATTCATGATTATTTACTTAAATGCTTACCGTTTTATCGCAAATAACAACCAAACAACCGTACCTTCATGATGGTTTGCTCCTTTTCTACTTACTCTTGTTTCACATAGAGCGGAAAGCCTTGACATGTTTTCCTTCTTACGAGCATGGCTCTTATGATTGTGGTGTTATCTTGTTAATACATCGGATCTAATGCTCAGAATAGGTGGAAATCATATAAAATTCCATTGAGTTTTATCATTATTTCATTGTTCATTATTTCTTTATGAGGCAATGGGCAGTGTGTGTATAAAAATGATATAAGAGTTTGTTTAATGACAATTGGTTAGGATAATCGATTGTTCAGAGACATTAACTTTGCTTGTAGAAGGAATGAAAACCAAACTCACGAAATTCGTAATAATTGTTGGCATTTATGAACCTTGACAAAATTTCAATTTTCTTGCCTAGGGATAGTACGTCTTAACAGCATCCGTATTAGTGGGGTCTCTCAATTCCGGACCATCCATTCGAGCTAATATTAAGGCCCCTCCTGATAACACTCTTTTTACAATATATGGACCTTCATAATTTGGGGTAAACTTGCCCCTTGAATCTTGTGAATTTAGGAGAACTTTTCTTAATACCAAATCTCCTTCTTTAAAACATTGAGGTCTTATTCTCTTGTTGAATGCTCAGGCTATTCTTTGTTGGTAGCATTAGCCATGACATAATGCAACGAGTCTCCTTTCATTGATCAAGTTCAGCTGATCAAGCCTTTTCTTTACCTACTCGGATTCATCTAACTACGCTTCTGATAGAATCTTGAAGGATGGTATTTTGACCTCAATTGGCAATACTGCTTCAGTACCATATACTAAAGAATATGGGATAACTTCAATATATGTTCGAATTAAGGTTTTCTAAGCCATGAGGGCGAATGGTAGCATCTTGTGCCAATCTTTGTAAGTGATGGTCATCTTCTCAATAATTTTTTTAATGTTTTGTTGGCTGCTTCTACTACCCCATTCATCTGAGGTCAGTAAGGAGTTGAATTTTTGTGGTTTATCTTAAACCGTTGACACAAATCCGTCATCAATTTATTGTTGAGGTTGGTGCCATTATCAGTGATAATTGATTCGGGAACTCCATATCGGGCTATTATGTCTCTCTTCATGAATCAGACTATTACTCCTTTGGTGACACTAGCATATGATGAGGCTTCTACCCACTTGGTGAAATAGTCAATAGCTACTAGTATGAATCTGTGACCATTGGACGCTTTTGGACTAATTGCCCTAATAATGTCGACTCCCCACATAGAGAATAGCCATGGTGCGGATAGTGAATGAAGCTCTTTAAGTGGAGCACTTATTCAGTTAGCATAAACTTGACATAAGTGATAGTGCTTGACATAATTGATGCAGTCTGATTCCATCGTTAACCAATAATAGCCCATCTTCATGATTTTTTGGGTAAGTAAGTATTCGTTCATGTGAGGTTTGCAAACTCCTTCATGCACTTCTTTCATCAGTTCACATGCCTCTCTTTTGTCCATACATCTTAGCAATGTGGTGTTAGGTGATCTTCTATAAAGCATAGACCTACTTAATAAGAAATAACTTGCTAACCTTTTCAGTGTTCTTTGGTCCTTTTTACTAGCCATTTCAGGGTATTTGCTTTCTTGGAGGAAAGTTTTGATATCGTAGTACCAGGGCTTGTTATCTCGTGCTTTTTTGATTACCGGACTGTAGGTGGGCCTGTTTTCAATTTCTATTTTCAATGGTTGGACTTCGGCTTCCCCTGTTATTTGAATCATAGATGCTAGTGTGGCGAGGCCATCTGCAAACTGATTTTGAGTCCTTGGGATGTATATAAAGGTGATTGCCTCGAATTTGTCCATCTGCTTAGTTAAATGTTGATGGTATGGCACCAATTTAGGGTCCTTAGTCTTGTATTCCCCTCATGTTTGTAGTATGATGAGTAAGGAATCTCCGTGTACATCCAATTCGCAGATTCCCATATGGCAAGCTATTTTGACGCCAAGGATGCACGCCTTATACTCTACAATATTATTAGTATATGGAAATGTGAGTCTTGTTGCTGAAGGGAATTTTGTTCCTTCTGGTGATATCAACACTGCCCTAATCCTACAACCAAATACATTGGTAGCTCCATTAAAGAACATCTTCCATCTAAGGCTTTGCTCTGTCTTGTATTCTTCTACTGGCTCGCCCTCCACTATTAGTATGTTTTCATCGGGGAATTGGGCCTGTGATTCTTGGAAATCTCCCTCAATTGGGTGTTCTACCAACTGATCTGCTAATGATTGCCCTTTTATCGAATTTTGATTTATGTAAGTGATATCAAATTCCGATTGGAGCATTTTCTATTTGGAGATTCTCCCTAACAAAACGAACTTTTCTGCCAAGTATTTTAAAGGGTCATGTCTTGTTAATAATTCTATAGGATAGTAGAGAGTGTGTTATCTCAATCGATGTATTACCCAAACCAATGCACAGTAAGTCCTTTCTATTTTAGAATACCTCTGTTCCTCGTTCGTAAACTTTTTACTTAGGTAGTATATAGGAATACCTCTGTTCCCATGGATTCAGGGAGTATCGTGAGATACAAAAATAAGGGTTTTCTTTGTTTTGGGACTACTAAGACTGGGGGATTCGTAAGGTAGTCCTTGATCATTTTGAATGCCTCTTCGCATTCATCATCCCATTCTATTATGGCGTTCTTTTTTAGTAGATGGAATAGTGGACGACACTTATCTGTGAGTTGTGAGATGAAATGGGCTATGTAATTCAACCTTCCCAATAGACCTCTCACCTTCTTGATAGTTGTTGAGTCTAATTTTTGAATTCCCATTCCCAATCCGATCTAAACTAGACCCTATGCTCATCTAATCTAGATCCTCGACTTGAGTTAGGAATTTCGTTTAATTTTTGGAGTCGCCACCCAACTATTTGTTGGGAAAATTGAATTAAGACTAAAGGAGCGGATTAGTCTTAATTTGGACTACTAGTCGTCGTTATTTTCTCTTCTTGTTTTTGTGAGAAGAGAAAAAGGAAAAACCAGAGTTTCTAAGTTCGGGGGCTAACCTATTAAAACCTTTACGGTTACCACCTAATCTCCTAAAACTGTTTATCTTTAGAAATGTGTTTCATGGTGTTTCTGTTACTTTTTATTATGTTTTGGAATTATTTTGAGAAAATGATTTTTCATACATTTTAGGGGTTGACCCGAATGGGTGCCTACGTACCTGCTACTCAGGATCAAACAAGTCGTAGTTCGCTTTTCTGAAAACCTTTAGATTTGTTGGTGAATTTTAATTTTGAAAACTCTTTTGATTTATGTTCTTAAAATTTTTGGGATTTTTCTAAAAATTTCTAAGCCTAAACTTTGAATTTGATTTTTGAAATGATTTTTAAGGGAAAACATCAATTTTGAGTTTATTTGAAGAAAAGGATTTTTCTAAGTGCTAAAACTCATTTTTTATGATTCTTTTATAATTTTTGAATTTTTTATGATTTTCATGATTTTTATGATTTTTCTGTTATTTTTGTGATTTCTGAGAATTTTATGGATTTTTGTGATTTTTTGGGAATTTTTGTTGATTTTCGTGATTTTTTGGAATTTTTGTGGTTTTTGGGGGTTTTTGGGAATTTTTGTGATTTTTGGGGATTTTTGGGAATTTTTTGGTTTATTGTCTATCCTATTTTGACATCTAAAATTTTATTACTATTTTCCTAATGTTTTTTATTATTTTTTATTTTTTATTTATCTATTTATTATATTTTTTTTTCTACATTATTAAATTCTAGAAAAATCCAATTTCTACATTTTTCTATTTATTAAAAATAAAACATAAACAAATAACTACATAACAAATAATTAATTAATTCAAAATAAATAAATAAACAAAATTAATTAAATAAAATTAAAAAAAAAAACCAGAAAATCCGACTTACCTGGATCCGGGTCGGGTCGAATCGGGTCGGGTCGGGTCGATCGGACACGGCGGCGGGGAAGGCTCGTTCACGGCGTTCCGGTGGCCTTTTGCAGCGGGTGAGGTGTCGAATCCTAGCTTCTCGAGGTTGCTGAATCCAAGGGTGGTGGTGGTTTGCTCCCAGAACGTCTCCTTACGGTGGCTCTAGCTCCGGTCGGTGGTTTCGGCTTCGAGCTTCTCCGGCGTACTCCGATTCGCTCCTTTCTCTCTCTTTCTCTCACTTTTTCTTCTTCTTTCAGCTTCCTCCTACTCTCCTCTATTTATAGGCACCCCGAACTCCTCTTGGATATGCTCGAATCGGCCGATTTAGATAAACCCATATTTTTCCGTTTTTGGATTCGGTTTTATCCCGGCGATTTGATGTAAATCTCTTGTTTTTCTTTGATTTTTCTAATGGATTTGGCTTTATCTTGACTTTAATCTAGAAGATTAAAAAGAAAACGGTCGATTTCGTCTTCGTCGGACCTGCTCCGGCTCCTCCTCCGATTTTCTGGGCGAAGAAGACGATCACGCGCCATGCACGCGTTTCCACTTGGCCAATCACATGCTGCCACGTGGCAGCTCCAGGGAAAAGAACGAAAAAAAATTTTTGCCGAGCGCCTGCGGGGGGATTCGAACTCGCGACCTTCAGCCTTCACACGGTCACACATGCACGCACGAACCAGCTGAGCTGGCCCAATTTCCCGATTTTATTTACATCGCAAATTGTACATATGCGATGTAATTTTTTTATTTTTTTGTATTTTTTGAAATTTCAAAAATTTTTAAAAATTGTTTATTATTTATTATTGCCATTTCTGAAATCATTTTTCAAAATTGAAGTGTTTTCCTATTTATTTTTATTTTTTGAACATTTTTATTATTTTATGCTAAATTAGGAAAAATTAGGAAAACTTGAAAAATTGATTATTATTGAGAATTGTTGATTCCTAAGGCAAAAATGGGGTGTTTACAGCTGCCCCTCTTTATGGTAAAGTTTGAAAAACTTAACTATAAAGACAAATAAAAAACGCCATTTTTGACCTCTTGAATTAGGTTTTCTATAGGAAAATGCCCCAAGAGCTGATAATCCTACGGTTGAAGATGTTCCTAACGATTCAAGGTAATGTTCCCTTTCCAAAAAGTGCTTTATGGGCTAACTAATTGGTGACAGGACACATTTCAAGCATCGAGTTGGAATGTATGAGAAATAATGATAGGAAGCGTCTTATCAGACTTGCAACCTTGGAAAGAAAATTTATTTAGGAAGCGCCCTTATGAGCTGGCTACCAGTCGACAGAAGCATCTTGTTAGACTAGCAACTGTTTGGGAAGGATGTTTCCGAAAAGTGCCCCAAGAGCTGACTAATCGGGAGAATCTAGGAAAGTGCCCATATTGGGCTGACTAACCTTAAAATAGATTTTAGGAAAGTGCCCATCTTGGGCTGACTAACCTGTGGTAGTGTCTCAAAAGGTGCCCTTATGAGCTGACCCTAGGAACAGGCTTTTTCGGGAAAGTGCCCATATTGGGCTGACTAACCCTTGGATTAATTTTTAGGAAAGTGCCCCAAAAGCTGACTAACCTAAACTAGAACTGTCTCAAAAGGTGCCCTTATGAGCTGACCCTGAGAACAGGCTTTTTCGGGAAAGTGCCCATATTGGGCTGACAAACCCTTGGATTGATTTTTAGGAAAGTGCACCAAGAGCTGACTAACCTAACATAGAACTGTCTCAAAAGGTGCCCTTATGAGCTGACCCTGAGAACAGGCTTTTTCGGGAAAGCGCCCATATTGGGCTAACTAACCTTAAAATAGATTTTAGGAAAGTGCCCATCTTGGGCTGACTAACCTGTGGTAGTGTCTCAAAAGGAGCCCTTATGAGCTGACCCTAGGAACAGGCTTTTTCGGGAAAGTGCCCATATTGGGCTGACTAACCCTTGGATTAATTTTTAGGAAAGTGCCCCAAGAACTGACTAACCTAAACTAGAACTGTCTCAAAAGGTGCCCTTATGAGCTGACCCTGAGAACAGGCTTTTTCGGGAAAGTGCCCATATTGGGCTGACTAACACTTGGATTGATTTTTAGGAAAGTGCCCCAAGAGCTGACTAACCTAAACTAGAACTGTCTCAAAAGGTGCCCTTATGAGCTGACCCTGAGAACAGGTTTTTTCGGGAAAGTGCCCATATTGGGCTGACTAACCCTTGGATTGATTTTTAGGAAAGTGCCCCAAGAGCTGACTAACCTAAACTAGAACTGTCTCAAAAGGTGCCCTTATGAGCTGACCCTGAGAACAGGCTTTTTCGGGAAAGTGCCCATATTGGGCTGACTAACCCTTGGATTAATTTTTAAGAAAGTGCTCCAAGAGCTGACTAACCTAACATAGAACTGTCTCAAAAGGTGCCCTTATGAGCTGACCCTGAGAACAGGTTTTTTTCGGGAAAGTGCCCATATTGGGCTGACTAACCCTTGGATTGATTTTTAGGAAAGTGCCCCAAGAGCTGACTAACCTAAACTAGAACTGTCTCAAAAGGTGCCCTTATGAGCTGACCCTGAGAACAGGTTTTTTCGGGAAAGTGCCCATATTGGGCTGACTAACCCTTGGATTGATTTTTAGGAAAGTGCCCCAAGAGCTGACTAACCTAAACTAGAACTGTCTCAAAAGGTGCCCTTATGAGCTGACCCTGAGAACAGGTTTTTTCGGGAAAGTGCCCATATTGGGCTGACTAACCCTTGGATAAACTTTTAGGAAAGTGCCCCAAGAGCTGACTAACCTAAACTAGAACTATCTCAAAAGGTGCCCTTATGAGCTGACCCTGAGAACAGGCTTTTTCGGGAAAGTGCCCATATTGGGCTGACTAACCCTTGGATTAATTTTTAGGAAAGTGCTCCAAGAGCTGACTAACCTAACATAGAACTGTCTCAGAAGGTGCCCTTATGAGCTGACCCTGAGAACAGGTTTTTTTCGGGAAAGTGCCCATATTGGGCTGATTAACCCTTGGATTGATTTTTAGGAAAGTGCCCCAAGAGCTGACTAACCTAAACTAGAACTGTCTCAAAAGGTGCCCTTATGAGCTGACCCTGAGAACAGGTTTTTTCGGGAAAGTGCCCATATTGGGCTGACTAACCCTTGGATTGATTTTTAGGAAAGTGCCCCAAGAGCTGACTAACCTAAACTAGAACTGTCTCAAAAGGTGCCCTTATGAGCTGACCCTGAGAACAGGTTTTTTCGGGAAAGTGCCCATATTGGGCTGACTAACCCTTGGATAGACTTTTAGGAAAGTGCCCCAAGAGCTGACTAACCTAAAGTAGAACTATCTCAAAAGGTGCCCTTATGAGCTGACCCTGAGAACAGGTTTTTTCGGGAAAGTGCCCATATTGGGCTGACTAACCCTTGGATAGACTTTTAGGAAAGTGCCCCAAGAGCTGACTAACCTAAACTAGAACTGTCTCAAAAGGTGCCCTTATGAGCTGACCCTGAGAACAGGCTTTTTCAGGAAAGTGCCCATATTGGGCTAACTAACCCTTGGATAGACTTTTAGGAAAGTGCCCCAAGAGCTGACTAACCTAAACTAGAACTGTCTCAAAAGGTGCCCTTATGAGCTGACCCTGAGAACAGGCTTTTTCAGGAAAGTGCCCATATTGGGCTGACTAACCCTTGGATAGACTTTTAGGAAAGTGCCCCAAGAGCTGACTAACCTAAACTAGAACTGTCTCAAAAGGTGCCCTTATGAGCTGACCCTGAGAACAGGCTTTTTCGGGAAAGTGCCCATATTGGGCTGACTAACCCTTGGATTGATTTTTAGGAAAGTGCCCCAAGAGCTGACTAACCTAAATGAAAATGATGGCTCAACAGGTGCCCCCTATGGGCTAATCTTGAGAGATCTAGGGAAGTGCCCCCTTTTTGGGCTGACTACCCTATTAACGGAAGACGGCTCTAAGGTGCCCCCCTGTGGGCTAACCTTAAGAGATCTAAGGAAGTGCCCCTTTTTGGGCTGACTACCCTATTATGAAGGCTCGAAAGGTGCCCCTTGTGGGCTATCCTTGAGAGATCTAGGGAAGTGCCCCTTTTTGAGCTGGCTACCCTATGACGAAAATGATGGCTCCAAAGGTGCCCCCCTGTGGGCTAACCTTGAGAGATCTAGGGAAGTGCCCCTTTTTGGGCTGACTACCCTATTATGAAAATGAATGGCTCAAAAAGGTGCCCCCTGTGGGATAACTTTGAGAGATCTAGGGAAGTGCCCCTTTTTGGGCTGACTACCCTATTATGAAAATGAATGGCGCAAAAGGTGCCCCTTGTGGGCTAACCTTGAGAGATCTAGGGAAGTGCCCCTTTTTGGGCTGACTACCCTATTATGAAAATGGCTCAAAAGGTGCCCCTTGTGGGCTAACCTTGAGAGATCTAAGGAAGTGCCCCTTTTTGGGCTGACTACCCTATTAACGGAAGAATATCCTAAATGGGAATCTTATTCATTTTTTTTCAATAACAATCAAATGCAAGATGACTTAAACTTCTGAACACGTGATAACTAAAATTTTTCTGCAAATTTTAAAAAAAAAATGGTCTTTTGAAACCTAAGGATAATGTGGCAAAATATTAAAGTGTTCCTTTTTTAGTGAGCATTGCTAACGAGTAAAGAATCTGACAAGGCTCTTACAAATACAAATAGAGGGTAAGCATTCCCTACTGCTCCATAATCACTTACTCTTTTGCCTCATTTTTCTCAGAGGGTTTGGTTTAATCTTAGAAACAAAAGTGTTGTCTTAGCTTAATCAATCATCTCTTGAGGGGTTTCTTGTACTTAAGACTCATATCTTCTTCTTGGGGATATCAGTATTTAAGGCTAAACAATGCCAATGAGTAGATTTTCTCATTCCATTTATAACTGGATATCTCGTTTTTAATTGGTTTAATCTAGGAGGACTTCCTTACAATCTCTCGGTTTAGATGTCACTCTTGACTTCTATTCCAAAAATTATGGTCTTTCTTGTAAGTAATACGCTTTAATCAATCCGTTAGGACTTTTTGATACTTGTAATGCAATTTAGGCTCTTTTGGTTATTGGTTTCAGAAATGTATGTTAATGGTTTATTTTGAAAGAATAGTCGTTTCAACTTGGGTTTGTAAGTCAATAAACCTTGAGAAAAAGAATAAGAATAGTATTTACCCTAGCAATTTTTGCTCAAGATAAGTTATTTTCAATGATTTGGAGAAGTCTTCCAAAAGGGTAGTATATCTTTGAACTACTCTCGTATTTGGCCCTGGTATTTTCAAGTGTTGTTGGGCTTTTTATAGGTTTAGCTACATTCTCAGGCTTCTCTCATTTCCCTTCTTTTCCTTTTCTTTTCTTTCTATTCCTTTCAGTTTTTTTTTCATCATTTTTTCTTCATTCATTCTCTTTTTCTATCTCTTTTTTTTCTTCTTTTCTTTTAGGCCCAATGGTGATCATTTCGTGTGGTTCATGTGTATTTTTTTTTAGAATGTGGACTTCTCTTCATCTCAATTATCTATGGCTAAAATTTTGAATTATTGCAACTAGGACAAGCACTATTGATGTCTCTATCTTCCCAATTATTCCATCGTGGGGTGGTTGATGGTAGGGTTAAATTTTGAAACTCTTGTTTGTCAAAGGATGATTGTGTTTAGGGTAACAAAAATGAATGCCTAACATTATTTGATTTAACGTATCAAATTCAAGATAGACCTCCTTTAAGGAATGAGTCCAAAACTTCACATTAATAACACTCAACTCTCAAGTGTTTAAGGTTTAGTGTTTGGGACATGGTTTGCCTCTTGTCATCTTAAACCTTTTAAACAAAGATACCCTTCCATTTTATCAAATTTGCCTATGTTCTTCACTTCTCATGGCGTCCCCGTGTACTGTTGTCAATTTGAACAAGCGATTTGGTCTTAAGTGCCTAAGACTCAAGTATTTGGAAGAGTCTTCTTTATACCCTCAGTGATAATTGACCATAGCTACTTTGAACGTGTGCCCCAAAAAAAAAAAAAAAATCTGTGTTTGGTTTATATGACTTTTGATAGAAAGGAAACTTCAAGTGCAGCTTTTAGGATTAGAGGGTGTTGGGACGTTTTACGTTTCGAGGCTAAATCAAGATATGAGGAGACCTTTTGAAGTGAATGGGGTCTTTCGTTGGTTATAGAGGTCTTTGGTTTTTAGAGCAAGTGACTATGAGCTTTAGGTTAAGCTAACCATTTAGAAGCAAATTTTAGGACCTTGAAAAGATCTCTAATTGTTAGTAACTCTTCAATTCTCTTTCACCATTTATTTTTCTTTGTTCTTATTTTTTAGTAAATATGCAAACCAGATGCTCATACGGATGCTTTTTCTTTGTTATTATTTCTTAGTAAATATGCGAATCAGATGCTCACACGGATGCTAAAAATAAAGGGTTGACAACTGATTGACAATGTATTATCAAAACTTTACTTTTATTAATAATTCTGGAGTTCAAATAAAGATTACAATGATAATCTATTTCCTAGCTCTCTTTGTCTTCTGTTGCGGAGGCTCAGGTTTCCCACTGATGATAGCTTCTAGTTCTTTGACCTTGGCTTGGGATTTCTCTAATTGTGCTTCTAAAGCCTTGTTTCTTTGGTCGGATTCTTTGAAGCATCCTTTCCAGATGTCTTTCTTATAATCCGCAGCTTCGAAATATACTTCCATCCGGGCCTTGACCTGCTCCAAGTAGATCTCTGTCTCTGGATTGATCTTATCTGGTCTTGGCTGGGTGACGTCTGGAACCCGGTATGCTCTTTCCCCCGTCTGGTATAGCTGGCGGATTACAAACTCTCTGGTGGCTCGGTGTTTTCCCACTTCGCCATTTAGCTCGCCGAGGTCCACATTCGGGCTTTCGATTCTGGCTTCCCAAAGTGCTTTGACCTCTGCCAGCTTGGCAAACTTCTCGGCTACCAACATGTTCGGATCTTGATACTCAAAGGTGATTGTTTCGAGTGAGGGCCGATAAACTATGTCTTGGACGGTACCGAATTGGCGGACTACGGAGTTGGGGTGATATCCGATGCATCCGTTGATCTCGATTAATGGCACTGCTTGGAAATTACTGCAGGTTAAGATGATTTTATCGCAGCAACTCCACCTGGCTGTCCATAGAATATCTTCAGCGCTAAGGCTTCTAAGCAGATCTACCCAACTGTGGCTGGTAATGTCGTCGGGTAACTTTACCTTTTCTATACAGGAATCCACAAGATCCACCTGTTGGGCTAGGGTTTTCCTGACCATGTTTAGCTCGAAGCACTTGAGGTGGCTTATGAACCATATTAGCAGAAGATTGAGGCTTGAGCGCAGGATGCCATGACCCTTTTTCTTAAGGAAATTCAAATTCCGGATCTGTTCAGCCAATAGAGCCGGGATGTAAGATCTTCCCTCCAGGAATTGAGCCACCAGCTCTGCAACCCGGTAGTGAATATAGAAAGTTCCGGTGGGGAACAAAATGGTGGCGAAGGCCGTTAAGATGAAGGCGTTCACCCTTCTCTGCCTGTAAGTCTTAGGGTCCCCATATAGGATGTCCCCATTGTCTTCTTGGGCGATGAACCAGGCTTCTAAATCATCCATCTGTATACAATATCCATTACAGTCTGCTAGGGCTTTGTTGACTGCTGTCTTACGGATGCCTAGTAATCTGCTGAAGGTACCGGTGGGCCCGGCCTCTAGGTCTGGAATGTAGATTTGATCGGTTAGTGCCGGTGCCTGTAGTAGTTTAGTGTATTCCTCCAGGGTAGGGGGGATCTCATGCGGTCCGATGAAGAAAGCTGCGGGCTCGATCTCCCATAACTGGAGCATGGCTCGGACCATAGGCAAATTCGCCTCTGTCTTAGTCAGTGAGAGGACGGGGCCGATCTTTTGTTGGATAAAGGCTTGCTCCTCTGGGTTATACAAGGTAAACCAGTGGTCCAGTACCAATTTTGGGTCCAAAGGTTTGTACACCCGAATTTCTTTGCGGAGGAGGCGGTTGACTGCACTGCTAGCCATCTATTACAATAGGAAACAGCCTAGTTACAACAAGAACTATGAAAACGTTACAGGGAAATAGTCCTGAACTCCAAGGACAAAATAACAAACCATTACATTGTCATCCAATTGTCAACCCTTCTTACGATGTCATGTATGCAAGTAGGTGGGTTCTAACTGGTTCTCGAGCTCTATGGCTTCCCGCATTCTCAAAGAAATGGATCTCAGGCCATATCGAAGCATAGGGTGGGGTAGCCTAATCGGTCCCGAACGGTGAATCAACTCACTTCGCCCGAAACCTACACAATGGCTCCCCGACTTAGGTTGCTAGGACGGTCCGGGTTCGACCGCATCTACTCACACAAGCATATCTATGTATGCAAGAAACCCCCACAATAAAGAAAATACAAAATCTAACTAAACCCTGAAAAGTTAGCAACAGAATAATAATTAAAAAACACATTTCTTTAAGATAAAGATTTGAAGAGATTCAGGTGGCTAGCCTGCTGGTATGGAGTCCCCAGCGGAGTCGCCATCCTGTCGAGTCTAATTTTTGAATTCCCATTCCTAATCCGATCTAAACTAGACCCTATGCTCATCTAATCTAGATCCTCGACTTGAGTTAGGAATTTAGTTTAATTTTTGGAGTCGCCACCCAACTGTTTGTTGGGAAAATTGAATTAAGACTAAAGGAGCGGATTAGTCTTAATTTGGACTACTAGTCGTCGTTATTTTCTCTTCTTGTTTTTGTGAGAAGAGAAAAAGGAAAAACCAGAGTTTCTAAGTTCGGGGGCTAACCTATTAAAACCTTTACGGTTACCACCTAATCTCCTAAAACTGTTTATCTTTAGAAATGTGTTTCATGGTGTTTCTGTTACTTTTTATTATGTTTTGGAATTATTTTGAGAAAATGATTTTTCATACATTTTAGGGGTTGACCCGAATGGGTGCCTACGTACCTGCTACTCAGGATCAAACAAGCCGTAGTTCGCTTTTCTGAAAACCTTTAGATTTGTTGGTGAATTTTAATTTTGAAAACTCTTTTGATTTATGTTCTTAAAATTTTTGGGATTTTTCTAAAAATTTCTAAGCCTAAACTTTGAATTTGATTTTTGAAATGATTTTTAAGGGAAAACATCAATTTTGAGTTTATTTGAAGAAAATGATTTTTCTAAGTGCTAAAACTCATTTTTTATGATTCTTTTATAATTTTTGAATTTTTTATGATTTTCATGATTTTTATGATTTTTCTGTTATTTTTGTGATTTCTGAGAATTTTGTGGATTTTTGTGATTTTTTGGGAATTTTTGTGATTTTTGGGGGTTTTTGGGAATTTTTGTGATTTTTGGGGATTTTTGGGAATTTTTTGGTTTATTGTCTATCCTATTTTGACATCTAAAATTTTATTACTATTTTCCTAATGTTTTTTTTTATTTTTTATTTTTTATTTATCTATTTATTATATTTTTTTTCTACATTATTAAATTCTAGAAAAATCTAATTTCTACATTTTTCTATTTATTAAAAATAAAACATAAACAAATAACTACATAACAAATAATTAATTAATTCAAAATAAATAAATAAACAAAATTAATTAAATAAAATTAAAAAAAAAACCAGAAAATCCGACTTACCTGGATCCGGGTCGGGTCGGTCGGGTCGAATCGGGTCGGGTCGGGTCGATCGGACACGGCTGCGGGGAAGGCTCGTTCACGGCGTTCCGGTGGCCTTTTGCAGCGGGTGAGGTGTCGAATCCTAGCTTCTCGAGGTTGCTGAATCCAAGGGTGGTGGTGGTTTGCTCCCAGAACGTCTCCTTACGGTGGCTCTAGCTCCGGTCGGTGGTTTCGGCTTCGAGCTTCTCTGGCGTACTCCGATTCGCTCCTTTCTCTCACTTTTTCTTCTTCTTTCAGCTTCCTCCTGCTCTCCTCTATTTATAGGCACCCCGAACTCCTCTTGGATATGCTCGAATCAGCCGATTTAGATAAACCCATATTTTTCCGTTTTTGGATTCGGTTTTATCCCGGCGATTTGATTTAAATCTCTTGTTTTTCTTTGATTTTTCTAATGGATTTGGCTTTATCTTGACTTTAATCTAGAAGATTAAAAAGAAAACGGCCGATTTCGTCTTCGTCGGACCTGCTCCGGCTCCTCCTCCGATTTTCTGGGCGAAGAAGACGATCACGCGCCATGCATGCGTTTCCTCTTGGCCAATCACATGCTGCCACGTGGCAGCTCCAGGGAAAAGAACGAAAAAATTTTTTTGCCGAGCGCCTGCGGGGGGATTCGAACTCGCGACCTTCAGCCTTCACACGGTCACACATGCACGCACGAACCAGCTGAGCTGGCCCAATTTCCCGATTTTATTTACATCGCAAATTGTACATATGCGATGTAATTTTTTTATTTTTTTGTATTTTTTGAAATTTCAAAAATTTTTAAAAATTGTTTATTATTTATTATTGCCATTTCTGAAATCATTTTTCAAAATTGAAGTGTTTTCCTATTTATTTTTATTTTTTGAACATTTTTATTATTTTATGCTAAATTAGGAAAAATTAGGAAAACTTGAAAAATTGATTATTATTGAGAATTGTTGATTCCTAGGGCAAAAATGGGGTGTTTACAATAGTGCATGGAGAGGGCATTTCCAATATGGCCTTTACTTTGTTATGGTCAATTTTAACACCTTCTCGACTTATGATAAACCCTAACAACTTGCCCATTGTGACCCTAAAAGTACATTTTTCGGGGTTTAACTTCAGCTGAAACTTTTTTAATCGCTTGAACAATTTTCTTAAGATGACCGCATGGCTTTCTTCTCTTTTAGATTTAGCTATCATATCATCGACATATACGTCGACTTCCCGATGCATCATGTCATGAAGTATCGCGACCATGGCTCTTTGATACGTCACCCCAGCATTCTTCAAACTAAAAGGCATAACTTTGTAACAGAAAGTTTCCCATGTTGTGATAAAGGTTATCTTGGTCTTATCTTCTTCTACCATTTTTATTTGATTATATCCTAAGAAACCATCCATAAACGTGAAGAGATGATTTCCTGCGGTATTATTTACCAAGACATCTATATTAGGTAGAGGTAAATTGTCTTTAGGCGTAGCTTAATTCAAATCTCAGAAGTCTAAACACACTCAAACTTTCTCATTCTTCTTTAGAATAGAGACTATGTTTGCTACCTATTCTAGGTAGTCTGATACCTCGATAAATCCCACTTCTAACAGTTTCTTGACTTCCTCTTTAATTTTTAATAAGATAATAGGCTTAAATCTTCTCAATTTTTGTTTTTTAGGTTTGACATCTTCTCTTGTGGGTAGCTTGTGAACTACTATTGATTGATCAAGTCCTGGCATGTGGCCATATGACCAGGCGAATACATCTGCATATTTAGTCAATAGCTCGGTTACCATGTGTTTTGCTCATTACTCAAGTTAACCCCAATTTTAAGGTTTTTGGTCTCCTTTTTGGTTCCTAGATTAACTGTCTCCATTGACTCGTCAATCGAGATTTTACCTTGTTCATGTTTTCACCAACTTTCTTGTATCACTTCGTGGGTAATAATATCGCTTCCAATGGTTAACCCAACAATGTCGGAAATGATATCAATATTTTCATTACTTACCTACGTGAAATGTCCCTAATGTTCGATAGTATTAAATCTATGAGGAAAGTGAGGCGAGAGTGTATAAGTAAAAGAAATAACCTACAATTTTATTGGTATTTTATTGAAGAGTTTAAACATCAATGAAATGATAACCATAATAGAATTTGTTCATAATTGTTTCCTATTCTTGAGCTGACCTAGTGCTATTAAGAGGATACAAAAATCAGTTGTTAAGAGTTGGATGTTGACTGGACGTGTGAGAGGCTAAGCCCTCATTGCTGATATTGGTTTGGATTATCCCTAGCTCTTGAGTGA
Source organism: Laguncularia racemosa (assembly GCA_037954665.1). NCBI lineage: Eukaryota > Viridiplantae > Streptophyta > Magnoliopsida > Myrtales > Combretaceae > Laguncularia > Laguncularia racemosa. The sequence continues at coordinate 227,006 of JBBMOL010000417.1, forward strand.
TAGCTAGCCGCAAAAAAGTTTGTTGAAGGGGTGGAAAATGCATCTGCATATCATTCAACTTTCCTCTCCTTCTCCCTCCGATACTTATTGCTTGAGCTTTTTCTTGTAAGGTAGAAATGTACCCTAGTCCAAACATCCCTTGTTGCCCCTTTTTAAATTGATACCCCTCTTTGCTCATGACTATGCTTACTGCATCAAACATTTGGAGCCCCAAATTCTTAGGACCATCCACCCCGATGTAAGGTATAGCTGTTTCCTTATAGATGACATAGTTTTGTTCACCTAATATGGTGATTATCTTACTATTTGCTATGAACTTGACCTTCTGGTGGAGACTCGGAGGTATGGCTCCTACAATATGTATTTATGGCCTTCCCAATAGTAGATTGAAAGACCTTAGTATGTCAAGGACTTGAAATGAGATGCTGAATGTCTATGGACCAATCTTTACTGGTAAGTTGATTTCTCCCACTATCTCCCTTTTAGAACCGTCAAAAGACTTGACCACTATTGAACTCGGCTTGATACTGCTCATATCAACTCCCAATAAATCGAAGGAGGCTAAGGGGCACACATTGAGGGAAGATCCATTGTCTATGAGGACTCGAGAGACTATTGTGTCATTACATTTTACCACCATAAAAAGTGGTTTTGTGTGTTGATCTCCATCTTCTCCTAGTTCTTTAGGGGAGAAAGATATTTGGTCTATAGTGAAGATTGAATCTGCGGCATGGCTTAACCTTTCTGTTGTGATGTCTTTCGGTACCCTAACTTATTTAAACACTCTGAAGAGCGCTTATCGGTGAGGCTCAGATGTCGTGAGAAGGCCCATAAGTGATATTTGGGTTAGAACTTTATTGAGTTGTTTCATGATCTTGTACTCACTTGATTTGATCATCTTCATAAATGCGGGTAGCCCCTCTTCTTCTTCTTTCTCTAATTCGGTGGTAGGCTCTTCGATGGAGGTCTTGTTTTTAGGATCATAAACCCTTCTCGAACAAGTGATTCCTCCTATAATAGAAGACTTTTCCTGATTAAGGGACTGATAGTCAAATGGTGCCACTTTGTACTTTTCTGAGGGTATTAGGACATTAAACACATATTTCTTCTTTAGGATCTTCACTTTCGTTTCTTGGCCCTCATAACACCTTATAACTATCGGCTTTGAGTCTGATTTGATCATGTTCACAGACTCATTTTTCTCCTTTGATGGGTTATCCGCCTTTTCAAATTCAGGTCCCCACCCGCTAGGTGGCCCATAAGTTGTTGGGGTGAATGAATAATTTACTAAGTATTCAAACCTTCCATGTAATTTACTTAGGGTGTCGACTGTTAGATCTCTTGCTAGCCACCTCTTCTTTATTTGAGATATAGGGGCTTTATTTGAGACTTTGTGTGGGCAAATTGTTTGTTATGCTATTGTCTTTGCTGGTTTTAGGGGTTCCTTTGATTTGGAGTTCGGCTCTTCAGATGTGATCATGTTGATTGTAGGCTTATGGTTAGGTCAGGAATTAATGTTGACATTAGGTGTTGGTGCATTGACAAAATCTAACTGCATTTTCCCTGCATCGATTAGATCTTATATTTTGTTTTGGAGTCTCCAACATCTGTCTATGGAATTCCTTTCCTGCCCCATGTGATACTCACATTTGAGGTTGGGATCAAAATTCCTTAGCCTCTATCGATCGTTAGGGATCTTGAAGCTGATCAAATTATCTTCTTATAATCGAGCAAAAACCTGGCTGAGTGGGATAGGTATTGGAGTGAATTGTCTTGCGGCTCTCGTAGCTTGGGTCTAATTCACCGGTGATTGTTGGATTGGGGTGTTCGCTACTTGGAATGTTACATGAGACCTAAATCTGTCAACTCTGCTAAAATTAACTGTACTGATGGTAGATTCTTTGGCTTTGCTACCTCCCATAGGTCTTGGAGATGATGTAACTCTAGGAGGGTCGACAATCTGGAGTTTCCTAGATGTAATGGCATTCTCTATCCAGCATCCTGCTGCTACCAACTCTATAAAGTTGGATGAGGTTTATCCCATTAGATATGTGAAATAAATCTTTTCTAATGTGTTGATAAATATGAATGTCAACTCCTTCTCTAAAATTGGGGTTGATACTCTAGTAGCTTGAGCCCTCCAACATTGGGCGTATTCTTTGAAGGATTCATTGTGTCTCTTTCGAAGGCTTCCTAGATCCATTACTAAAGGGGCAACTTTGATGTTGAACTTGTACTGCTCGTAAAATGCACGAGCGAGTTTATCCCAAGTGTTGACTTGGTTAAGATCTAACTGTGCATACCGGATGAGAGCAGGACCTGTGAGGCTATCCTGGAAAGTTTAGACCATGAGTTGGTCTTATTGTGCGTATTTGATCATTTTTTGCACGTATAGCCTTGTATGCATCTTAGGACAACCAATGCCTTTATACTTTTCAAATTCCAGAACCTTGAACTTTTCTAGATAGGCTTCTTACCCACAAACTAGTAGACTAGTGATATCGATTTGCTCAAAACTGTCAGGTCCTTCTAAAGACTTCATTTTGTCAGCCAATTGTTGGAAGAGCTTCTTTTCTATCTTCTTTCGTCTGTCTTCAATTTCCCTTTTTATATCATTTGAGGTTAGACCGAGATTGACTTTTGGTTCATATTCGAATGCAGGGTTAAGGCGGGAGTTGATTTCTTCATATTCTGGTGGTTGATTCTCCACTACCTTTCCCTTTCATGCTCCTGAATGTTCCTCATGAGTAGGTTGGGTGGTATGAAGGAGGCCAATGCTTTCAGTCAAGAGGTGGACTTGCGTAACCAATTGTTAGACCATTTGTTCTAGGGATACGATCCTTGGATTTGAGGCAGCATTTGCGCTAGTGTTGTCATGATGGTCATTATTATTGCCATTGCTAGCCATCTTGGTTTTAGAGTGGGTGTGGATTGGACTCCTTGGAGGGTTTGGTTGTTTAGGAGCTATCTTTGATATTTGGTAAGCGTATACTTAGATGATGTATGTTTATAAATATGATGCATGTATCACACAGATGAAAAAAGAAAAAGGGCCAGCATTTGATTAATGATATAATACTGAAATTTTATTAATATTGCAAACTTGGAGTTCAGTACTTTGAAAGCATAAAAACAAAAAAGGGAACAATATTTATCTATCTTTCTAATTCCTAGACTTCTTCTTTGGTTGCGTAGGAGTTGGTTCTTCGTCGATGATAGCTTCTAATGCTCTAACTCTCGCTTGAGTCTTCTCCAATTAAGCTTCCAAGGCTTTGTTTCTCTGGTTAGACTCCTTGAATATACTTTTCCAGAATTCTTTTTTGTAGTTTGCGGTCTTAAAGTGGACTTCCACCTGAGCTCTGACTTGTTCCATATAGGTTTTCATTTCTAGGCCTATGTTGTTCGGCGCAGGCTAAGTGACATCCAGGACTTGATATACCCTTTCTCCTGTCTAGTATAATTGGTTAATCACAAAATCTTTTATAGCTCGGTGTTTGCCTACTTCCCCATCTAGATCTCTGAGGTCTATATCAGGGCTCTCAATCTAGGCTTCCCATAAGGCTTTGACCTTTACTAGCTTGGCGATTTTCTTAGCTACCAACATGCTCGGATCTTGGTATTCGAACATGATTCCTTCCAATGATGGCCTATAAACTATGTCTTAGATAGTACCAAATTGGCAAACCACTGAGTTCAGATGATAGCTTGTGCACCCATTGAGACCAATAAATGGAATAGCCTGAAGGTTCCTATATGTTAGGATGACTTTATTTTAGCAACTCCACATAGTAGTCCAAAGAATGTCATTGGCACTGAAACCTTTGAGTACTTCCACCTAACTATGGCTAGAAAGATCATCGGGCAGCTTCATCCTTTCTATGTAGGAATCTAAAAGGTCTACTTGCTGGGCTAATGATTTTCTGACCATGTTCAACTCGAAGCATTTGAGATGGCTCACAAACCATATTCAGATGAGGTTAATGTTTAAGCGAAGGATTCCATAGCCCTTCTTCTTCACAAAATTCAGATTCTGAATTTATTCAGCTAGTAGGGCTAGGATATAAGACTTCCCTTCTAAGAACTGAAACACTAACTCTACGACCCTATAGTGGATGTGGAAGATCCCAGTAGGAAAAAGGATAGTTGCAAATGTTGTTAGTATGAAAGCATAAAATTGTCTTTGTTTGTAACTCTTGGGATCTCTACATAAGATGTCTCTCGTGCTCCCATCATCACACCGAACTATGAACTAAGTCTCCAATTCATCTATTCGGAGGCAATACCCATTGCTATTTCCTAACGCTCGGTTGATCACTGCCTTATAGATGCTTAAGAGTCTAACGCTCGATTGATCACTGCCTTATAGATGCTTAAGAGTCTATTGAAAATACTGGCTGACCCATCTTTTAGGTCTGGCACATTCACCCCATTAGCAAGTGAAGGGACCTATAGAAGTTGAGTATATTCCTCTAGGGTTGGCATGATCTCGTGTAGCCTAATAAAGAAATCTGCGGGCTCAATTTCCCAAAGGTGTGAGACAGCCCGAATCAAAGGGAGGTTGACCTCTATCTTCATTAATGAGAGGATTGGCCCTATCTTTTCTTAAATGAAGGCCTATTCCTCAGGATTGTACAAGGTGAACCAATGGTCTAGTACTAGTTTTGGATCTAAAGGCTTGTAGACTCGGATTTCCTTATGGAGGAGATGGTCGATTACAGCACTAGCCATCTATCAGGATTACAATAGAAATTTCTAATTACAAATGAAATCTTTTACAAAATATCATTAATTCTCTTATAAGTAAATGTATCTAAACTTTAGAAAGGAAATTATATCATTAATCGTTTGCTAGCTTATGACTTTGTGTATGCAAGGTAGGTGGGTTCTACAAGGTCCCTAAGCTCTATGGCCTCTCACGTTCTCGAAGAAATAAATCTCGGGTCATATCGAAGCATTGGGTGAGGTAGCCTAATCGGCCCCAAACGGTGATTATTTCACTTCTCCTAGAACTTACACAGTGACCCCCTGTCCTAGGATCCTAAGACGGCTTGGGTCTGACCGTATCTAATCACATAATTGCATGCATGGTAACTTAATAGCAATAATGAGATAAAAACCAAATTTTACTAAATCCTTGGATCAACAACATATACGAACATTAGTGCCAACAATATTTCACACTGTAGGAGTTTATCAAAGATATCTAGAAGTAATGAGTTTAGAAGGTTTATGTGGCTAGCTTACCACATTCCCCAGTGAAGTTGCCATTCTATCGAGTTTAATTTAAAAATTTTACATTATCTTCTTAATCCGATTCATATTAGATCTTATGCTCATCCAATATAAATCTTCGACTTGAACTAGAAAGTTTTATTTATTTAGAGTTATCACCCAACTAGAGTTAGGAAAAATTATTAAATTAGAATTAATTGAGCGGATTAATTCTAATATGAACAACTAGTCAACGCAATCTCTTTTTTTTTTAGAAAATAAAAAAAAAAAGAAGAAGAAAGAAAAACCAAAGATTCTTAACTTGAGGGCTATCCTATTAAACCCTAAAGTTACCACCCTGTCCATCTGAAATCTGAATTATGTTATAATATCCTTTTTAGCATAAAAGAAAAACATTAGAAAAAAAATGACATAAGGATTATACTAATAATGATTTCAAAATATTTTTTATTCTTTTTAGAGTTGCCCCATAAGGATACCTACGTACTTACTATTCGGGATCAAAAGAGTTATAGTTCACTTTTTATAAAAACTTTAGTGGATTGTTTTTATTTTAATTATGAAAACATATTGGGTTTATGTTTATTATCATTTTAAAATTTTTCAAAAAAAACACCTAAGTCTAAGCTTTATTGTTATTTAAAAAAAAAACTAAAACCCCTAATTTTTTTAAAAAAAAATCAATTATATTATATTATATATATATATATATATATATATATATATATTAAAAGAAGTTTTCTAAGTGATAAAAATGTTTATCATTAATTTTTTTTATTTTTTATTTTTTTATTATTAATCTAACTTTTACTAATTTTTATTAATTATTTATTAATTATAATAGACATATATACTTATTTATTTATTAAAACTCTAAACCTAATTCTAAAAAAAAAATATTTTATTTATATAATAGTAAATGAATAAATGAATAAATAAAATAATAATAATAAAAAGGATCTGGCTAACCTAGACACTGGTCGGATCGAATCGGGTCGGGTCGGATCATGGCAATTGGAGCTTCTTTGACGGTGGCTTTCTGGTGGTTGTTAAAGGTTGTTGAGGAGTCAAAACCTAGGTTCTTGAGGGCGTGGAGTCAAATGGTGGTGTCACTTTGCACTAAAGACTGCTTTTGGTGGTGGTTCTGATGGTGGTCATCAGTGGGGGGGCTTGAAGAACTTCGGTAAAGGCTATAACTTGTGTATTTCTCTCTTCTCATTGCTTGTGGAACCTCCTCTTGTTGAGTCCTATTTATAGGCTCCTAAAACCGAGCTTGATAAGCTCAGATCTCCTATGCCGTTGACACCTATCCTCATTCGTTTTTTATTTTATTTTTTATTCATATTAATCTTTGATTTTTTGTTAAGATTGATGTTAATTTGATGATTTTTATCCTATTTTAGTTTAAGATCTACTGAATTTGTGAAAAAAATCTAATAAAAAATGGCTAAATTTCCTTTCTCCCACATCGACGTCGATCTTGGACAAAGGTTGAAGACGAGCACACACTTGGTGCATTCGATTTCATCGTCCAATCGCGTGCTGCCATGTGGCAGTTGGAAGAAAAAAATTGCAAAATGGCATGAATGCCTCCATTGAGTTTCGAACCTGTGACCTAACCCCCCACGACCCCCCCCCTCTGCGCGCGCGCGCTTGAGGCCAGCAATCGAACCAACTAGGTTAGCCCATTTTCTCTTTTTTTTTTTTTATTAAACGTAAATTGCATATATACATTGCAATTTTTATTATTTTTATATTATTTTGAAATTCTAAAAATTTATAAAAATTCCTTAACATCTTTTATTATTATTTCTACCTTCATTTTCTAAAATTGGCATATTATTCCTATTTATTTTATTTTTTGTCATTATTTTTTCTTCATTTCTGAAAAATAGAAGAAAAATAAAAAAAAATGAAAAATGAAACATTATTTATGATTAGAAGGCAAACTTGGGGTGTTTGCAATGGGGGATTTCGTTTTGTTTAGCCCGTTAATGCTTGAGGCATCCGTTAATATATCTATATTATAATTTGCTTAAAACGTAAGCGTAAAAGAAAAAGTTAAGATTGTAGCAGCAAAATATGGGCATGAAAATGATTGGTTTGATTACTGTATATGATATGAGTTGTTGCCTATAATAACTGCCATTAATGGATGTAGGATTTTGGCTAAGGAAGGGCAAATTGTAAGCATACCTAAGAAAAAAGTGGAAGGGGAAATAATTTTCAAATATTTAGGGCAACCACAGATAGAGATTAGCCCAACTTGTCATTTGTTTTTTTTTTAGTAAGTAAGTAATTTCATTAAAATAAAATAAGAGAATGTACAATCGCTAAATGCAGGAACAAGTTACAACAAATTTAATGCTAGAACTAGAATTTTACAAAATTGTATGGAAACTTGTGTAAACCAAATCATAGTACAAGAAGATTGGAGTAAGTTAAAATTTGTCTAGCTAGAGATAGTGTTAAAGGTTTAGGAGATCCGAGTCAGGTTGAGTGTCTTATTCTCTAAATACAATAAATTGCGGCAGCAAAAGCAACTCTCCATTTAAAGACCATAGGATTGCTTGAAAATGCTAGGTTCATTAGCGCTGAGGTTACTATTAGCCAAGATAAGTTGGACAACGGGCAATTAAGTTCCCCTAGGACTTCAACCCATACTTGTGTAGAGAATGGACAATCAAAGAATAGGTGTTCATGGTTTTCTTATCCTGCTGAACAAAGATGGCATGAAATTGAAGTGGTCATTCCTTAAGTGTTGAGTTTATCTAGGGTGTACAATTTTCTTTTCTAAGCTAATCATAAGATAAATGCGTGGTGTGGCATAGAGTGTTTACACCAAATTAACTTAAACCAAGGGATAAGGCCATTGCTCGGTGTCAATGCTTTATAAGAACTTTTGATAGAAAAGATTCCCAAAGAATCCTTGTGCCAAATGAACCTATCAGCTTTATGTGGTGTTAGGACTATAGCTGAGGGGGATTGTAAATCTATTTCAAAAGTTGTTTCGTGGAAATTCCCAACCATTGCCTTGAATAATGCAACATAGTCTAGCATTCATAGGGAGGCTTGGGTTAGCTATCACTCTGGGACTATGTACCAAATCTAAAGGCCTTAATGGCAGACAAAAATCAAACCTTAGGAAAATGGAAAGGCCATCTCCAACTTCTCATTTAAACATGCTTCTTGCCTTCATACGATGTTTTAACAGTTTTCTCCAGTTCCAAGAACACATAAAGGGCACTTTGGTAGCCTAAAATGAGGATCCCTTAAGGAAATTAGAGTAGACTTACTCTACTTATACTCCCCTTATTGAATCTCTACATAGGTGCCATATATGTTTTAGTTGGATTGCTTTGTTTTGAACCACAAGTTTAGGAATGCCCAATCCACTCTGATCAATTGGGGAGCACACCTCTTGCTACCTTACCTTGGCTTTTGTTGATATATTGGGCTTCCCACTCCACAAGAAATTATGCACGAGTTTTTCAATAGTAACAATTACTTTTTTAGGAAGAATACAACTTGTCATTTTATCCACCATGTATTCTTTGTTAAACCTTGATAATATGCAAATGGAATTAAATAAAGGTATTCTTTGCATTTTAATTTTCTATCTCGGTATCTAAATGGAATTTTAAAAAAAGTTTGTGTGTAAAGTTCTGTAACTTTTGTTTGCCTTTCCTTTTCTTTATGGTGACAGTAAGCATTTAGGTTTGGGTGTTAGGGTTCATTTAGGTTATTTATTTATTTTTATTATTTTTATTACTTTTTTTAAAAGGAAAGTAGGCCAACATAAGCTACAATTTAAATAGACCAATTTTGTTTGGCTTGCTTTTAAAATGAGTTGAAAAACTCAATCCTAACTCGCTTTTTAAAGCGGGTTAAATGATTGATTTGTAAACTTCAAACTATTTGCACACCTTTATATATGGGCTGAAGCCTTTTCTTTATTTATTTTTCAATATTCAACATAGCAGCCTTATTGAAGCAACTTTTTGGGTTAAGAGGGCTGGGGTCTCTATGTTTCTCCTGTTGGCCCGTCCTTACTTTTATGATTTTTTTATTCATTCATTAAATTTAGTAATGTTCATTAAATCAATGTACCTTTAAGATGTTTATAAAAATGGAATTTTACTTACATAAATAACGATACGTTTGTTGGACTTTTCATACAAGTTTACAAACTTGATTACCGGTACAACTTCACATTTTTCTTAATATTGATCAATGCTCTTAAAACTACTTAAAGTTTATCATTATGTTCACGTGTTCGTAAATTTATTGTCCTCATTCGTAATTACTCATTACTTATCATTTTCTTTCATTATTCGTGTATTCACTTTAGACATTTGTAAAATGTATATAATGTTGGTAAAAAGAATGCGTATAAGTTCCATGCATGGAAAGTTAAAAGGATCGCTGAATAGAGTCTAAAATCCCGAAATGTGAACTCGGTCCAATCGGCCGGGTTGCTGGCCCAACTCCAAACGGTTTGCTTCGGCTTTCATTTAATCTAACTAAACTGATTGGGTCAACCTGAGTTGGACAATTTTAGTTTATACTAGGGGATAATAAATGAAATTTAAAAATAAAATTTTACTATGTGAAAATAACCGTAAAAAAGATAATAAGGACAAAAAAATTAAAATGTAAATAACTACAATGTCGACCCATTTTTTTTTAATTGAATGATTAAAAGCGGTTTAGACCATAATTCGTGGGTTACGAATTAAAGATTAAAAAAATAAAATTCCCTTTTCCCGTGGATTTTACTATATTTTGTCTTCTCGTAATGGTCCCAAAATGGCCATCCATTTGCAAGGATACATTTGCTATCCCTAACATAATGCTTTAATAGTGTCTACACCAATCGCAAGCTAGTACTTAGCATACGACACAAAACGGGACATTTATTCGCTGTTTCCATTATTTAGGTGTAGGGATGCAACCACGTGGGTCGTAACAGAATATCCGTCTCGATTGATCTAATAAAAACCTTATAGGATCAAATCTTATAGGGTTTAGGGTCAAGTTTTGGGATATGAAATAAAACCCGATAGAATTTAGGATTGAGTTATAGGATTTAGAAAAAATCCGATAAGAAAACTCGATATGATTTTTTTTAAATAATAAATTAATATTATAATTTATAATCGATATATTTTATTATATCGTTTTTATATTGTAAATCAATATGTTTTATATTTTTATATTTAATTTTTCTCTTTTTTCCATCACAAGTAGATTAATAATAAATTAAAGAAATGACATATGAAAATAAGTTGTAATATATAAAAAAAAAAGATTTAATTGTCACTCGGGTCACATCATTTGTTAATTGGGTTAGGCTTTGGTCGGGTTAAAAAAAAAAACCCTATTGGGTTAAGGCTTGTTTTGAGCATATAAATTCTTTACCGGGTTAGGCTCGGGTTTTATTAAACCGATCCCAAACCTAACCCGTTTACATCCCTACTTAGGTGTTTGGTAGTAATTGATAGCAACACATTAGTTTTTTTTTTTTCTCCCCCCTTCAATTTCTTTATTTATCCAAACTTTCTTTTCTTACGGATCCATGTATTATTGGCATATTTGATTGACAAAATCGAACAAAATAGGAATAGAGTTGCAATTCTAATGGAATATAATAAAATGGTAATGGTAGCAGTTAAATTGACATTAATAATATATTAGGAATATTTTATACACACACACTATATATTTATTTTCTAAGCCATAACTTGATTGCTACTTAGGATCTCATTGATGAAATATAGAAATTTATAAGAAAATGTCAGTAATAGCTACTCCATTGGTCTAATAAGGAATTTTAATTCTTCATTCAACAATGAAGAAATTTTGTGAAATAGCAATAATAGTTTTGCAATGGAGAAATATAATAGGTTACCTTTTATTGATGTTTGGACATAGGATAATGGGATCTATATACAAGCATAATTTCTATGAAATGGGTCTATTTTCCTCTTGTGGGCAGATTGATTTATAAAATAGGGTAACTGCAAAAGTAATTTGCTAAATACCGTAGTGAAAGTTTTGATTTTGTTGTTGACATTATTTAGTAATAAATTGCACATTTAGTTTGTGATTTTTAAATCATTAGCTTTACCTATGATTGTGCTTGAACACTAGCCCTACACTTCTTTAATGAAATGGGTCATTCTGGCAAACTAAAATTACAAGTCTTAGTTGCAATTTAGTTAAGTTATATCCCCCATCAAGCTTTCTTTTTCCTCTTACTCGTAGACAGTCTCTCTCTTTACACACAAAGCCTCTACATATTCCATTTCTCTCTCTAAAGCCCATTGGTGTCAAGACAATTTTTTTTTTCTTTTCAAAATCAACACCTTGTCAAATTGATTCACATTTATAGTGTATCTTAAATAGGTAAATTGCTTTTTTTTTTTCAATTTTTGAAGCTAATGTGCAACATTTGTAATAACACTATATTGTTCCTCTCTCCAAAAACTTACACATTTTGCATTCATTTTACAACTCTTAATCTTACTTTATGTGGTGCTCGATCTTGTTGGCTAATCAATTCATTGAGGTAATTTAAATTCTATTCATATTCAATGTGTCTTATAATTAATATATTAATACTTATAGGTAGCAAAGTGATTGCTTTAGTTGTGTAATAAGATTAATTTATTAATGTATTTTCGTAAAGAAATGAAAATTATTGTAAGGATATGATACTGATTTATATATGCCTTGAATAAAACCATAAGCTATTCAGTGAAAATTGTTGTAGGGATATATTTATAAGTGTACTCTTTGTATAAGAATTTTTGTAAACTAATAAAAATTTGAAGAAAAATAATAAGGCAAGATAGATCTAAATCATATGTTGTTTGATGGTTTGATGAGGTTTTTGGTGTTGTTATTAGCTAGTGGTGGAAATGGAGGATTTGGTAAGATTTGTGATATTCGTCCATGGGAATATCATGCATAGTCAAAATGAGGTATATTATAATAGGGGCTACTTAATAAAATTTAAGTGAAGATAGATTTGGGGTATATAAAATTGTTGAACAAGATATACGCAACTATTAGATTTGATCCTAGCTCCCATCAAGTGGAGATATTTCACAAGAAACTCACAATTTTTAACTCGGGTTTTGTTCCACCATAGTATTCATTAATGCCTATCACTAATGATGATATGACAAGTTGTTTATTCCTTTAGGAGCTATTATCAAATTACAAGATAGCTCCAACATGAATCTAGGGGAAAATGCACTGAGTGAGACTCTCATGCCTCCTTCTTTATAAGTGCAACAATCTGTGAATGCTCTGGTTACATTTGAACAAAGCGATGATGTTCTTGAGACTTATTATGAGTACATGAATGTACCTACTGGAGATGATCTTGAGAAGAAGATCGAGGTGGTCTACCTTACTATGTTCTTTGATTTAAAAGAAGTAATAAATGAAGATGATGTAATCGATGGCCATTGCATCAATTTTGAGATCAACATATCTAACGGTCCTTTGCTTCCATTGTCACTAGAAACTATTCTAAGAGAGACCATAACACCTAGCTCCACCATGGTTAAGCTAACTGCCCTTTCCTTTAAGGATCTAATTCCATTCTTCAATAGGAGAGATGGTGGTGATGGATACATAACATTTAAGGAGAATACTTTAACTTTAGGTGATATGAGTTTTTATGATGAGTTGAAGAAAGGGACATGTTTTGCCAAAAAAAATCTAATTTGATAAACACAATGATGTCACACCACATTAAGTATCACCACAACTATTAGGTCAACGAGTCAGATAGAAAGGTGTGGCCTATTATTTGTATAAAGAAAGATAACCGATATAGATATCAACTTTGTGTATGACAAAAATGTGTGGACATAGATTTTGTTGTTACTTTTGTTGAAGGATTGTACACATATATCAATCCTGTGTTAAATCAAGACCATCCACAATTGGACTTAAGCTTCTTAGCACATTGTTTCCTAAGTTAGGTTAGGAATGAAGTGAAGGTTTATGTGCTAAAAGAAAATATCCTTGAGACATTCAAGTATTTAGTTATAAGGAGATGAGCATGGGATAGCAAGAGGAGAGCGATTGAAGTCATCTATAGCGATTGGGATAAGTCATATATGAAAGTGCTTAAGCTATTAAATGTTATTCAAATGAGTAACCTAGGTTTGCATGTCTATTGAAATGGTCAGCCAGCTATTAAAGGGAGTGAAGTGATCTTCTGGAGAGTGTTTTGGAGATTTGGTTCATGCATACAGACATTTCAATGCTATAGGCCAATTGTTAGCATCAATGGAACTAGGCCCAATTAATAGATCACTGCTCACATAATAGGATACGCATAGCTTAGAGGCTGTCTAGGTAAGACAAGCATATGACTACTTTCCACTTTCATGTCATTATATACTCATGAATCACATGCTTATTTAATGCTCCTTCATTCTCAGGAGGACGCTTAGCTTGTATACCAATGTTGGGAGGCCTCTTTTAACAACTTGGAGGAGAGATTACACTTTGACTAGCACCTTACACCTTATCTGTAACAAGTTGACTATGGGGTGTCCGAACTTTCATTCATACAACTGGACTAGCATCTCATTATAGTGTTTGTTGAGAGGTAGAGATCGAAGATGCACACATTTCAGATGCCACGTGAGGAGGTTAAGCTAACTTAAAGGATTTAGTCGTATAACTTAGTTTGCCCATTGATGGGCATGTAGTGATAAGTAATACTACCCTAGCATAGGCTAATGAATGTAAGCACCTACTTAGTGTCGGGCCTAGTCATTGCAATATCTTCAGTGGATGGCTTAAGATGTTTTGGTTGAAGAATTTGTTTAAGGGGTTAGCAGCCAAGGTGGATGACATATCCATCACGCGTTATGCATACACATACATCCTATAGTTAATGGGTGAGATTGTCTTCATAGATAAATCTTCTAACTTAGTCTACTTAATATTTCTCCTACTTTTAGAGGATTTTGAGGTAGCAAGGTGGTATAGCTAGGGGCAATATGCTTGGCTTAGTTGTATAGATTTATGTGCCGTGCTACTAATGCCTCCACACAAGGGATTAGAAGAGTTGTAATTCTCCTTCAAATGTACGTGTAGGATAGGCTTTCACATATCACTCAAATTTAGTGCCAAATCTATCTTCCCTAGGTTACCCCCTTAGTGTGCTATTAGCATGCCCATCTAATGCTATGTCGATCGTAATACACGTTTTTCCTAATATCGAGATGCTATAAATCAACAAATGCCAAAGTAGGTATATTGGACTAGTTAATTTAATATTGTTAACTTGATATATTTTTTGTTTACTAATATATCTTCATTTCTTGTAGATTTGTTGAATTCTATATAGACGTGATATCCTTAAGGCGCTTCCCCCTTCTTGTTAGGAAGGAAGTGATATTTGGCTTGCATGAATGCCTCTCATTTGCTTTCACATTGTAAAGTGGCATTATCTTAATCAGGTAATGTAGCAATTTGGTGGGGCCTAGTGGATCCCCAATAGTGTAACACATCTTTGTTCCTTCGTAAGATTAATCTTAGAGGGAAAACTAATAAAGATTGAAGGATGAGACATGTGATTTATAATCACCACTGGTAGGAGCGGTAATTGAGTATCATTTAGTTCAAATTTGGTGATGCATTGCTAGATGAGATAGATCCTATGTACTACCCCTTGTACCGTAGTGTCACACAATGGTACATTAGCTGCACTAGAGCAATACTTGGTGCCTTGGTGGGTTGTTTGAACCATACCACTATACATCTATATTCTATGTTGCATGCATGGTAACATGATTTGCTTGACTTTCCATGTAGTTGGATGCCTTTGCCCACATTTAGGTAGCAGACTTTTTACTTGAGACAAGAGCCATTGTAGCTACTAGGAGGCATCTCCTCTGAAGCCATAAAGGTGTTACATTATTCTCCCTGAATCATTACGAGCAGCATTAGGAGATACCTCCACCTCATTCATTTAAGGGAGAGGATGCAGTTGTGATAGGGGTTGTCATTAGGAGCTAGCACTAGATTTGTCTCTTAGCCCTCATTATTTGCTAGTCACTTATTCTTCCCCATCTTATAGCTCTCATATGTCCCTAGGTGGTCATGCTTCCCTATCATGTGACACTATAGCTTCCACTATTGATTCAATGGAGTTTTATACACCAATGTGGGCCTATCCTTCACTACTATGGTTACTCCACTTGCTTCTTATAAGCAAAGAGATCCAAGATCACTAAATCTGGGAAATGGCATCACATAGATAGATCTCTAGCACATTTCATGGGATGAGACCCTACTTCATACCTAACCCCATCTGCATGTAGCAGGATGAAGCAACTTCTCCCACACTAGGGAGACTTCTAGATAGTATATGAGTGCATCCAATAGACATACATTCATGTATTCCATTTTGTATATGATTAGGTTTTTTTTTTTTACTTTTGGTAAACCTCAAAATTCCAATTAAGGTCAATGGAATTAAGAAGGAAGATTTAGAGTCAACTAAGAAAGCGATTACAATATTTAAGGTTAATTTTTTCAAAAATGACCTTTTACTCTTAAACTTGATTTTATTGAAAATAGTTCTAAAATAGCTTAGTGACCCTAAATAAAATCCTAAGACCCTAATTAAGTGAATAAAATTATTAAAGAATTATTTAGAATTAGTTAGAAAAGAGAAAATTAAGTTTAAAGGTCAATTTTACAAAATGACCAATTTGCCCCTAAACTTGGTTTAGAGCCTCTAAAATCACTAAAAAAACTTAATTAATGTCATTTGGAGTTATTTTAAATTATTAGGAGTGATCTTTGAAAGTTTAGAGACAATTTACCAAAAAATGACCATTTTTTGCCCTTAAAGACGATTTTATTGAAATTGGACCTGGAATTCTTAGACTTTAAATATGATCCCAAGACCTTAATTAGGTGAATAATATTAATTGCAAAATATTTGGAGATAATTGGAAAAGAAAATTTTAAATTTGGAAGTCAATTGGGTAAAATAACCAAAATGTCCCTAAGCTTATTTTATAGTAAAGTAGCTAATTAATTTAAAAATCGAGGGCATTTTAGGAAAAAGGAAGAATCATTTTATAGTTGGAGTAATTCAAAGAAATTAAGAGAAAAATAATATTAAAATAGGCTAAATAAGGGACACAAGTGACATCATACTATAACCCACTAATCCTTATGGTCTCATTTACCCTTAAACCTTCACTAAACCCTACTATAAAGACCCATTTTAGGATAGAAAATTGTAGCCCCCATCTCCTTCATTTTTGAAAAAGCATAAGGGTAAGAAGAAATCAATAACTTAAGCATAAGCCTTAAACATTCTTCCAACTTAATTTCATTTCATCTAACTATCAATTCCAGTCCTTTTCTTGTAAGTTTTAGGTCAAGAATCAAATGGGATTTCAAGCTAAGAGGGGTATCTTACATGTGATTTGGGTGCGAAAATAAGTAAGAAAATGAATTGATTCAAGTAGATTTTAGTTTGTAGATTGTAAATCTAAGTAATGTATGATGTTTATTGTGAAGGAAATCAATTAAGAGTTTGGGGGAAAAAAATCATCTTGAAAATGGGTATGTATGGTTAGGAGAAGATTTTGGCTTTCTCGGATCTCCAACAAGATAAGTTTAAAATCTTGTTTAAGTTGATGATTTAGGATAGTTATAAATGATTGAACTTGATGATTTAATACTTTCTTGAATATTGAGGATACATTGAAATGTACTCTGGTTGCTACCACCTCTATTGAGTGTTCTTGAGTGTCATTTGATGATTTAAGAGTTGATCCAAGATTTAATGTACTATATGTGTGGTTGGGTGTTGGATTGAGTTGTAGAAAACAATATTAATGTATGTAAATCGAAGATATGATTAAGTATTGTTGTTGATGCCACTATCGAAGATTAAAATAGAATTTGATTTTCTTCCTAATTCTATTTTGGATGATGAATGATGATAAATTGATGGTTGGGGCATGAACATGTGATGTATTGAGTGGTTTTTGTAGTTAATTAGTATATATGACATGTGGAAAGTTAGAATTTGGTAGCATGATTGAATTAGTGGATGCATGGGTTGATTTAACTGTTAATTTATGAAGTTCCAATAGGTTGCTATGTTCTTAGAGTGATGAGTTTGAAGAAAATTAAAGTTACTTGATAAATATTAAGTTTAGTGAAGTTTAGGCATAAATTATGTTAAATAGGAGGATTGAATAGACTTGAATTTATGATTTTTTAAATGATTTATTAACACAATGAATTCTAGAAAATTATTATGTATTATGTTTATTTTAAGTAAATTTGATGGAATTATCATTTAATTATAAGTAGAAGTTTGATTTGATGTAAAATGAGGTTTAGAAGTGAAAATATGTAGAAATTGGATTATTGGAATGGATAAGATAATTGGAGCATGTCTTGTTTTGAGTGCTTTATTTTGATGACATATTAATCTTAAAAATGAAAAATAAATGATGTTTTAGACTCTAGGAAGTAGTAGAAACAAGTGAGCTTCGGTTTGGAGTGATTTGAACCTAGATTGAATAAATTATGGGCTATTAAAGTTGGAAATTCATAATTATGTTTAGTTTGGTAGTTTAAGGGTTTTTAATTAAATAAAATAAGGCTTTTTATATTAAAATGGGTAGTAGAAATGATAAGGAAATAAATGACTTTTGTTTCACTTGATTTAGACTTAAATTGAAGAAGTTATGACCCTTCAAAAATTAATACTTTTAATTATGATGAGTTAAAAGTTAGTTAATGATTGATTTAATTAAACCGGGTAAAACCAACCTAATCCTAACTTAGCTCAACTAAAATAGTCCCAAAGATCATCCTCTTATCTTCCCCTTGGGGGGCTCCTATAATTAAATATAATTTAATTAATTGAGCTTAATTAACTTTATTATCTTAGTTGAACCAAAATAAGAATTGACCTACTAATGCAAATCAAAATAACTCATGGGCTTAAAATTCAATATCTAAAACATAATTGGGCCCATTCCCTTCTAATCTCATACTTTAAATGGATCCTATCACGAGAAGTAACTCAAATTAGACTTCAAACCATTTTAAGACCCAAATCGAATTAAAAAACCTAAAATGAACTAGATATAAACCTAGTAAAATTAAATGGGTTTACATAATTATAATAAAACCTAAGTAAGCCCAAGACTCAAAAACTTACTTGGACCCATTAACCTTTAGGGTTTACACCCTAAATGGGCCTTAATGAATAAATCAAATTTAATTAAGCCCTCAACCTTACAAGTCCCTAACTCAACCAATGACTTATTGGAATTAAAATTGGATGTAATAATTGATTGGGCTTAAAACAAAATAAATAGGATTAATTGAACATAATGGGCCTAAGCTAATTTAAGATAGATCAAAGTAATCTAAATGGACTTAACAAATATAATTGGACTTAACTAATTCAATTAGAGCTACTAGGCTTAATTCCAAACATAATTGGACCTACTATTCTTAAAGAGCCTAAGTACTCTAATTAGACTTTAAACACAATTGAACTTAAAATTCAAATATCTTATTTAGTTTAAATGATTAAACCTTAACTGAATTAGGACAAAATTAACTAAAAGCTAAATAACCCTAATTGGGCTCATAACTTAGAATAAAATTAAATCACTTAGAATAATTATCTGACTTAAGGTTTCTCTTTTATTGCATAAAACCAATTCAATCAACTCAATTATAACTCGGATTGCGATTTAAGATCAATTAAGTCAGTTCGAGCTCAAATTGCAATTTATGAATCATTAACTTTTCTAGGTATGTAATAACTTGCGTGTTGCATGCTAAGATAGTTAGAAAACTTAATTGGCCTAATAATTAACTCGACTAAGTAACCACTTGCTACATATACATGGTAACTTAAGCCAGTAAATAACAATTTTAAATCGGGATTATAGCTATGGTCATATACCCCTAAATGACACTATAGTTAGGTGCTTAGACCACTAATGGTAGCTCGATGGGTAACTGATAAGTGAAAACACATTGAATAATAGGCACTATAAGTGAAGAGAAGGTACATTGGGCTCAATCTAGGGATATGGGTCCTAATGGGATATACAATATAGTTGGATTGTGATTGGTGGGGCTACATAATGGCAGGTTCACTTAGATGAGGTTACTTAGGTACATAATTTTTGGCGGCATAGAGTTTGGCCACTCTCGTCAACCCTTGGCACCCCCTGCAGTGGAACTTGACACCATGTCCCTAGTCGCGATATCCAAAGTCATGAGTAATCCCATACTGGATGTTAAATATAATAATTAATTAAATTAAATGATTGTCTATTGCATCAATTGTAGGCATGCTTTGTATGTGTGTATGTATTTATGTTATTGTGTATTGGGCTCTCATGACTCATTCCTCTTTTTCTTTTTTAGGTGAGGATATTTTCGATCCACTTTATGATTCAATGGGTTATGGCTTAGATGAGGAGATTTAGGATGAGACCGTAAATATAAACCATGTCGATTTCTATTTCGACTGAGTTTTGTTTGTTTTTAGACTATGTTTTATGTTTTAGTTTATACTTAGACTTATTGGAAGCCGCTTGTGACTCTAAGACATAATTCCCTTTTTAGATGTATTTTGTGGGCCCTATAGGCCTTAAGATTTAGAATACCTTTTCCTACTTATCCACAAGTTTTCATGAGAAACAATCCATCAAAAGTTTTCAAAAATCTAATGATTCACCAAAATGTTTTCACAAACTAACCAACAATTTCAAGATCCTAAAATTGATTTGGAAACTTACTTAGTAATTGTAGTTTTACGCATTCTACTTAAGTAAAGTACGCGATGAACTTTCGAAGCATGGCAACTTTTTTTCTTACATCTCATGTATAAATATACTTTGTATTATGGATGTTCATATATTTGTGCGGTTTCAAACTTCACATGCATTAATTTTATTTCTTTGAAGTTGTTTTGGTCATTAAGTTAAGAATTGTGGAGTTTATGATGCGGTAAAGTTGAGATTTGATGTAGAGTATATGGTGTAATAGAGTTGAGAATTGTTGCAGGGTTTGTGATATCTTGGTGATGAGATTTACTATATGGTGGAGTTGAGATTTAATGTTGTTACATATGTCTTGGTTTAAAAGTACTTTCATAGGCATATTGTAATACGGTCTGTAAGCTGCAAAAGAGAAGAAGAAAGGGTTAAATCTGTATAGAAATCACATGTAGAAGATGCGAGTTTATATAGAAATCGCATGTAAGGATTAAGGTTTTAGTTGACCACATAGCCACATGGCATTTTCTACATGCGATTTTGGGAAAAGTGAAACTGCATGTTAGGCCTACAATTTTCAAATGGTATTTTATAAATTACTTCCATCGGGTTCCTATTTAAAAAAAATACTTTTTCAAGAAGCAGCAAACCGACCCATTTCTCCACAATTTCTCATACATGGGCCTGTATCATCTTATTCATTAATAATAAATCGAAGGACAGGATTTGGCTGGTGGGGCAATCAAAGACTTTGAGACTGTTCATTGTTATTCCCTAGCAATATTATAGATTTACTCCAAAATTTAGCCAAATTAACGGGTTGGAAAGAAGATGGACCAACCGGCAGATGCTAGCAAGTAACATCATCATGCACAACTTAGGAAAGACTTGTTAACTAATATGGCCCCAATTCCTTTTACTCTAAGCTGGCAGTATAAGCTGTCCTAAAAACAAAGTAAACACATCTAAAGAAAGCAATGTCTGTAACCTCCTATAATAATTCGCGTGCCACCTTTTTCATGTCCTTCTTACGTTACATTAACCCCACGTTGTCAACTCTAGAACTTCTTCTGTCCACTGCCTTGCGGAAATTTCTGTCTTAGCTTTGTAACAAAGCTAGAAATGGTATCATTTAGGAGATCACTGATATTTCTAGAGCCAGCGCATCTTAGCTTACTTTTCACCACCCTTTAGGTATTGCATTTCAGATATACTTTATACATGATTTGTACTAATGTTGCCAGAATCAAATCAAAGGTTGATTCGAGAATGAGAAAGGATCAAGGTCAAAAAGATTGAATTAGGTTTGGCTCGGGATTGGTAAAATAGAATATAATTCATATTTTATTTATAAAGTAATGTACAAGGGCGATCAAAGGGTAAATGAAATAGGAAGGAGAAGTAAGCTGTATCAGATAAGGCTTGATATTATGGTGATATGTGAGTGTTATTGTGGGCAAATGTGAGAATATCGTGATTTTGATCTTTTGTGAAAAATCCGGTAGAATAACGACCCCCCCTCCCCTTTTTTTTTTTCCAAAGATGAGTACTCTTTTGAACGAGAAGATATAAGATATTTATAGAATTTTGTTATAAGTTTCGTTTTTTGGATGGTGAAGATGATTAATGGTTCTGAGTGAATGAGCACACATATGCTTTTAAAGTGTGAGTCTTATTGAGAAAGGTTTGATCAAACCGATTGATCCAACGGGTCTTACTCCAAGCTCACTATGCTAAATCTTTTTTGATAATTCCAAAGTATGGACATCCATTCAAGTATAAGTCACAAATTGAATTTAGCCATTACAATTTATATACTCTTAAGATGAACGTATACATCCTCCATTTTAGTTGTCACACTAACCTATAATGGAGCGCATTATTTTTTTCGCGAAACATATGAGTCTCTTTCGTAGCTATCCAATTAAGTATATTAATTTGCACGCATTATCGAAAAGTACATTTGTACTCCTAGTATGGCTACCACAACCACCCCCATATCAAGAAACTAGCATTTTCGAGATCTGCGATGATGGAAAACCCCACCACCACCAACCTATGATGAGCCATCATCGGTGGATATCATGAAAGGAAAGGCCCCACATCAAACAAATAGACCCATGGAGGATGGGTGAAAAGGGTTAAAACCTTGAAACTCCTATTATAATACTATTTTTCATCTCAGAGGCCATCCAGTAATATAAAAAATTTTAATCATACGAGATTAAAAAAAAAGACATACACGCACATGCAACTTTTTGTTTGTTTAGTTTTTAAGCAAAGTTCCGTGTTCTCCCACCTTCCCAATCAAATAATTGTACGTACCAACATACTCCTATTTTCTTTGTCGAATCTTAACTATCGGTTAGGTACGGAAATATATGGTAAAATCGGACACGTAGCATACTGTTTTAATACAGAGTAGATGTAGTAAGATAATTTTTATATGAATTTTATTTTATTTATATTATATATGATTTTATTATTATTTTTTATTTGATTAAATTTAGTTCCTTCTTCTTAGGATTAGTTTATATTAGTATTTTTATTTTAATATAGAAAATCTTTTTATATTTTTCTACTTTTCTAAAATATTATGTTTTGTTATATCCATAAATAAATAAGACATGTAATCATTTTATAACATAATGACTTAATATTTAATAATAAAACTATTTCTCAAGTGGGGTATGATGGTATGGGACCATCAAAATTCATTGTGTGGTATGAAATCATACAAATCAAGAATAGTATGGGGATTATTATAAAAATTTATTGTATGGTGTGAGGCCAAGCAAATTAAGAGTAGTGTGAGGCCATCAGCGATGTGAGACTACTTGATATGTTCATTTTGCATTATCGTTTCATTAAAAAGAAATTATTTATTTCTTAAAAAATTTCACATTTTTTAATTTAATTCCACTTCCATTGTCTAACATCATGTTTACCACTCAAAGATATGATAATCAATTATTCATATTACTTTGGCAAAAAAAGAAAAAAGAAAAGAAAAATCATGAGCATTTTATGAGATATTAATCATAATTACAAAAGGTAAGTGAATAACACTACTATACATGATACCTACCTCAGATTCCAAATGAGTAATAAGAGTCACATAGTAGGTTTTGTGTAGCAATGTTCTAAAACCTCCTTCCATAGAATTAGGTACCGATATGATGTCTTCAACTCTATACCTACGTTGGAACATATAGTCAAAGGTATACAAGGCACAAATTTCAAGATATCATGTAATCGCCCTGTAAAATTTATTAAATAATATAATATATATTAATAAAAAAAATATCATTATATTTCTTTTTTTTCTAGTTAAGAAAATAATAAAAACCATGTTACATTTATGTTGAAATGAAGTAGCACAAGCCCAATACAACCCTAAACTTAAAACTTGCTGCTTCTTTCTAAATAATGACTTTCATTCTAGTTTCATAATATCACATAAGAAAAATTATATATTTTTTTAATATCATAAACTTGAAATTTTTTTGAAGATAGGAAAACTTTAAAAGGTACCTTATACCTTGTAGATTCCACATGTTACAAGTTCTAACGTGATTAAATGATGTTTTGAGATAGATTCCAATTCCAAAATTTAATAATTAATTACTTACAAGATAGGGTGTGGGCAGAGCCTTATATACTACCATGGGGTAGACACAAAATCATATGATTGAGGGGGAATAGATTTATCCTATGCAAGTCAATATTAGAATTACTCATTAAAAAAAAAGCTTGATAGGAAAATGACAATTTAAGAGAATTTTTTTAGTTAATTATAATTTTATGATGAATGAAATTTAATATTCTCCTTTTTAATTAACCTTTAATCATTAATTTTTTTTAACTTAGGGACCAGTACTCCCTTTGGCCCTCCCTAGGATCCATCCATTTGCTCTATCCACAGTATACCTACTCACTCTTAATAATTACAAAAAATAGAAAAAATAACTAATAAGAAAGCATAAGTAAGGTTTTAGATGACAATTAACTTATGACTCTACTAAATTTATAGAACATTTATGTCACAAGACTTTAAGTACAATTGCATTTTTATTGTATAATTACAGTTTTATATTTGCTAATAAAACACTGCACCTAAACATTTTATGATTTAAAAAGTACACATTATTTCAAGAAATTTGAATTAAATATAATTGGAAGTTTAATTTATAAATAGATTTTACTTTCTAAAGAAAATCAATACGAGAATTTAATGACACTAATTTCTAACTATAAGATGAGTAATCCTTATCCCTACCTTTAACTTAAGGACATTAAGGTTTTTCTTTTTTCTTTTTCTTCCCCAACCCACTCGAGATAAAGATCACTTGTTGTGAGTTGAGAAAGGTGCAATTTGATTTGGTACACTTTGTCCTTCAAACTAAATTGAACCGTCTATTACAATTTAATTTTTATTTTCCTAAATCAAGCCTAACCATATGATTCAGTTCGTACGATTTGGTTCATAGTTTTAACCATTTTTATACGTGTTATTCATTTTTTTTTCTATGTATAAATTAATAAGTAATGAAAAATTATAGTTGACGAAAAAATATTTAATTTATTATCATATCTTTATATCACACATCATGTTCATTACTTATTTGATATATTCAAAGTAGTTTTATTATATTTTTCAAGACAATTATGGTTTATATATTAGTTAAGAAGTAAAAATATAAAATAAAAAAGCAATAAGTTACTTAATGAAAACCAAATAAGAAAAGGAATTAAATAGATAATATATAATTCTCTTTTTTAGTCATATATTCCTTAAAATTTTATTCTATTTTGTTTTTTTTTTTCTTTTCTTAGCAAAAATATGAAATAAAAAAATAGTAAGTTATTCAATGAAAATCAAATAAGAGAAGGAATTAAATAGACAATATAAAATCTTCATTTTTAGTCATATATTCTCTAAAATTTTATTGTTATTTTTTTTTTTTTCACGCTTTGATTTAGTTTCAAACAATTCTGTTCAATTCTTAATTTCTTCGAACTTAGAAAGATGGTTTATATCTAATTTATGATTTGATCAGTTTTTTTCCATCCTTAATGGGTATTGGCTTTTAATCATGCCAACATTTAATTAACATGCTAAATATGATTTTGATCTCTATTTCATGATTTCAGTTTTCTAAGTCGAAACTTAATGTAGTTACAATCTATAATGAAAGCAATGAAACTCAAAATCAATTTTAAAGAAAGCCCTCATGTATTTTGGTGAGATTCAACAATAACAATCAATCATGTCAAAAAATTCTTGGGAAAAGTAACGGGAAAAACTTAATTGAACAATAACAGTAAAGGATAAAAAATGAAATAAGTAAACTTAGATTAAAAATTGGGACAAAACATATAACATATAACAACGAATTTTTAGGACACTATCTTTTTTTTTTTCTTTTTAAATTAAGACTCAAGTTTGAATCCTAAATAGAAAATTAGGGAAACCTTAAGGTAGCATTTAGTTGCATGAAAAATGTGGTACTAGATTAGACAGTTATTTTTGTCCTGCGTTTGGTTGACAAAAATGATGTAGGTACTATACAAAAAAGAAATATGGTACTGGGCAAAAGGGCTAATTTTTGTATCATGTGTAATTTTGTACAAAATTTGTGGTATTGGACAAAAACTTAATTTTTTCAAATTCCCTTAACTATCCTTCCATTTCTTTTCCCTTGCATCAGAAAACAAGAAACCCTTTCAACACCTGTACGTGACCTAGGTTCCGCACTGCTCTAGCTGTGGACTTCGTCCCGCTATCGATCGCCGTTTGATTGTCAACGTCTTCACACCGCAGGTCGCCGTTAGGTTCGTTTGCTTGCCTTGTTTCTCCCTTGCTTGCTTTTCTGTCTTCCTCACATGCTTTGTGTCATTGACTTGCTCTATGTTGTTGGCTTTCTCTGTTGCTTTTCTTTGTGTCATAACCTTGTGTCGTCATTTGCTTCTGCTTTTTTTCTTTTTTATTTTTCTATTTCTCTGTTGCTTTGCATCTTCTAGATATGGTGTTGCAATTTGATTTTTGAGGGATTATTATTATCCCTTTTGTGCCATTGAAAATAAAAGGGATATGATAGGAACAAAAATACATAAATTGTTGTAGCCATTGAGTTTTGATTAGTCTCAATTTGGTATAAAATCTAGAGCTCTAACAATTGAACA
Source organism: Laguncularia racemosa (assembly GCA_037954665.1). Classification (NCBI taxonomy): domain Eukaryota; kingdom Viridiplantae; phylum Streptophyta; class Magnoliopsida; order Myrtales; family Combretaceae; genus Laguncularia; species Laguncularia racemosa. Next base: position 253,243 of record JBBMOL010000417.1, read on the forward strand.
TTGTATAACTTCTATGTTTTCCCATTATTCCTCATTGATAAGGTTGTCTATTATTGAATCTGCCCTGTGATTGGACGATCATATTTCACCGCATCAGTGCTTGTAAATTATGAATGATGAAGGTGATGATTAGAATATCGTTCCATTCCTCTACGACTGATCTGAGTCGAATTATGTAGACATGTGAATTGCTGTGTAATATTGATTTACTATTCAATAATATGGATTGCTCAAAAACCGACTATAGCAGTATCCTAGGATTCATATTTGATCTAGAGTATAAATGAACAATTTTTTTCCCTCCATAGTTGATATATAGAGTATATCTGCTTGTGTTCTACTTGCTCCCTTCCTTTCTTTCTTTATTTCTACTTTAGCTAGCCTAGGAGTCAACTATTTACAGTACCATGCAATAGAGGCGGACGCAAAATCTTACTATTGGAGGGCAAATTTATAGTATTAAAATTAATATTAAAATTACTTATATAAAATATCTACTTATAATTATAATACATCATATATATATAGAAATAAATGTATCATCAATATAATCTAATATTGAATAAAAAAAAAGTAAATTTAAACTTCTTTTATATAACAATTACAAATACTTGATATATTATATAAGTGGGTAAAAAAATAAATTTTTTAGTATTTTATTAGGCATATATATTAATTAAAATGTTACTGTCAATTTAAAAAAAATGGAATCAAGATATAAAACTCGTATAAGTTTTATTGTTAACAAAAATAAATTATAAGTATTTAAAAAAATTACAAGTAAAATAAAAATGACAACATAATATGAATAATACAGTATTTTATGATTTCTTTATACTGATTTTGCAAGATTATTTCATTAGTAATGCCATTAAAAAAATATATACATATATGTTTTTCCAATATAAGTGATTAAACAATTGATTATTCAATAATACTCATTTCTTTTCAAAATATTAAAAGAACTTATCTTATTAAATGTAATTATTATTTATCATGAAACTAATAGTAAATAACTAGTGTCTATTAAGAATTTATCCAGTTAAATACTATCATTTTTTATTAATGAAATTTAATTTTACTTGTTATAATGGAGAGAAAAAAGGGAATGCAAATTATTTATTAAGAGATAGATAATAAATGCAACATAAAAAAAAAAAAGCGATTCTAATGAAAATTGAGCTTATGACCTTGAGTACATAAAAATAAATATCAAATCACTTAACCATGTTAAGTTTTATATTAACATTTATATTTAAAAATATAAACATAATACATGTTTTTTATTTTCAAAATAAATTCAATTAATTAATTTTTTCTTCTTCTTTTTTTGTGACTTGTGAAGGCCTAGGCCCCTTCTGACCCCCCTTGGGTCTGCCCTTGGCATGTAAACGATCGACCTCCCTCCTTTTTGGTATTACTTCGGTCTCTTGATTCCCTATCCTAAGTACTTGTCACTTAACCTAAACTTAAATCACTTAACATAAAATCTTAGAAAACAACCTAGATAAAGTATGTAATAATTTTAGTATGATGTAAAGTCATTCAACATTTTCAATACGTTTACAATTTTATAAGCTATTAGGAAAAACAATTTGGAAGTTGAATTCTTAGCAAGTGAGTTCCATGAAAATAGAAGCATTACCCTGCTTAGTTCTTGTACATGTAAGATTAGTTAAAAAACTTAATTCTTATCTTGTTTAATTTGATTCATTTGTAGTTGATATAGAGCATAACTATTTAGGATAGGTTGTTAATTGATTGGATACTAAACCAATTATAGATCAAATATTTGTTAATTTTAAAGTGTTTCAAACACCAAAATTTTGTTGCTTCATAGCTTTCTAATATATATGCATAATATATAGTCAATTTTTATTTTTAATTGAATAGTTAATGGGAATTAAAGTGTGAATAAAAACCTAAGTTGTAAATTTAGAAGTCGAGTTTGGATAGAGGTTCAAATAGGAAGAAATCAAGCTAAGTTCATAAGTAGAAGTAAGGATTTTGAATTTCTAAGTAAATAATATGATTAAGAAGCATGGAAGTTGTAAGAAGAGTCGAAGCTTCTAGAAGCTAGTGTTTTTGAATGACCTAGAAACTTGTGTTTTTTAATGATCATTGGATTAAGGTTGATTGTTCTTTTAGGAAGCATATTGTCGCAAAAGAAGGCTATCAAAAGGAGGATTTTAGAAGCATGCACAATGCAAGTAGTGAAGGTAGAGCTAAGTTTACTCGACAAGTAAACATTTAAAGGTTTTATTTTAGAAAATACTCAAGTAAAGCTTAGGGTAATTTCATGCAATATTTCATATCTTTTGGATTTAGCAAGTTAGAGATATAGAATTCAAACATTTAGGAATAGTTTTAGGGTAGTTATGTTATTTTCTTTCCTTATGGATATTTTATTTCCTTTTTCCATATAGATTTCTAATTTTAGGTGCTTATTCCTTTGTTCTAGTATAAATGTGTAACTCTATGGGTAAAAATAGAATTAGAATGTTAAACGTCTTTGAATAGAATCAATCCTTTAGTTGAGTTTTCCTCAATTATACTATTTAACAAACTTACTAATAAACACTCCATAAGTTATGTCAAATTATTTCTCTAACGTCTAAAATGTATTATGTATAGTGAGTCATATTCATTGTCAATTCAGTCAACCCTAGTTTGATTTACGATTTGTGAAGCATGTCCATATCCTTTATGTTTCTGTTGTTCCTCATATGAAAACCCAACAAGATATTTCCTTTCTACATAATAACCTAGAAAAGCCTGAAATATTATAAGTTTATAATTTATTGCACTTATTGGTTGTGCTTGGGATTTATCTTAGATTTTAAAGCACATCAATAGCTTCTAACAAGACAAGCAATTATGGCTGATTCTATGATGGACTTATGTTCTTTGTTAAGCTATTTTCATTTGAGTAGCCTTTATTATTAGTCAAATCCATATCATTAACCAAAACTAGCCGTTCAACTCCACTCATACAGTATGTGGCTTTTAAAAACTACTATCTAGGAAACCATAATATTGAAGCCACCACAAGGTTGACAAGGCAACAATAACCAACAACATTTTGAGTGCACCTATCATATTCAAAACTATATGGAGGCCAAACCTACATTTAGATTGAAGTTTTGCATCATATGATTTTTAAGCAGGAAATAAAATAATGATTTGATTAAATTTACTAACCATTTTTTAGTGATTTACTAGGGATAAAATAGGTTATTCTATAGTTTGAAATCTGCACATTAGTTGTTTGATTATAATTTTTTCTTCTTTTTCTTTTCTTTTCTTCTTTTTGATAATTGATCTCCATGTATGTGCTAAATGAAGATAAACGTATTAGTTAATACATGGAGTTGATTATTCGTCTTTATTGCCATTTACAATTTGAAACAGTAGATTATTAAGTATTTTTTTTTAACCAATTATGTATTACACAATTGGAAAAAGGGAGATTCAAACTTGTTCCATCTCATAGGAAGAATAGTGTTAATGCTAATTAGGTTGCAAGGCCTTTACAAATTATTAAGTAAATTTACATTTCATTTCTCCCATGTTAAATAATTTTTTCATGAAAGCTGTACAATAATAAAATTTATATAAATTTTATTCTTCAACCAAAATTAGATAAATATTGTTATAGATGTTGTAAAAATAATGGAATAAAAAAAACACCCTTCATTTAGGGACTGTCAAATATATTGTTTAATCGAGCTTAAAGGTTTTTCCCCCCCTAAAACTTTAACAACCAAAGTGAAGTTCACGTTATATTAATCTTTTTTTTTTAACATTTTAAAAGTTTGGGGAGATGGTTTCTAGTAAACATGAATTGTCACCTACTTAAATAATGTGATATTGTTCGTAATATTTTATTAATTTTGGAAACTTTTACATATATCGGCCATTTTTTTATCTTAGTTTCTACTATGTATCAATAAGCAAATATCCTATCTAACAACCCCAATGGATTTTTGAAATTATGTGTAACACCCCAAAACACTAGACTGTGCTATTACTTACCACGTGTCCTTATTTCACAAGAACATGTTAAGGCTCTGAATCAACTCTGATACATTTTAACCTGTAACTCCTATATAAAAACATTTCATACATCTCCAAAATTTCAAATAATTTCATAAACCATATCAAACATCTAACATAGCAGAAGTCTTTGAACACTAAAATAACATTCTTCAAAAGATAATATCTATTACAGTCAAATAACATAATTCCCAAAATCCTAATCACCATAGTAGTAATGGAAATCTTCATCTTCCTCTCTTCATAGTTCACCCAAACTTAAGTTATCTTTTGGTTTATCATCTCTCTCAACACCTATATCTAAAAATATTCCCGGAAGGGTGAGCTAATGCCCAATACGTATAACATAACCACACGTGCAGACAAACATAAATAAGTATCACACACATCATGTAGTACTTAAACATAGATAATCGTTTCATAATACAATTTATGTCCACAAGCAACATTAGGGTACCCATGACCCCCTTAACACACTGAAACATGATTTGGTGATGTGAACTGCCACTACGGGCCCCACACTTATGGTAGACTTAATCTTGGTGATGAGAATTGCCACTACAAGCCTCACACTCATGTTTACTTAAACCTCTTAATCTTGGTGACAAGAACTGTCACTATAGGCTTCACACTCATGTATACTTAAACCTCTTAACCAACATTCAACCTAAATCATTTTTAAGCACGACTCCACTAGGGACAATGTCATACAAGGATCATTAGGGTACCCCCTAGGGATCTACCATGACGGGCCCCTAGGCCGATCCAAGTACATATAACATACAATTTAAACACTTAAGCCAATTCATCCAGTTAAATCAAGTTCGATGCATAAAACTAACTTAAACAAGCACAAGTTAACACACAAGTTACATGTACCTTGAATCCTAGCCTTAAGCACTTCCCATCTTAGACTTAAGCTAAATTGAAATCTATACACATCAACAGGCTCTTCCTAGTGCTTAATCTTAGATTAATATCATTTATTAATTATCTTAATCTTATTCATTTAAGTTCTCTAAAGCTTTACTAACTATTTAGGTTGCGTGAAAATTAGCTTAACTAGAAGTTAAATGGATATATAAGTAAATTATATTTTATTCAATATAGTCATGTTAGGGGTTGTGTTTCTTAACACGGGCTGGAGTACGACCGTGTTAAGGGATGTATATCTTTCGGTGTAAAGTTTAGCTTTAACACGGTTGGAACACAATTGTGTTGGGAGGCCGTGTTCTTCTTAATTCAACACAGTCGAAACACGATTATGTTAGGAGGTTGTGTTACCTTTAACTCAACACGGTCAAAACACGGCTGTGTTAAGAGACCGTGTATCTCTCGGTGTAACTTTCAAACTTAATACGGTTGAAGCATGACCGTTTTGGAAGGCCATGTATCTCTTGGTGTAACCCTCAAACTTAACATGGTCAAAACACGACCATGTTGGGAGATCGTATTATCCTCGACAATCTCCACGAACTTTTAATTCTTCATTCCAAATTCTCCTAAACCCAATTCTCTTTATCCCTAGGCTTAATTTACTCTCTAAAACATGTAATTACAATTAAATTACACGAATTAGATTACTTACTTCAATAATTCCACAAATCGTATTCTTAAGCCGTTGATTCCTGTTCTCGTTTTGTTCTTCCTTAAATCTGAGTTCTGGATGAATAAGGTGAAGTAACTAGCTTAAGTCTTAAATTCAATATTCTCATTAGCCATTTCATAGGAAAACCTTACCTCATGTGATTGGATCGAGCAAAGTTCTCTTAATTGTCTTAGGGTTCCTAAAGAGAACGTCTCCTCCTCTTTCTTTTTTTTTTTTCACTGTGTAGTTACTAAAAGGGTGAAAAGATGAGAGTTGGGGTTAACATGGAATATTTATACTCTAATCGTAGAAAGACATATGCAAGGGGGGTGTTGGCTCGAGAGCGGGGTCACATGGGTATTATGTGCAAACACACTACACGTGGCTTAACGAGGAAGTGACACGTGTAAAGATGATCAAGAGGTGATTGAGACAGGAGGAGGAATAGTTAGTCTTAAATAAAGCCCAACTCTACGGTGACAAGTGTATAATTTGTGAGATTAATGTGGATAAGTGATGATTCGAATCTTTTAGAGGAAATCCGATAGAGTAACCACACTTTTTCCAAAAGAAGTCCTCTCCTTTAATCAGGAGGAATAAGGAATTTATAGTGTTTGGTTATAAATCTCATCCGTTGAATGGTGATGGCAATCAATGGTTCCTAGTAAATGAGGCCTCATATGAGCCTTATATGAATTTAGGCCTACCAAATGCTTTTAGTGTGTATGTGTATAAGTTATATTTAAAAAAGGTTGGATCGAGCAGGCCAATCCAACGTGCCCTACTCCAAGCTCAACATGCTAAACCTCTCCTGATCATCACATAACATGGACTTTACTCTTTGTGTCCTGTCACTTCGGCCTAAAGAGTCAAATATATTAAAATAATAGGGCGTAAGCCCATGAATTAAATTTAGTACCCCTACAACATATATATCCCTCAAATTTTTATTAAATCCTCGTCTTAGCCTTTTTTTTACATTATAATGTTATAACATATATATTGATACGTGTTGAGTCTAATTTTTTATTTCCCATTCTTAATCCGATTTATACTAGACCGTATGCTCATCTAATGTAGACCCTCGACTTGAGTTAGGAATTTCGTTTTATTTTGGAGTCGCCACCCAACTGTAGTTGGGAAAGATTGAATTAGGACTAATTGAGCAGATCAATCCTAATTTGGACCACTAGTCAGCGTGATTTCCTCTTTTCGTTTTTGTGAAAAGAGGAAAGGAAAAACCAGAGTTTTTGAGTTCGGAGGCTAACCTATTAAAACCCTAAGGTTACCACCCTAATCTCCCGAAATCCAAACCTTATCCGAAATGTCTTTTATTTATTTTTGTTATCTTTTATTTTATTCTTGAATAACCTATTATGAGAAAATGATTTTTATTCCTTTTTAGGGTTGCCCCAAATGGGTGCCTACGTACCTGCTATTCAGGATCAAATAAGTCGTAGTTCGCTTTTCTTGAAAAATTTTAGTGTGTTTGTGAATTTTAATTGTGAAATTTCTTTTGATTTATGTTTTTACCATTTTAAGATTTTTCTAAAAAAAAATCTAAGCCTAAGCTTGATAATTTGATTTTTGAAAATGATATTTTAAGGAAAAACCAATTTTGGATTTCTTTAAGGAAATGAATTTTCTAAGTGATAAAATTCTATTTTTTCTATTTTTCAACTCGTTTCTACTATTATAAATTTTATTGATTTTTTATTAAATTTTTTATTATTTTTTATTATTTTTCATAATTTTTTTTATGAATTTCATAATTTTTATTGAAAATTTTTCTCCTAGATTTTTATCTATCCTATTCTAAAATCTAAATTTTTATTATTATTCTTTTCTAATATTTTTATTATTTTCTTTATAAATTTTCTACATTATTATTATTTATTATTATAATTATTATTTTTATTTTTATCATTCATCCTATATTAAATCCTAAAAAAGAAAATCTAATAATCTAATTTCTAACATTTTTTTCTATTTATTGAATTGTAAATAACAAATAAGTAAATAAATAAATTCGAAATAAATAAAATAACTAAATAAATAAAATCAAAAAATAAAAAAATCTGACTTACCTGGATCCGGGTCGGTGTGCGGGTCGGGTCGGGTCGATCGGACATGGCGGCTGGGGATGCTCGTTGACAGCGTTCTGGCGGCCTTTTGAAGCGGGTGAGGTGTCGATTCCTAGGTTTTTAGGGGTGGGGAACTCAGCTGTGGCGATGGATTCCTCCAAAAACGCCTCCTGGTGGCTGTTCGACGCTTGATCGGTGGTCGCGGTTTGAAGAACTCCGACGAGGCTTCGATTCTCTCTTTTTTCTCTCTTTTCCTCACTTTTGATCCATGCTTCTACCTCTCCACTTCATCATCTATTTATAGGCGTAAGAAATCGAGCTGGATAAGCTCGAATTTCCACCGATTGAAGCAAATCGGATTTGCGGTTAAGAACCCATCTCTGATTTGTGCAAATCCATTGATTTGTTGCGATTTGATTCCAATTTGATGATGTTTATCTTATTTCTGTTGAAGATCTGTTGGATTTGTGCAAAAAAATCGAATTAAAACGGTTGAAATTCGGATTTTTCTCCTCGTCGGCGATCTCGGATAGAGGTTGAAGACGATCACGTGCCCGGCGCGTGCGTTTGCCCCGGCCAATCGGATGCTGACACGTGTCCCAAGTAGAGAAAAATTTTGTAAAACGCGGATTCTGCTTCCCCCGCGTTTCGAACCCCTAACCTAGCCCACTCCCGCGCGTACCTAACCCAAGTCCGGACCAGCTGGGCTAGCCCACTTTCGCAATTTTATTATTTTCGCAATTTACATATATGCAATGCGATTTTTTTATTTTTTTGTATTTTTTGAAATTTAAAAAATTTGTAAAAATTATTTAACCCTTTTTATTGCCATTTTTGTAATTATTTTCCAAAATTGATGTCTTTTTCCTATTTATTTTATTTTTTGAATATTTTTCCTATTTTTGCTAAATGGAAAAAATTGGAAATTAATTATTGTTGATTATTATTGATCATTAGGGCAAAAATGGGGTATTTACAGTTGCCCCTTTTTGTAGTAAAGTTTTAAAAACTTAACTACAAAGACAAGAAAGACGCTATTTTTGGCCTCTTGATTGAATGGATAATGCCCTGGTTTGGCTGGTTATCTAGAATTGATTCTTTAGTAGGAAAATGCTCCATGAGCTAATAATCCCACGAGAATTTTGTGATAGTTGGTATTTCTTAGGAAACAACTTAGCAATCTAGAGTAATGTATCCTTCTAAAAAGTGCTTTATGGGCTAACTAATTGGTGATAGGAAACATCTCAAGGATTGTTTAGGAGGGTGTTAATGTAAATGGAATAGCTGATGATAGGAAGCGTCTTAACGGACTAGCAACCTTGAAGAGAAGATTGTTTTAGGAAGCGCTCTTATAAGCTGGCTACCTGTCAACAGAAGCGTCTGACTAGACTAGCGACTGTTTGAAGAAAAATACTTCGAAGAGTGCTCTTATGAGTTGACTAAACGATTCGAGAAGTGTTCCTCTGAGCTAACTAATCGATAGACTCAAAAAGTGCTCCTACGAGCTAACTAATTGATAAATTCGAAAAGTGCTCTTCTGAGCTAACTGATCGATAGATTCGAAAAGTGCTCATCTGAGCTAACTAATCAATAAATTTGAAAAGTGCTCATCCGAGCTAACTTCAAGAAAAGGTGTCTAGGAAAGTGCCCCTTTGTGGGCTAACTAACCTATAGCGACAGGACATGCCTAAAAAAGGTGCCCCTATGGGCTGACATTTTTGAAGGGGTGTTTAGGAAAGTGCCCCATTGTGGGTTGACTAACCTATAGCGAGAAGTGTCTTCTTAGACTCACGACCCTGGGGAAGCAATGTTTCGAAAGGTACCTCTACCGGCTGACCTTAGGAAGAGATATTTAGGGAAGTGCCCCACTGTAGGCTGACTAACCTATAGCGGGAAAAACGTCTCAAAAAGTGCCCTTATGGGCTGAACTTAAGAGAGAATGTTTAGGAAAGTGCCCCTCTATGGGCTGACTAACCTATGACAGGAAGAAATGTCTCGAAAGGTGCCCTTATAGGTTGACCTTAAGAGAGGATATCTAGGAAAGTGCCCCATTACGGGCTAACTAACCGATAGTAGGAAGAAACGTCTCAAAAAAAAGGTGCCCTTGTGGGCTGATCCTAAGAGAGGATGTTTAGGCAAGTGCCCCATTGTGGGTTAACTAACCTTATGCTTTTGAACATGCTTCTACTGACTAGGTTGAATGATTTGATGTTTTCATGATATGTAGATGATAGTTGTTTATATGTTTGCCAATTTATCGTGGATAGCAACCAAACAATCAAACCTTCGTGTTGGTTTGCTCCTACTTTGCTTACTCTTGCTTTAACATAGGGCTGAAGATCTGGATGCGCTTCCTTTATTGTGCGCATGGCTCTTTTGACGGTAGTGTTATCCTACTAATGCACCAGGTTTTAATGCTCAAAAGTAGATAGAATCGTATCACAAAATTTATTGAGATTCATTATCATTTCAATGTTTATCATTCATTGGTGAAGTGGTGGGTAATGTGTTTAGGTATGTTTATTGTAATGAGAATTGGTTGGAATTATCGACCATTCAAAGACATTAACTTTGCTTGTAAGAAATGAAAACTAGACTCAACGAAACTTGTATTGAATATTGGCTTTCATAAACATAGGCAAAAATTCAATTCCCTTACCTAAGGATAGTACGTCTTAACAACATCTGCATTGATGGGGTCTCTCAATTCTGGACCATCCATTTGAGTTAATATCAGAGCTCCTCCTGACAATACCTTCTTCACCACATATAGACCCTCATAATTTGGGGTAAATTTTCCTCTGGAGTCTTGGGCATTCGGGAGAACCTTCCTTAGCACTAGATCCCCTTCTTTGAAGTATTGAGGCCTCATTTTCTTGTTAAATGCTCGGGCCATCCTTTGTTGGTAACACTGGCCATGACACAATGCAGTGAGTCTTTTCTCATCAATCAGATTCAGTTGATCAAGCCTCTTCTTTACCCAATCTGATTCAGTTGACTGAGTTTCTGACAGAATTCTAAATGATGGTATTTCGACCTCGATTGGTAACACTGCCTCAGTACCATACACTAATGAATATGGGGTAACTCCAGTAGAGGTTCTTACTGAAGTCTTATAAGCCATGAGAGCAAATGGCAACAACTCGTGCCAATCTTTATAAGTAGTTGTCATTTTTTCGATGATCTTTTTGATATTCTTGTTAGCTGCTTCTACTGCCCCGTTCATCTGAGGTTGGTAGGGAGTTGAATTTCTATGGTTTATGTGGAATTGTTGACATAAACTTGTCATCGACTTGTTATTAAGATTGGTACCGTTGTCGGTGATGATGGACTCAGGAACTCTACATCGAGCTATTATGTCCCTTTTCAAGAAACGGACTATTACCCCTTTTGTGACATTGGCATATGATGAAGCTTCTACCCACTTGGTGAAGTAATCAATTGCTACCAATATAAACCTATGGCCATTGGATGCTGTCGAAGTGATTGGGCCGATTATGTCGATTCCCCTCATAGAGAAAGGCCATGGTGTTGATAATGAGTGCAACTCGTTGGGCGGAGCATTTATCCGGTTTGCGTACACTTGACACAAATGACAGTGCTTGACATATTTGATGCAATCTGATTCCATGGTTAGCCAATAGTATCCCAACCTCATGATTTTTCGGGCCAACATGTAGCCGTTCATATGAGGTCCACATACTCCTTCATGTACCTCTTTCATCAGTTCACATGCTTCATTTTTATCCACACATCTTAGTAAGGTGGTATCCGACGATCTTTTGTAAAGTATAGACCCACTTAATAAGAAATGACTTGCTAACTTTTTTAGTGTTCTCTGGTCATTCTTGCTAGCCATTTCAGGATATTTGCTTTCTTGGAGAAAATTTTTGATGTCGTGATACTAGGGCTTGTCGTCTTGTGCTTTTTCAATTGCTAAACAGTAGGTGGGCCGATTTTCGATGTCTATTTTCATCGGTTGGACTTCGACTCCCCCTATTATCTGGATCATAGATGCTAGTGTGGCGAGTGCATCTGCAAACGGATTCTAAGTTCTTGGGATGTATGTGAAAGTGATTGCTTCGAATTCTTCTATTAGCTCAGTCAAATGTTGATGGTATGGTACCGGTTTAGGGTCTTTAGTCTTGTATTCCCCTCTTGTCTGTAGTATGATAAGTGATGAATCCCCGTATACTTCTAATTCACGGATTTCCATGTAGCAAGCCATTTTGAGGCCGAGGATGCATGCCTCATATTCCGCGATATTATTGGTATATGGAAATGTGAGTCTTGTTGCTGCAGGGAATTGTGTTCCGTCTAGGGATATCAACACTGCCCCGATCCCACAACTAAATACATTGGCAGCTCCATCGAAGAACATTTTCCACTTAGGGTTTTACTTTATCCCACGGTCTTCTATTGGTATACCTTCCACTGTTAATATATTTTCGTCAGGGAATTGGGTTTGTAGTTCTTGGGAATCTCCCTTGCCAGGGTGTTCTGCCAATTGGTCGGCTAAAGATTGCCCTTTCATCGAGTTTTGATTTATGTATGTGATATCAAACTCCAATAAGAGCATTTGCCATTTGGAGATTCTCCCTATCAAAACGAGTTTCTCTGCCAAGTACTTCAGAGGATCATGTCTTGTCAACAGCTCAATATGATAGTAAAGGGTATACTGCCTCAATCGGTGCATGACCTAGATCAGAGCATAGCAAGTCCTCTCTACTTCCGAATACCTCTGTTCCCCGTCTGTGAATTTCTTGCTCAAATAATATATGGAACGCTCTCTTCCCTCTTCATCTTTTTGCCCCAACACGCATCCCATAGATTCAGGAAGTATCGTGAGGTATAAGAATAAAGGCTTCCCTTGCTTCGGAACTACCAAGACTGGAGGTTTTATGAGATAGTCTTTGATTGTCTCGAATGCTTCTTCGCATTCGTCATCCCATTCTACTGTGGCATTCTTTTTCAACAGACGGAATAGTGGCTGGCACTTATCTGTGAGCTGTGAGATAAAATAAGCTATGTAATTTAATCTTCCCAGCAAACTTCTTACCTCTTTGACAGTACGTGGAGAAGGTAGCTCTAATATAGACTTTACTTTGTCAGGGTCGATTTTAATGCCTTCCCGGCTTATGACAAACCCTAACAATTTACTCGTTGTGACCCCGAAAGTGCACTTCTCCGGATTTAACTTGAGCTGGAATTTTCTCAATCATTTAAACAATTTTCTTAGGATATCTGTATGGCTCTCTTCTTCTTTAGACTTAGCTATCATGCCGTCGACGTATACTTCGACTTCTCGATGCATCATGTCATGAAGTATCGCGACCATGGCTCTCTGATACGTTGCCCCGGCGTTTTTCAAAACGAAGGGCATGACTTTGTAACAAAAAGTTCCCCATGTTGTGATGAAAGTCGTTTTGGTTTTATCTTCTTCAGCCATTTTTATCTGATTATATCTTGAGAAACCGTCCATGAACGAGAAAAGATGGTTTCCTGTAGTGTTGTCTACTAGAACATCAATGTGAGGTAGGGGGAAGTTATCCTTTGGCGTAGCTTGGTTTAAGTCTCGGAAGTCTACGCATACGCGTACTTTTCCATTCTTTTTCATAACGGGGACTATATTCGCTACCCATGCTGGGTAATCGGACACTTCGATGAACCTTACTTCTAGCAATTTCTTGACTTCTTCCTTGATCTTTAGTAAGATGTCAGGCCTAAATCTTCTCAATTTCTGTTTTTTAGGTTTGACATCTTCCCTTGTGGGAAGCCTATGAACCACTATTGATTGGTCTAGTCTTGGCATGTCACCATATGACCAGGCGAACACATCTACATACTCCGTTAACAACTCGATCATCTCACATTTTTGCTCGGCACTTAAACTGGTCCCGATTTTGAGGTTTTTAGGTTTCTTAATGCTTCCTAGATTTACTGTCTCCACCGGCTCGTCGATTGAAATTTCGCTTTGTTCATGTTTTTGCCAATTTTTTTGTATTATTTCGTGGTCACGGATATCGCCTCCAATAACTGACCCAGCAGCGTTGGAAATGATATCAGCGTTTTTATTTTCTACCTGCGCGAAATGTCCCTGATGTTCGATGGTAGGAGATCTGGGTGAAGTAAAATGAAAGCAGATATATACAAACTGTAATTGAATTATAAAGAAGTCTTAATAAAAATTGTTTAACAATCGTTCTCTATCCTTGAGCTAACCTAGCGCTATTAATAGGATAACAGAACCAATTATTGAGAGCTGGATGCTATTTGGACGTGCGAAGGGTTGGACTCCCATTGCTGACGTCATCTTCGCTTATCTTTGGCTCTTGAATGGTAGTTGTTTGTCTGAAAGAATGTTGGAGGGGTGGAATGTGCATTGGGTTATTGCTTGGCTTCTCTTTCATCCTGCCTTTGACACCTCTGGCTTGTACCTCTTCTTGGGGTATAGGAATGTAGTCAATGATGGTCTTATTGCGGTTGTCGTTGTTGTTGCCACTGTTTGCCATTCTGGTTCTTGAATGGATCTAGATTGGGCTTCTGGGAAGATTCAATTGTTTGGAAGCTATCTTTAATACTTGGCGCGCATTTTTTCTTAATATGATGCAGGTATGTAAATGTGATGCATGTGTCACACGAATGCTAAAATAAAGGGGCCAACGATTGATTGATGATATAACACTGAAAATTTATTTTTATTAATACTGGAAACTTGGAGTTCGATACTTAAAAAAAAACGAAAAAGTACAATAGGGATCTATTTCCTAGTTCTCTTAGTCTTCTGCTGCGTAGGCGCTGATTTCCCATGGATGACAGCTTCCAATTCCCTTGACCCTGGCTTAGGTCTTGAGTGGGAATGATCTTGTGTGGCCTAATGAAGAAAGTTGCGGGCTCTATTTCCCATAGATGGAGGATGGCCCGTACCAAGGGCGAGTTCATCTCCATCTTCATTAGTGAGAGGATGGGCCCTATTTTTTGCTGGATGAAGGCCTGCTCCTCTAGGTTGTATAGGGTGAACCAGTGGTCCAATACCAATTTCGGATCCAGAGGTTTGCACACTTGGATTTCTTTGCGAAGGAGGCAATCAACTGCGGTACTAGCCATCTATTACAATAGAAATTTCCTAATTGCAACCAGAACTATGATAACATTACAGGGAAATATATTTGAGCTCTATGAACAGAACAAAAATATTACATCATCAATCTATTGTCAGCCCATGACGTTATGTATGCAAATAGGTAGGTTCTAACAGGTCTCCAAGCTTTATGGCCTCCCGCATTCTCGGAGAAATGGATCTCAAGCCATATCGAAGCATTGGGTGGGGTAGCCTAATCAGTCCCAAACGGTGATCATATCACTTCGCCTGAAACCTACACAATGGCCCCCCGTCTTAGGGTCCTAAGACAGCCCGGGTTTGACCATATCTACTTACACAATTGTATGCATGCAGACTCAATAACTAAAGTAAAGCTGAATTCTAACTTTTAGCTAAATCCCTTAAAGGTTAGCAATAATATAACAAATCAAAAACATTTCTCAGAAAGGAGTAATTTGAGAAGATTCAGGTGGCTAGCCTACTAGAGAATGTATTTCCCTAGCGGAGTCGCCATCCTGTCGAGTCTAATTTTTTATTTCCCATTCCTAATCCGATCTATACTAGACCCTATGCTCATCTAATGTAGACCCTCGACTTGAGTTAGAAATTTCATTTTATTTTAGAGTTGCCACCCAACTATAGTTGGGAAAGATTGAATTAGGATTAATTGAGCAGATCAATCCTAATTTGGACCACTAGTCAGTGTGATTTCCTCTTTTCGTTTTTGTGAAAAGAGGAAAGGAAAAACCAGAGTTTCTGAGTTTGGAGGCTAACTTATTAAAACCCTAAGATTATCACCTTAATCTCCTAAAATCCAAACCTTATCCGAAATGTCTTTTATTTATTTTTGTTGTCTTTTATTTTATTCTTGAATAACCTATTCTGAGAAAATGATTTTTATTCCTTTTTAGGGTTGCCCCAAATGGGTGCCTACGTACCTGCTATTCAGGATTAAACAAGCCGTAGTTCACTTTTCTTGAAAAATTTTAGTGTGTTTATGAATTTTAATTGTGAAATTTCTTTTAATTTATGTTTTTTCCATTTTAGGATTTTTCAAAAAAAAAAATCTAAGCCTAAGCTTGATAATTTGATTTTTGAAAATGATATTTTAAGGAAAAACCAATTTTTTATTTATTTAAGGAAATGAATTTTCTAAGTGATAAAATTCCATTTTTTTCTATTTTTCAACTCGTTTCTACTATTATAAATTTATTGATTTTTTATTAATTTTTTTATTAATTTTTATTATTTTTCATTTTTTTTATGAATTTCATAATTTTTATTGAAAAATTTTCTCCTAGATTTTTATCTATCCTATTCTAAAATCTAAATTTTTATTATTTTCTTTATAAATTTTCTATATTTTTATTATTTATTATTATTATTATTATTTTTATTTTTATCATGCATCCTATATTAAATCCTAAAAAAAATCTAATAATCTAATTTCTAACATTTTTTTCTATTTATTGAATTATAAATAACAAATAAGTAAATTAATAAATTTGAAATAAATAAAATAAATAAATAAAATCGGAAAATCCGACTTACTTGGATCCGGGTCGGTGCATGGGTCGATCGGACACGGCGGCTGGGGATGCTCGTTGACGGCGTTCCGACAGCCTTTCGAAGCGGGTGAGGTGTCGATTCCTAGGTTTTCGGGGGTGGGGAACTCAATTGTGGCGATGGATTCCTCCAAAAACGCCTCTTTGTAGCTATTCGACGCTTGATCGGTGGTCGCGG
This sequence comes from Laguncularia racemosa, assembly GCA_037954665.1. NCBI lineage: Eukaryota > Viridiplantae > Streptophyta > Magnoliopsida > Myrtales > Combretaceae > Laguncularia > Laguncularia racemosa. The sequence continues at coordinate 269,816 of JBBMOL010000417.1, forward strand.
TTTAAAGAACTCCGACGAGGCTTCGATTCTCTCTTTTTTCTCTCTTTTCCTCACTTTTGATCCATGCTTCTACCTCTCCACTTCATCCTCTATTTATAGGCGTAAGAAATCAAGCTGGATAAGCTCGGATTTCCACCGATTGAAGCAAATCGGATTTGCGATTAAGAACCCATCTCCGATTCTTGCAAATCCATTGATTTGTTGTGATTTGATTCCAATTTGATGATATTTATCTTATTTCTGTTGAAGATCTGTTGGATTTGTATAAAAAATCGAATCAAAACAGCCGAAATTCGGATTTTTCTCCTCGTCGGCGTTCTCGAACAGAGGTTGAAGACGATCACGCGCCTAGCGCGTGTGTTCGCCCCAACCAATCGGATGTTGACACGTGTCCCAAGTAGAGAAAAAATTTGCAAAACGTGGATTCTGCTTCCCCCGCGTTTCGAACCCCTGACCGAGCCCACTCCTGCGCGCACCTGACCCTAGTTCGGACCAGCTGGTCTAGCCCACTTTCGCAATTTGCATATATGTAATGAGATTTTTTTATTTAGTTGTATTTTTTGAAATTTCAAAAATTTGTAAAAATTATTTAACCCTTTTTATTGCCATTTCTGCAATTATTTTCCAAAATTGATGTATTTTTCCTATTTGTTTTATTTTTTGAATATTTTTCCTATTTTTGCTAAATGGAAAAAATTGAAAATTAATTATTGTTGATTATTATTAATCATTAGGGCAAAAACGGGGTGTTTACAATACGTCATAAAAATTTAGGTATTAGATTATGTATATCGGTTAAGAGATTGAAGTTGAAATCTAAACTCCTAAACTAAACTCAAGATTATCAATATATCAAATTACATTTTTAATAATTAAAAATCAATTGATATTTTGTACATACATCATGGCGCACCTTCAACTAAGATACAACTTTTTTTCACCTTAAGATGCTATATTTTTATACAAGAATTTTTATCACGATTTATATTTAAAAGTTTTATTTTTTCATTTCATAGCATGTAAACAAGAATACTTTAACTAATTGGTTTGTACATGTAAATGAATTTTCATAGGGAAATGACATCTCAAAGAATTTGTTTTGTATTTGAATATTGGAATCACAATAAATGTTAGAATATAGTCTTTTAACATATCATAATTTTAATTATGCAACACTTTGAAATATATTAGATTTCATATTTCTTGCGTTCATATTTTAGTTTTAGGATATGATTTTGTTATCTATTTACCATCAAGTTTTTTTTTTTTTAGTGGTTTCTACATTATACAAACATTTTTGTTTGTGGTTGTCAAATATTTTGTTGTTTTAATTTTTCTTACTATTCAAAATCATAGTAGATTTATCATCAATGTTTTATGAACCCATTCTGTTTATATATTTAATTGGAATTTTCAATTAATATTAATTTTCTTTTTGTAATTTATGTCTCCTTCTTAAGAATTCTTATTTAGTACAATATTTCAACCCTAAAGCATTAGGCACATGATATCTTTGTATGTATATGCTAAGTGATTTGAGTAATTTAGTTTTAATATCGAAATGTGGCAAAAACACCAACTATTTAACTTGGAACACTCACATCACGCATTCATTGTTGGCTTGTTTTCTTTTACTAATCGGTGAGATTATGGGGGAAAAAAAAAAGTCAAGATATGGATTATATGGACTAGATGTACCGGGTACAAACGATGGTCTTTTATTTTATTTTATTAAAAGTAAGTTTACTTCCTATTTTTCTATTTTAAATTCATGGTAAACCCAATCCACGTGATATATCTAAGAAAAGATGATATGATAGATAGGCTTAGAATGCTAGGGAGATGGATGATCTTACATACGGGAAAATTCTATTTTGTTTGTCGTAATGTTACATGAATACGCACGTACTAAAAAAGAATCATTGTGGATCCATGCACAACATGTCTCGTACTTGTAAATCAGTAGACCTGAATCTGAATCGGCACACCTCCACACCACACGCAGTAGAAATAGAAAGATGTATGGGATTGGGAAAAAAGGCACGTTGCCACCAATTACGGCATAATACAGCAAAAAAGGGGCCTTCACGCATTATTGATGAGAAGCTCCACAACACCAACCAAATCTGGCTAGTTTTTCACCAAACTTGGCGTGCAATATCAGCTTGCCATGAAAAATAAAAAATAAAAAACCTTGAGATTTAGGCTGTTGATACTCTCTTTTTTAATTACGAAAAGAACATTCCTCACATCCTCTATATGGTGGATAACGCCACTCATTTATTACTTTTACAAATTGATGGATGCTTGTTGTGCAAGCACATCCTTTATCATTTGGATGCAAATGGAATTACTTTTTTTTTTTTTTTTTTGAACCACCGTGTGGTGTACATAAGTTCTTCTGCTAAATGAATAGGGTACAAAAAATGCTAAAATGGAGATTAATTTCTATTGACGACAATTCATTAACCTTTACCAAAAGTACAAATAGAAAAAGGTGGATTGGATATGAGAATTTTCTTATAATAAGGGATCGGTTATCTACATCTTTATTTTCTCTACTTTATCACTTACGCATTAAATAAATAAAATTGATTTCTCACCTTCCCATAAGCCTTGGACCTGGACGGTGGAATCTATCGAACGTGAGAGTGAAATTTTTCAATTTTTATTTTTTAAATTATATTCTTTTCTATAAAAGTAAAAGATTATCTGTTGAATTGTCCATATAATCCAAAAAGGACCCTCCAACAGTAATAACTAATGAGCTTCGCGTCATTTGAAAGCACCCAACCTTTACATTATTACATTACACCCACCCTCCATCCTATTTATTCTCTGCATCTCCATCCTCTTCCTCTGTCTCACTGCCATTTCTCATACCAACAGTCCTAGGTTTCTCTTACTGTCTCCACCTAGTGCGCACATTAACCCCTCTGGGTGCGCAGGTTAAAGAAATAAAACATCGGCCGCAGCAAAAATGGGACACCGCAAGCTTTTGCTTTTACTACTTGCGTTTATCAGCATTGCCACCGCCGGAGTCACCGCCCAATCTCCCGCGCCACCTGCACAAACTCCTCCCTCTCCTCCAGCTCCGCCTGCACAAACCCCTCCTGCTCCGCCAGCCCAAACTCCGCCTGCACAAACCCCTCCTGCTCCGCCAGTCCAAACTCCTCCCGCCACCTCCCCCTCCCCTCCACCAACATCTTCTCCCCCACCGGCAACCACTCCACCCCCAACATCCACCCCTCCTCCTGTTTCCTCCCCACCACCGACAACACCTCCACCAGTTTCATCTCCTCCTCCAGCTACCCCACCTCCGGCGAGTCCTCCTCCGGCTTCTCCACCTCCTCCGGCGACTCCACCACCTGCTCCTCTCGCTTCTCCCCCAGGTTTAGTTCCATTTGTGGCACCAACTCCAGCGAGTGTGAAGTCTCCGGCACTCTCACCATCTTTACTGAGCCCTCCCGCGCCACCCACCATGGCTCCAAGCCCGACCTTAACTGTGGCAGCTCCTGGTCCGTTGCAGAGTGATCAGGTATATACAATATATAACTACTTGTTTCTTCTACTCTACACATCTAATTTGGCATATATTATTATTATTATAAAAAAGCCGCGCTCAAAATAACACAAATGCTCTGTTCCTTTGATAGCATTTATTGCATATAAGCAGGAAAACATTGTAAACGTTGGTGAATGCATTTTATGTCTTGCGAATTTTATCACAAGGCCATTTTCCTTGAAAATATGATGCAACTAAGAAGGTTGTACACTATATATCCAAAGGAAATGAAAGATGAAGCGTACAGGACTTGTTTTAATTTAATTCTATTAAAAGTAAGATTTATAATACATTATAAACGAAAATTTCAATCTCATGCCCTATTATTATTTTTTTAAATGGATTTTAAGTGAGCTTTCGGTCATTAGTGTTGATAGACAGAGCATGGGGATCGAGGGGTCTAAGTCTAATAGATCTAATTAACTTTTAACTCAAACCTAAAAGCGAAAGGTTTCTCCTGTGAGTCCTGAGAAGGTCAACATCGTGGAGACCGGGATGGTACGTATCGAAAGATCACACTCACACATCGCTATGCATTTTGCTCTTGGGATGTTTCAGATGTGTTTACGTTTAGCCCTTGTTTATGAGATTTAAGTGTTTAGGCCTATACCCTTTTCTTTACTATTTTACCCTTGGAAATATACTAAAATAAAAATAAATATATATAATTAAAGATAAAATAGTTATTTAATAATTCAAATGTAATTTCTTTTTTAAAGATTTAATGTATGAATACTCGATTTCGAATAAAAAGGTGAAAGGCACTTTTGCAAGATTCATTTAATATTTACTTTATTACAAAACTAGAAAAAAAAAAAAAAGAAAAAAGGTGACATTCATCTTTCAAAACAAGGATGTATTTGTTTAATCTTAACTATTTTTCTATATATTGGCCCATGGGATATAGTGGCCAATGCCAAGCAATAGTAGTCAAATATCATGAAAAATGTAAACAAAATAAATATAGGAAGTGACGTTACATTAAGAAATGGAAATCATTTTATACAGTAAAAATTTCTAACCACCGTTATCAGTAGTTGCAAACTATCACCATTGCCTATAACAATTCTACCATTGTTTCATTGCTGCTAAGAATTAATAATAACAGTACATAGTGATTTTATGATTAAATTCCACATTTGCAAAAGTAACTTATAATAAATCTAAAAATTATTGGCATGTGCCTCTCTAGTTACAGTTATATGGATAGGTTGTTTGTTATTATCATCTTTTAACTTCCATAAACCTTGCATCTTTGCAGAGTGGCGCAGAGGCAATGTGGAGTATGCAAAAGATGGTTGGAAGCCTAGGGCTGGGAATGGTCTTCCTAGCTCTAGGTTTGCTACTCTAGACACTAGAGACAGACACATGCATGCTTTTGGTGCCTTGGCTGTTCAAGATTAGAATCATTTGCTCATGTCCTTATATGAATATATTACTAATGGTTTCTTACGGAGGGATACTCCTACCTTATATTTTGAGCTGCACATTTGTTTGGATTCTTTGAGGGAATTATTCAGAGCTTTTGTTCTTGAGAGAGTTGCTTTTCATATATTGAGATTGTTCATAGTAATCTCATCTTTCCCTCTCTTTTATCACTTACATTATTCCTTCTTCTATGCTTCATCTTTTGCGTTACAATACAAGTAGCGAGTGAATGATGATTGTGAGTAACCCCTAAATCTTTAGCAAATATAACAATGAAAAGTAAAATGAATGCTATATTCTTCCTTAAACAAGGTAAGTTTGAAAATTATTCTTGAGTTGGAAAGTTTGTTGCAAATGGACCTAAAGATTGGGCATAAATCAACATGTAACAATTGGATAGTTAGTTGAAATTTTGGTTAAATAATTATACGAGTTTAAATCATTTACTATCGAATTAAGCTCAAGGAGAAATAAAAAGTAGTTTACTATATTAAGTAGCACTTTTGAATTTTTGGTTTAATTTTAAGTTCAAACTATAGAATCAAGTTTGGATGAGTTGAAAAAGAATTTGCATTTAGCATCTATTTAATCTAAAAGAATGAAACTTTAAAAATTAGCTAGCCTAATTGGGTTCAACTCAATTTTTGAGATATCTCCATTCATGTGCTTAGTATAGTCTTTATTTTTATACCCTTTATCTTTGAATTTAATTCTTGTCTTGAGTACTTACAATTTGTATATGACAACTTAGTTATTGGTGCTTAAACAACTTCGGGTCCTATGCTTTTAGTTGTAACATATACTGTAGATCATGTATTTATAATAATAGAACATCATATTAAGAATAAACTTACTTGATTGGAAACACATGATTGACAGCAGAAGTAGAATCATAATAGCACAAGCTAGTCTCCTACTTCACTCTCCCTTTCTATGGCGGCTTTCAATAGGTAGATTCACTAGTTGGAAGTGAAGAGGGGACTTAGTCACATACTTATATAAAACCCTAATAAAACTCTCCATCAAGACTCTTAATGGATTTGGCCTATACAACCGCCTTACTACGTTGGCTCAACAAAGATGTATATAGTCCATATCTTGTGATCACATTTACTTGGACCCGTCATGTATGTTTCTATACCAAGACTAAACCATCAACCCATTTTATTAAAACAAAAATTTCCAATTAATATTAGCCCACAATTAAAAAAAAAAAAAACTCTAACATTACTATCTCTCTTTCTCTTAATTAATGATATCATTTCTTTTCTTGCAAGGAAATTTCTTATTACAATCCGTTTTGGTTGTAGAATTAACATTTTAATATTTTACCCTTACTTCTAAGAAATTTATTTGTGAGTAAACTTTCTAATTGTATCTTATAAAATTCATTTGCTTGATAGACAAACATAATGAGCGAAGTGTTGAAGACTTAGACTAACATCATAAACTAAGTGTAGAAGACCTCATTTAAATCTCACCTATAAAATCCGAGCCGAGTTATGAGTGTACAAACTTGAGTAACTTAATACATTTTGTTCAAATCTCATATTGCTACAACATGATTCACTTATGCTATAAATACACAAGTTTCTTCAAAAACCATATTACTTTTCATTTGCTCCTCACCTTCTAAATGTAAGAACCTACGACACATCTTTACTAGCATTTTTGAGCTAAATTAAATGTATTTAGTGAGACATCAATTTTTCTTATTCTTTACTTAAGATATGTACACTTATCTTTTTATCTCTAGACTTTTGTTTTATGTGTTGATGGGTTTTCCTTGTATCTTTTAGATTTTTTTTTTATGTTCTTTTTATTATGAATCGCTAAATTTGTTTGAGGACCACAATGTAGTTGAAGCTTAAATATTCATGCTAATATAGTAGATTTTAGGCATGATTTTGTGGTTTATGTGTTAAATGTATATGTTTAAAGAATTTAATGTAATATATGACTTATGGGTTTGAAAAGATAGTTATTTATCATAGTTGAAATTTACTAGAGATCAAATTTGGATAATTATATACCTAATTAGCCTATATGGTCTAAAATGAATATTAGAACTTTAATGCACTTGCGAATTGTCGATTTGCAATGGAAACATACGTGATCAAACTTTAAGAGCATATTTGTAATGCTTGAAAGATCAACGAATATTTGACTAGTATAATCATATATAATTATAAAAAATGACCTATGAGTATTGAATAAACAATGATGTTATCATAGGTCCTTGGTGAAGTGTAGTGAGCTCACTTTTCATGCTTTGTTTAGCTTTGATTCCAATTTACATCTTTGATTAGCTTAGTTTAGTTAGTTTTTTTAAACTCCATTTTGTCATATCCCACCTAAGATGGGAGCTAACGAGATCCTAGTATTTGTTACATGATCTAAAGGATGAAAATTTTCACTTACTTTTTTATATTACTTAATGGCCAATACTCTTGTTAGCAGTCAGCACTTAATTTTACTTGATGAAAAGGCACCTTAGATCACGATATCGAGTTGGGGTTTTAGATTCACCTCTACCATTACAAGAGTCTTCATTTTTGTGCTCAAAATGTGTCAATTTTAGCTTTGACATGGCTTTGTCATCATTCCTCTAACATGTCCTTCATGAGGTAGAAAGAATTGAATTGGACTTTAGTCAACTATCCTTCAATTTAAGTTGTTTTTTAACCTTTATTGCCATAATTATAAGTCCTCCAACTTCACATAATGCTACAACTCCATAATATTAGCAACTCCCAATTTAATCCATTTAAAATTCTAGTCATGACATCTTATTGATCTTCCTTAACATTCCCTATAATAGTAGTGTAAACACCCTATTTTTTCCATAGAAATGAATAATAATTGATAATAATCAATTCTTAATTTTTTCCAATTTTTTTCAATTTTTTTAATTTGGCATAAATAATAAAAATATCAAAAAATAAAAATAAATAGGAAAACACATCAATTTTGAAAAAAAAAATGATTTCAGAAATGGCAATAGTAAATAATAAATAATTTTTACAAATTTTTGAAATTTCAAAAAATACAAAAAAATAAAAAAATCGCATTGCATATATGCAATTTGCGAAATTAGAAAAATCAGGAAAGTGGGCTAGCCCAGCTGGTTCGGACCACGGGCTAAGGCGCGCGCGGGGGGGCTCGATTGCAGGTTCAAATCGCGGGGGAAGCAGTTTCCGCGTTTTGCATTTTCTTACTTATCCAGGACACGTGACAACTTCCGATTGGCTGGAGGAAACGCCCGCGTCGGGCGCATGATCGTCTTCTACCTCGGGCCTGAGATCGCCGGGGGAAGAAAAAATTCTCATTTTGGCTGTTTCGATCCGATTTTTTGCACAAATCCAACAGATCTTCAACATAATTGAGATAAACATTATCCAATTGGAATCAAATCTCAACAAATCAAAGGATTTGCACGAATCGGAGTTGGTTTTTAACCGCAAATCCGATTTGCTTCAATCGGTGGAAATCCGAGCTTATCCAGCTCGATTTCTTACGCCTATAAATAGAGGAGGAGTAGAGGAAGCCAAATCACGGATCAAAAGCGAGAGAAAAGAGAGAATCAAAGTCCGCCGGAGGAGTTCGAACCCGCGACCGTCGATCAGGAGCTATTTCTGGAGCAAACCACCAGGAGGCGTTTCTGGAGCAAACCACCACCATCATTAGATTCCTCACCCTCGATAACCTAGGATTCGACACCTCACCCGCTGCAAAAGGCCGCCGGAACGCCATCAATGAGCACTCACTGCCGCTGTGTCCGACCCGACCCGCTTTGACCCGATTCGACCTGACCGACCAGACCCGCGCACCGACCCGGATCCAGGTAAGTTGGATTTTCCGGATTTTTTCGAATTTTATTTATTTTATTTGTTTTTATTTGATTTATTATTTTATTAGTTATTTATTTATTAATTTATTTATTTGTTATTTATTTATTTATTTATGTTTTATTTATATTTCCATAAATAGGAAAATATTAGAAATTAGATTTTTTTTAGGATTTAATAATTTAAAAAAAATAATAAAAACGTAGAGAATAATAATAAAAATATTAGGAAAATAATAATAAAACTTTAGATTTTAAAATAGGATAGATAATAACTTAGGATAAAATTTTTAACAAAAATTCACAAAAATTATGAAAAATTAATAAAAAATTATAAAAATCATGAAAACTCATAAAAAATCATAAAAATCATAAAAATTACAAAAATTAATAAAAATTCAAAAATTATAAAAATGAGTTTTATCACTTAGAAAAAATCATTTTCTTCAAAATCCAAAATTGATGTTTTTCCTAAAAATCATTTTCAAAGTCAAATTAAAGCTTAGGCTTAGATTTTTTTAGAAAAAAAATCCAAAAAATGATAAAAACATAAAGCAAAAGAGATTTCAAAATTAAAATTCACAAACACACTTAAAGTTTTCAGAAAAGTGAACTACGACTTGTTTGATCCTGGATAGCAGGTACGTAGGCACCCATTCGGGTCAACCCATAAAACGAAATAAAAAATCATTTTCTTGAAATAATTCAAAAACATAATAAAAAGTAACAAAAACACAATGAAACACATTTCTAAATAGGAACAATTTTAGGAGATTAGGTGGTAACCGTAAGGTTTTAATAGGTTAGCCTCCGGACTTAGAAACTCAGGTTTTCCCTTTTCCTCTTTTCAAAAACGAGAAGGGGAAATCACGACGATTAGTGGTCCAAATTAAGACTAATCTGCTCCTTTAGTCTTAATTCAATCTTTCCCAACAACAGTTGGGTGGCGACTCCAAAATTAAACAAAGTTCCTAACTCAAGTCGAGGATCTATATTAGATGATCATAAGGTCTGGTCTAGATCGGATTAGGAATGGGAAAATTCAAAATTAGACTCGACAGGATGGCGACTCCGCTGGGGACCCATGCCAGTAAGCTAGCCACCTGAATCTCTTCGAATGGTTTTCTTTAAGAAATGTGTTTCAATCGTTATTATGTTACTAACGTTTCAAGGATTAGTTAGATTTTCAGTTTTTGTGGGGGTTTGCATGCATAATGTCTGTGTGAGTAGATGCGGTCGAACCCGGACCGTCCTAGAAACCTAAGACGGGGAGCCATTGTGTAGGTTTCAGGCGAAGTGAGTTGATTCACCGTTCGGGACCGATTAGGCTACCCCACCCAATGCTTCGATATGGCCTGAGATCCATTTCTTCAAGAATGCGGGAGGCCATAGAGCTCGGGAAGCAGTTAGAACCAACCTGCTTGCATACATAACATCATAGGGTTGACAATTGGTGGCAATGTAATGGTTTGTTATTTTGTTCATGGAGTTCAAATTTATTTCCTTGTAATGCTTTCATAGTTCTATTTGTAAATAGGCAATTTCTTATTGTAACAGATGGCTAGCACCGCAGTCGACCACCTCCTCCGCAAAGAAATTCGGGTGTACAAACCTTTGGACCCAAAGTTGGTACTGGACCATTGGTTTACCTTGTACAACCTAGAGGAGCAGGCCTTCATCCAGCAAAAGATCGGCTCCATCCTCTCATTAACAAAGATAGAGGTGAATTTGCCTTTAGTCCGGGCCATGCTCCAATTATGGGAAATCAAACTAGCTGCTTTCTTTATCGGGCCGCATGAGATCACCCCTACCCTGGAGGAGTACACCCAGTTACTACAGGCTCCGGCACTAACTGATCAAATCTACGCACCAGACCTTGAGGCCGGGCCAGCCGGTACCTTCAGCAGATTATTAAGCATCCGTAAGACAGCCGTCAACAAAGCCCTGGCAGACTGTAATGGATATTGCATACGTATGGATGATTTAGAAGCCTGGTTCATCGCCCGAGAGGACAATGGGGATAGGAAGGACATACTGTGTGGGGACCCCAAGACTTACAGACGGAGAAGGGTGAACGCTTTCATCTTGACAGCCTTCGCCACTATACTGTTCCCCACTGGGACCTTCTATATTCACTATCGGGTTGCAGAGCTGGTAACCCAATTTCTGGAGGGAAGATCTTATATCACGGCTCTACTGGATGAACAGATCCGGAACTTGAATTTCCTCAAGAAGAAAGGTCATGGGATCCTTTGCTCAAGCCTCAACCTTCTGCTGATATGGTTTGTAAGCCACCTTAAGTGCTTCGGGTTGAACATGGTCCGAAAAACCTTAGCCCAGCAGGTGGATCTCGTAAACTCATGTATAGAAAAGGTGAAGCTGCCTGACGACCTTACCAGCCACAGTTGGGTAGAGGTACTTAGAAGTTTCAGTGCTGAGGATATTCTGTGGACAGCCAGGTGGAGTTGTTGTAACAAAATCATCTTGACCTGCAGAAACTTCCAAGCAGTACCTTTAATCGGAATCAGCGAATGTATTGGATATCACCCCAACTCAGTGATCCGCCAGTTTGGTACCATCCAAGATATAGTTTATCGGCCCTCAGTGGAAGCAGTCACCTTTGAATACTAAGATCCGAACCTGTTGGTAGCCGAGAAGTTTGCTAAGCTGGCAGAAGTCAAAGCACTTTGGGAAGCCAGAATTGAAAGCCCGAATGTGGACCTCGGGGAATTAAATGGCGAAGTGGGAAAACACCAAGCCACCAGAGAGTTTGTAATCCGCCAGCTATACCAGACAGGGGAAAGAGCATACCGGGTTCCAGACGTCACCCAACCAAGACCAGACAAGATCAATCCAGAGACAGAAGTATACCTAGAACAGGTCAAGGCTCGAATGGAGGTATACTTTGAAGCTGCAGATCATAAGAAAGACATCTGGAAGGGACGTTTCAAAGAATCCGACCAAAGGAACAAGGCCTTGGAAGCACAATTGGAGAAGACCCAAGCCAAAGTCAAAGAATTAGAAGTTGTCATCAATGGGAAGTCTGAGCCTCCACAACAGAAGACTAAAAGAGCAAGGAAATAGATCATTATTTGTAATCTTTTATTTTGATTATCGAACTCCAAAATTTTCAATATTAATAAAAGTAAAGTTTCAATATTACATCGTCAATCAATTGTCAACCCTTTTATTTTTAGCATCTACGTGACACATGCATATCATTTTTGCATACATCACACTAAAATAAAAAACAAAATGCGGATCCAGGTATCAAAATAGCTCCCAAGCAACCGAACCCTCCCAGAAGTCCAATTCTCACATGTTCAAGAACAAAAATGGCCAATAGTAGCGACAACCGCAATAACACAAATGCTGAAGCTGCCTTAGACTCCAGGATCGTATCCCTAGAACAAACGGTCCAACAATTGGCTGCCCAAGTCCACCTCTTAACTGAAAGCATCGTCCTCCATCGCACCACTCAACCAACCCAGGAAGAACATTCAGGGGGCAGGAAAGGGAAAGCAGTGGAGGGACAGCCTCCGGAGTATGAAGAAATCAATTCCTACCTCAACCCGGCTTTTGAATATGAGCCGAAGATCAACCAGGGACCAACCTCTGACGACTTGAAGAGAGAGATGGAAGAGAGACAGAAGGAGATGGAGAAGAGACTCTTCTAGTAGCTCCATGACAAGATGAAAACGATTGAGGGCCCTAATGGTTTTGAACAAGCCGGGATCACCAATCTGCCAACATACAGGGAAGAGGTATACCCTGAGAAGTTCAAGACCCCAGATTTCGAAAAGTATGATGGGACCGGCTGCCCCAAAATGCATACCAGGCTATATGCTCGGAAAATGAGCAAGTATGCTTAATACGACCAGCTTATGCTCCAGACATTCCAAGATAGCCTCACAGGCCCTGCACTGGTCTGGTATGCCTACCTGGACTTCAACATTGTCAACACCTAGGAGAAGCTAGCCCGGGCGTTTTATGACCAATATAAGTTCAATATCGAAGTCGCCCCATTTGTAATCGATTTGGGGAGTCTCCGAAAAAGGCATGCTGAGCCATTCAAGGAGTATGCTCAGCGCTGGAGAGCCCAGGCCGCCAGGGTAGCAATCCCGATATCTGAGAAGGAATTGACATCCATATTTGTCAATACCCTGGACAAGACCTACTTTTCACACCTGGTAAGCCAGACCTCATCTAGTTTTGCAGAGGTAGTGGCTGCGGGATGCAGGATTGAGAATGCCATCACCACCGGCAGACTCCAAACAATGGAGCCTCCTAGGGTCACACCGACACAAAGGCCTTTAGGAGGAAACAGAGCTAAAGAGTCCATTGTCAGCACGGTCCACTCCGGTAAGGCAGAAAAATCTAGGACTCGTGTGACATTCCAGACCACGAGTACCCCAGCCCAACAACCCATGACAGGTTACACCCAGGCCGCCAGGGCCCCAAGGCAGTTCACTCCAATCCCCATACCGCTCAGTTAGGTCTTTGCTCGGTTGAGGGCAGACAACTTGATCAGCTTCGAGATCCCCAACGACCGGTACAAGCCCAAGAATTTCGACTCAAGCCTCAAGTGTGACTACCATATGGGTCAGGAGGGGCATTCTACAAATAGGTGCTGGAGGCTCCGGCACAAGATCCAAGACTTAATTGATGCAGGAATCATACAGCTGGATTTTGTGAACACCCCAGCACCCAATGTCAACACCAACCCGCTGCCCAATCACAAGCCCACCATTAGCATGATCACATTTGAGGAGTCGGCTCCCAAGGAAGCCCCTAAGCAGAAGACGACAGACCAACAGAAGAAGCAACCCCATCAAGCGCCAGAAGAAGCACCAAAAGCACACGTTAAAAGAAGGTGGTTAGCCGGAGACCCAACAGTCGGCACTTTGGGAGAATCATACGGGAGATTTCAGTATTTGGTAAACTATTCTTATACCCCGACTGAGCAGGGGCCGCCTAGTGGATGGGGACTAGAATTTGAGAAAGAAGACAACCCGTCAAAGGAAGAGGGGAAGACTATCAACATGATCAACTCTCATCAGAAGCCCAGGGTTATACAATGTTACGAGGGACAATCAGCTGAGGTACAAATCCCAAGAAAAAGATATGTATTCAATGTTCCAATAGCGGCAGAGAATTACAAGGCTGCACCGTTCGACTATCGGGCCCTCGAACAAGAGCGACCTCCTATGGTGGGAGGCATCGCCCGCTTTGGGAGATTATACGATCCAAAGTATAAAGGCCCGACTGAAGAACCCAATGTGGAGAAAGGAGAAGAAGAGGAAGGGGGACTCGTTGCATTTACAAAGATGGTCAAGGCGAGTGAATACAAGATCATGGAACAATTAAATAAAGTTCCAGCACGGATATCACTCATGGGCCTTCTCACGACATCCGAGCCCCACAAGGAAACACTCTTTAAAGTACTAAAACAGATTCAGGTCCCAGAGGGCATCGCTACAGATAAAATAGGTCACGTGGCAGACTTTATCTTTACAATGGACCAGATACCTTTCTCTCCGGAAGAGCTAGGAGAGGAGGGAGACTAACATACCAAACCATTATTCATAGTGGTCAGGTGCAATGGCACCATTGTCTCCCGAGTACTCATCAACAACGGATCATCCCTCAACGTTTACCCATTGGCAACGCTCGACTTGTTAGGGGTCGAACCAAGGAACATAAGACCTAGCTCCACGGTGGTCAAAGCTTTCGACGGATCAAAAAGAGACATAGTGGGGGAAGTGAACCTACCAGTAGAAATTGGTCCACAAGTATTCCACATCGCTTTCCAGGTCCTCAACATCCCAAGGTCTTTCAACTTGCTTTTGGGATGACCTTGGATACATGCTGCTGGAGCCATCCCCTCTAGTCTCCACTAAAGGGTCAAGTTCATTGCAAGCGGGTAGATAGTTACAGTATTGGGCGAACAGGATTACGCCATATACAAAGAGACTGCCATACCTTATATTGGGGAAGAAGGTTCAGAAGACCTGGGGCTGCAAATTTTCAATGAAGTGAACATGGTGACCAGCAAGGAGGGCCATCAGTTTAAAGAGGGGCAGCACGGGACGTTTGGACTGGGGTACATTCCTACGGCCACAGAAGAAGCGCAAGCAAGAGGTGTCAAAGGCAGAATGAAGGGGAAGACGATCGACACCCAGATGTGCATCCTACCTCTCCAACAATCTTTCCGAAAGGCAAACATTATTCATGAGCTTCGGGTAAATGAAGAGGACGACAGCAAAGCGAAGTCAATCCCCCGCACGTCCAACCAGCATCCGGCTCTGAACAATTGGTTTTGTTATCCTATCAATAGCGCTAGGTTAGCTCGAAAGTAGAGAAAAATTATTAAGCAAATTTTATTGAGACTCTATCAAATTCAATTACAGTTTGTTTTCGTCTTATATATATGCTTTCACTTTTAGGTTATTCAGATCTCCTACCATCGAACATCAGGGATATTTCGCGCAGGTAGAAAATAAAAACGCTGATATCGTTTCCAATGCTGCTAGGTCAGTTGTTGAAGGCGATATCCTAGACCACGAAATAATACAAGAAAATCGGCAAAAACATGAACAAAAAAGAATTTCGATCGACGAGCCTATAGAGATAGTAAATCTAGGAAGCATGGAAAACCCTAAGAACCTCAAAATCGGGACCAATTTGAGTGCCGAGCAAAAATGTGAGATAACCGAGCTATTAACGGAATATGCGGATGTGTTTGCCTGGTCATATGGTGACATGCCAGGGCTAGACCAATCGATAGTGGTTCATAGGCTTCCCACAAGGGAAGATGTCAAACCTAAAAAACAAAAACTGAGAAGATTTAGGCCTGACATCTTGCTAAAGATTAAGGAAGAAGTCAAGAAACTGCTAGAAGTAGGGTTCATTGAAGTATTCGACTACCTAGAACGGGTAGCAAATATAGTCCCCGTTATGAAAAAGAATGGAAAAGTACGCGTATGCGTAGACTTCCGGGACTTAAACCAAGCTACGCCAAAGGATAACTTCCCCCTACCTCACATTGATGTTCTGGTAGACAACACTGCGGGAAACCATCTTTTCTCATTCATGGACGGTTTCTCAGGATATAATCAAATAAAAATGGCTGAAGAAGATAAAACCAAAACAACTTTCATCACAACATGGGGAACTTTTTGTTACAAAGTCATGCCCTTCGGTTTGAAAAACGCTGGGGCAATGTATCAGAGAGCCATGGTCGCAATACTTCACGACATGATGCATCGAGAGGTTGAAGTATATGTTGACAACATGATAGCCAAATCCAAAGAAGGAGAAAGCCATATAGATATCCTGAGGAAATTGTTTAAACGACTGAGAAAATTCTAGCTTAAGTTAAACCCAGAGAAATGCACTTTTGGGGTCACAACGGGGAAGTTGTTAGGGTTTGTCATAAGCCAGGAAGGGATTAAAATCAACCCTGATAAGGTAAAGTCTATATTAGAGTTACCTTCCCCACGCTCCGTTAAAGAAGTGAGAAGCTTGCTGGAAAGATTAAATTATATAGCTCATTTTATCTCACAGCTCACCGACAAATGCCGGCCATTATTCCGTTTGTTGAAGAAGAACGCCACAATAGAATGGGACGACGAATGCGAAGAGGCATTCAAGACAATCAAAGACTATCTTATAAAACCTCCGGTCTTGATAGTCCCGAAGCAAGGAAAGCCCTTATTCTTATACCTCACTATACTCCCTGAATCCATGAGATGTGTGCTGGGGCAGAAAGATGATGAGGGAAGAGAGCGTTCCATATATTATCTGAGCAAGAAGTTCACAGAAGGGGAACAGAGGTACTCAGAGGTGGAGAAGACTTGTTGTGCTCTAATTTAGGTCATGCATCGACTAAGGCAATATACCCTTTACTATCATATTGAGCTACTGACAAAGCATGATCCCTTGAAATACTTGGCAGAGAAACCAGCTTTGATAGGGAGAATCTCTAAATGGCAAATGCTCCTATCCGAGTTTGACATCACATACATAAATTAGAAATTGACGAAAGGGCAAGCCTTAGCCGACCAATTAGCGGAACACCCTGTCGAGACAGATTCCCAAGAACTACAGGCCCAATTCCCAGATGAAAATATATTAACAGTGGAAGATATACCGGTAGAAGACTTTGGGATAGAGCAGGACCCGAAATGGAAACTGTTTTTCGATGGAGCCGCCAAAGCATTCGGTTGCGGGGTTGGGGCAGTATTGATATCCCCAAATGGCACTCAATTCCCTGCAGCGACGAGACTTACATTTCCCTATACCAATAATATCGCAAAATATGAAGCATGTATTCTTGGCCTCAAAATGGCCTGTCAAATGGAAATCCGCGAATTAGAAGTATATGGAGATTCGTCGCTCATCACATTACAAACAAGAGGGGAATACAAGACTAAAGACCCTAAACTGGTACCGTATCATCAACACTTGACAAAGCTAATCGAAGGATTCAAGGCAATCACTTTCACATACATCCCGAGAACTTAGAATCAGTTTGCAGATGCACTAGCCACACTAGCATCTATGATCCAGATAACAGGGGAAGCCGAAGTTCAACCGATGAAAATAGACATCGAAAGTCGGCCCGCCTACTGTTTAACCATTGAAAAAATACAAGATGACAAGCCCTGGTATCACGACATCAAGACTTTCCTCTAAGAAAGTAAATACCCTGAAATGGCTAGCAAGAATGACCAAAGAACACTCAGAAGGTTAGCAAGCCATTTCCTATTAAGCGGGTCTGTACTATACAAAAGATCATCTGATACCACCTTGTTGAGATGTGTGGACAAAAATGAAGCATGCGAACTAATGAAGGAAGTACATGAAGGAGTATGTGGACCTCATATGAATGGCTACATGTTGGCCCAAAAAATCATGAGGTTAGGATATTATTGGTTGACCATGGAATCAGATTGCATAAAATATGTCAAGCACTGTCATCTGTGTCAAGTCTACGCAAACCGGATAAATGCTCCGCCCAACGAGCTACACTTGTTATTGGCACCATGGCCTTTCTCCATGTGGGGAATCGACATAATAGGCCCGATCACTCCAACAGCATCTAACGACCATAGATTCATACTAGTAGCGATTGATTACTTCACCAAATGGGTAGAAGCTTCGTCATATGCCAATGCCACAAAAGGGGTAATAATCCACTTCTTAAAAAGGGACATAATAACCCGATATGGAGTTCCTAAGTCCATCATCACCGACAACGGTACCAATCTCAACAACAAATCGATGACAGGTTTATGTCAACAATTCCACATAAACCACAGAAATTCAACTCCCTACCAACCTCAAATGAACGGGGCAGTAGAAGCAGCTAACAAAAATATCGAAAAGATCATCGAGAAAATGACAATAACTTACAAAGATTGGCACGAAATGCTACCGTTTGCTCTCATAGCTTATAGGACTTCAATAAGAACATCTACGGGAGCTACCCCTTACTCATTGGTATATGGTACTGAAGCAGTGCTACCAGTTAAAGTTGAAATACCATCATTCAGAATCCTATCGGAAACTCAGCTAACTGAATCAGATTGGGTAAAGAAGAGACTTGATCAGCTGAATCCGATTGATGAAAAGAGACTTACCGCACTATGTCATGGCCAGTGTTACCAACAAAGGATGGCCCGAGCATTTAACAAGAAAATGAGGCCCCGATACTTCAAAGAGGGGGATCTAGTGCTAAGGAAGGTTCTCCCGAATGCCCAAGACGCCAGAGGAAAATTCACCCCAAACTATGAAGGCCCCTATGTGGTGAAAAAGGTTCTGTCAGGAGGTGCTTTGATACTGACTCAAATGGATGGTCCAGAATTGAGAGACCCCATTAACACAGATGTTGTAAAGATGTACTATCATTAGGCAAGAGAATTGAAATTTTGCCAATGTTTATGAAAGCCAATGTTCGATACAAATTTCGTTGAGTCGAGTTTTTACTTTTTACAAGCAAAGTTAATATCCCTGAATGGTCAATAATCCAAATCAATTCGCACCATAACAAATACTCCTAAACACATTACCCACCACTTCGCCAATGAAAGATAAACACTAAAATGATAATGAATCTCAATGTATTTGGTAATATAATTCTATCTACTTTTGAGCATTAGAACTTAGCGCATTAGTAGGATAACACTACCGTCAAAGGAGCCTTGCGCCTAAGAAAGGAAGCACATCAAGATTTTCAACCTCGTGTCAAGATGAGAAGAAATAAAGCATAAGCAAACTAGCCCGAAGGTTCGTTTGTTTGGTTACTATCCACGATAAACTGGCAAGCATATTGGAAAAAAAAATAATAATAACTATCATGAAAGGCATCACATCATTTAGCTCAGTCAGTAGAAAGCATAAGATGAGTCAGCCCAAGATGGGCACTTTCCTAAACATCCTCTCTTAAGGTCAGCCCATAGGGGGCACCTTTTTGAGACATCATTTTTATCTTAGGTTAGTCAGCCCATAGGGGGCACTTTCCTAAAACTTTGTTCTCATGGTTAGCCCATAGGGGGCACTTTTTGAGACAATTCCATCTTAGGTTAGTCAGCCCATAGGGGGCACTTTCCTAAAACTTTGTTCTCATGGTTAGCCCATAAGGGGCACTTTTTGAGAAATCATTCTATCATAGGTTAGTCAGCCCATAGGGGGCACTTTCCTAAAAGTCTGTTCTCAAGGTCAGTTCATAAGGGCACTTTTTGAGACAGTTCAATCAATTTTATCATAGGTTAGTCAGCCCAAAATGGGCACTTTCCTAAAAATCTGTTCTCAAGGTCAGCTCATAAGGGCACTTTTTGAGACAGTTCAATCAATTTTATCATAGGTTAGTCAGCCCAAAATGGGCACTTTCCTAAAAATCTGTTCTCAAGGTCAGCTCATAAGGGCACTTTTTGAGACAGTTCAATCAATTTTATCATAGGTTAGTCAGCCCAAGATGGGCATTTTCCTAAAAAATCTATCTTAAGGTTAGTCAGCCCATGAGGGGCACTTTCCTAGATTCTCCCGATTAGTCAGCTCTTAGGGCACTTTTCGGAAATGTTCTTCTAAGCAGTTGCTAGTCTAACAAGACGCTTCTGTTGACAGGTAGTCAGCTCATAAGGGCGCTTCTTAAGTAAATTTTCTTTCCAAGGTTGCTAGTCTGATAAGACGCTTCCTATCATCATTTCTTCCACACAATGCTTGAGGTGTTTCCTATCGCCAATTAGTCAGCCCATAAAGCACTCTTTGGGGAGGGAACATTACTTTAAATTGTTAGGACCATCTTAAATTGTGGGATTATTAGCTCTTGGAGCATTTTCCTACCAAAACAACTTCCAGGTAACCAACCAAACCAAGGCGTTACCTATTTAAGAGGCAAAAAATGGTGTCTTTCTTGTCTTTGTAGTTAAGTTTTTCAAACTTTACTACAAAGAGGGGTAGCTGTAAACACCCCATTTTTGCCCTAGAAATGAATAATAATTGATAATAATCAATTCTTAATTTTTTTCAATTTTTTTTTAATTTGGCATAAATAATAAAAATATCCAAAAAATAAAAATAAATAGGAAAACACATCAATTTTGAAAAAATGATTTCAGAAATGGCAATAATAAATAATAAATAATTTTTACAAATTTTTGAAATTTCAAAAAATACAAAAAAATAAAAAAATCACATTGCATATATGCAATTTGCGAAATTAGAAAAATTAGGAAAGTGGGCTAGCCCAGCTGGTCCGGACCACGGGCTAAGGCGCGCGCGAGGGGGCTCGGTTGCAGGTTCGAATCGCGGGGGAAGCAATTTCCGCGTTTTGCATTTTCTTACTTATCCAGGACACGTGGCAGCTTCCAATTGGCTGGAGGAAACGCACGCGCCGAGCACGTGATCATCTTCTACCTTGGGCCCGAGATCGCCGGGGGAAGAAAAAATTCGCATTTTGGCCGTTTCGATTCGATTTTTTGCACAAATCCAATAGATCTTCAACAGAATTGAGATAAACATTATCCAATTGGAATCAAATCTCAACAAATCAAAGGATTTGCACGAATTGGAGTTGGTTTTTAACCGCAAATCCAATTTGCTTCAATCGGTGGAAATCCGAGCTTATCCAGCTCGATTTCTTATGCCTATAAATAGAGGAGGAGTAGAGGAAGCCAAATCACGGATCAAAAGCGAGAGAAAGTGAGAGAAAAGAGAGAATCAAAGTTCGCCGGAGGAGTTCGAACCCGCGACCACTGATCAGGAGCTAAGCAACCACCATGAGGTGTTTCTAGAGCAAACCACCACCACCATTGGATTCCTCACCCTCGATAACCTAGGATTCGACACCTCACCCACTGCAAAAGGCTGCCGGAACGCCGTCAACGAGCACTCACCGCCGATATGTCCGACTGATCCGACCCGACCCACTTCGACCCGACCGACCCGACTAGCGCATCAACCCGAATCCAGGTAAGTCGGATTTTCCGGATTTTTTCGAATTTTATTTATTTTATTTGTTTTTATTTGATTTATTATTTTATTAGTTATTTATTTATTTATTTGTTATTTATGTTTTATTTATATTTCCATAAATAGGAAAATGTTAGAAATTAGATTTTTTTAGGATTTAATAATTTAAAAAATAATAAAAATAATAAATAATAAATAATAAATAATAAAAATGTAGAGAATAATAATAAAAATATTAGGAAAATAATAATAAAACTTTAGATTTTAAAATAGGATAGATAATAACTTAGGATAAATTTTTTAACAAAAATTATGAAAAATTATAAAAAATTATAAAAATCATGAAAACTCATAAAAAATCATAAAAAATCATAAAAATTACAAAAATTAATAAAAATTCAAAAATTAGAAAAATGAGTTTTATCACTTAGAAAAAATCATTTTCTTCAAAATCAAAATTGATGTTTTTCCTAAAAATCATTTTCAAAGTCAAATTAAAGCTTAGGCTTAGATTTTTTTAGAAAAAAAATCCCAAAAATGATAAAAACATAAAGCAAAAGAGATTTCAAAATTAAAATTCACAAACACACTTAAAGTTTTCAGAAAAGTGAACTACGGCTTGTTTGATCCTGGAAAGCAAGTACGTAGGCACCCATTCGGGTCAACCCATAAAATGAAATAAAAAATCATTTTCTTGAAATAATTCAAAAACATAATAAAAAGTAACAGAAACACAATGAAACACATTTCTAAATAGGAATAATTTTAGGAGATTAGGTGGTAACCATAAGGTTTTAATAGGTTAGCCTCCAGACTTAGAAACTCTGGTTTTCCCTTTTCCTCTTTTCAAAAACGAGAAAGGGAAATCACGACGACTAGTGGTCCAAATTAAGACTAATCCGCTCCTTTAGTCTTAATTCAATCTTTCCCAACAACAGTTGGGTGGCGACTCCAAAATTAAACGAAGTTCCTAACTCAAGTCGAGGATCTATATTAGATGAGCATAAGGTCTGGTCTAGATTGGATTAGGAATGGGAAAATTCAAAAATTAGACTCGACAAGTAGTTATAGACAAACCTCTTTCTCATGATGGCCTCTAACTCTTCCCATGTCTCCATGGGTCTTTGATGATTCCTCTTCCTACTTGTCATAGGGTGATCTTACCATCTTATAACGTAATTAACAAAGTCAACAATTGCAAAACATACATTTTTTCTCCTTTGAATAATTATGGTAGTGAAATATCAACTCCATCTTCTTTTGCCACTTCAAGTAGCCATTAAGGTCATTTCTACCATGGAAAGACCAAATCTTCATCTTGACACTTCCCCAATCTCTATCAACATAATAGCCACACCCCTTTTCACCTCTCTTATCATCTTTGTACCTAGATCTATTAGTGTTGATCATGTTGGCACTTTTTTCTTCTTCATATCCTCATCTTCCTTATCTTCATATTCATCATGGTACACTTACCTTTTCTACCACCATGCCATACAAGTATTTTGTGCTTTCCCCTTTTCACCTTTATTAATTTCACTTCATATTTTTCTATCTTACGTTGATTGCACATAATCAATGGTCAATTACTCTAACCTATATAATATAACACCCATCCCCTTTCACTTCCACCTTCTTTACTCCCTTCTCATTCATACTAAAAGACATATCTTCAACTTGCAAAAGTTGTAAGATATAAAAAACCTTATGGAACTTGCTAATGTGTATAAGCTTGTAAATAATGTTATTTAATAGCTCATGTTTCACTCTTCAATGGCTATTTCTCCTTATATTGTTATTACTCACTTTTTCCTTTTTCCGTTTTTTATCTTCTTCTTTTTTTGTTTGGTTCTTTATTGAACTAATAAATCTTAGTTAATATAAATTGTTGTCATTTTGTTCAATCCACCACACCTATGATCTCAAAACAAATACAATTCAATGAAAGTAAAATTCTAAGATGTTATGAGTTGGATTAACAAGAATTGAAGCAAGAAATATGGAAAGACTTAAGAATGAATATATAAAGAAAAAAGATGTGCTAGAAAGAATATGAAACAAATTGTAGAATTACTAATTTCAAAAGAAGGTTTTGTGTGATTCTTGATTTTTTTTATATTAAATTTCTTCTTCTTTTTTTCTTTGTTTCTCATGAATCTTTTTTTTTTATTAAATTTTCTTCTTTGTTTAACCTTTTCTCTTAATTACTTGGTGTAAATCATAAGGGAAAACTATGAATAAAAAGAAAATAAAAGAGCAAGATAAAACTTGAATTTAGAGTTGAGCTCTAATATCTAGGCTAATGCAAAACTTGAAAACTTGACACCCTATAACAACCGCTTCAACATTAAATTCTAAGAAAGCTAAAAACATGCTATAAACCCTGACCATTTGATTGTATAAACCAAAGATATGATAAATTTTTTACTTGTTGGTAATTTAGAGCCAATAACCAATAGCAAAAAAACCTCAACCAATTGGCTGTAGATGAGCTAAGAACCTTGATATAATGGAAGAATGCCACATAACAAATATTTCTCAAGAAAACCAAATGAAAGATAGTTAATCTTTTAATATGTAATTTTAACAATTAATAATTGTTGTTTAATTATAGTGAAATGCCATTTTATGGATAAAATAATCCTTAAATAGATAGTATGCAATAAAGCAACATAGACAACTAAAGATAAAAATAGAACAAGATGTGTTCCGAAGGGTTAGACCTTAGTTAACCCATATAGAGCTAGTTCAATCAGTCTAACTGATGTGACCCAATCAACTACCTACAAGTCAACCACCTTAAGCCAATTAGCTTTGGTTCTTCCAACCCAAGTCGGTGTGGGTTGCATTACTTCGCTAGGTCAACCCCTTACTAACCTAGGTTAACTTACCTTTATCACAGCTTAAATCTTCTTCTTTCAAGTAAACATAAATAATGTTCATCATATTTAGACTTGATTTTGAACTCCAATTTTGTAGTACCAGATAGCAACCAAGAGGGGAGAGGGTTTTAATTGATTGTATTAAAAATTAAGCATAAATTCAAATTCACTTCATTTTAAGATTATATAGTAGAGGCACTTATATTGTTAGAGTTATGTGATTTTGTACACCTCTGCTTAAGAGTGATAATGCTTGGATATATATTTTTAGTACGATTATAAACAAGTGATCAAATGAAGTAAATAAAAGAGAAAAAAAAAGTAGAGAAATAAGCCCAAATGCATACAGATTCAGGTTTGTATTTATGTTCTCTCTACCAATATTATTAGTACAACCACTAGGAATCCACCATAACTTTTCATAAGCAACTACAAGTGAATTCTAAAATTTTGATTACTATAGTAGCATTTGGTGAAAGCTACTGATGGGTCACTTTTCCGATTGTATCAAATTATAAATTTATAAACCTAAAGAAATTTAACAACCTAACTAGGAAAGTATACCTATCTAGTAGTATAGATTGCAATGGATGTTGTCCTCAAGGATCTTAAAAACAAATATTAGTATTACCATTTTTCTACTATCTAGTCTAAATCTTAATGTGAGATCAATAAATTAAATTACTAATTAACTAATCTAATAACCTTAAGATTAATTATAATCGCTATAATAAATGAATTCAATCACAAAAACATACTCTTCATCTTGATCCACTCTAAACCCTAACCTTATAATAAGGTATTGATGAACAATTTGTTTATGCTTTACACTACAAGAATTCTTAATTAAATTAATTACTCCCTTGAGCTAATTAATTAATAACCCTATATGGAATAGTGGAGACCTCTTTCTTACTGTCGCTCTATAAGATTTCATTAAGTTCATAATTCCTAAATAAAGATTTAATCTTTGTACAAAAAAGCGAAGTTTTTTACCTCTAGGTAAAACATACAATCTTTCTATTCATGAAGATCTATCTTATTATATGATAACTCTTTCTATCTAACAAGAATCAGACATGCAATTAATTTGTGCACATAAATTAATCATGAAGTAATTAAATTACATGAATAGATACAAATGAATAAAATTTTCATTAATCAACAAACAATTCAATCACATGGTTTAGAGTTTTATAAGATGCAAGGCATATAAATTTACTTCTTTGTGGAATTTACAGTAATCACGAAAAATCTAGAGAAGTAATAGGAATTCATGATGAAAAGAATAAACCCTTGTATATGTTTTGTGATTTCCGATGATGCTTTAGCGATTCCTCTCTCAAAATTTGTGATTTTGCTTTCCTAGGGTTTTTAGAGTGGCCATGAGGAATAAAAGATCAAGATCCCTCATTTTCGTAATAGAGTGAGTATTTATAATATAAGAAATAGGATAACATGCATGACCTAGTGCACACCCGTGCTTAAGGTTGTGTACTTTATAATAAAGTGAAATTTTGGCATTCAAGGTTTTGCACAACTGATGGGAATCTTTCTAGCAACCTAGATGGATATGGAACTTGATTTGAATGATGATCCAAATCACTCATATTTACACTTGTTTTCTTTATTTAATAAATATTTGAATGATAATTTTACAGGTACAATGATATTTCTTCATAGGATGACAAATGAATCTCATTGTTGATCAGTTAGGGACATCACCAGATTCTCACCCAATAGCTCGTTGTGATCAATATCGCCTTGATGCATTCTCTTCAAGGATTTTTATTAATTTGTACTTGTAATTATTTTCTTTGGACTATTTATGTTGTAAGCTTTTGGGACACTTTTTCATTGATTGTAATTGTTGCTTTTAGGACTGGCCACCTTAAAGTGGCATAGTTGTAATTTTGTGGACATTTTAACCCTAAATGGAGTAAATATAAATACTTGCTTAAGTAAGGTTTTGGGGGAGCTTTTTGAAATTTGTAGCAAACACATTTTTGTGTGAGGGTTAGGGTTCATCCTAAATCCATTAGCTCTTATCAATTTTAATCCAAAAATTAGAATTGTGGTGAGTTGCAATAAAAGAGAATTGTGAGTAATATCAATTCCTTTTTTGTTATGTTTCCTTTTCATCACTAGTGAGTCATAGCTAGGGTTAATTAGGTTAGTTCTTGATCTAAATTTGATATCAATTGTATCTTCTTTGTAATGATATAAGATTGATTGGTTTTAGCACTTGTTATTACCATCAATTTTGCTTACATTTTGGAGCGTGGATTGGCCTTATTATGAGGAGGGTCACGACTTCATTTTTGTGTGTTGATGATTGGAAATCTCTTGGAATTTAAGTTGATTAAGTGATTCGATCGAGAATTTATCATCTTTGTGGTTTTCATTTCCTTGATTTTATCATTTGGATCATTTTACATCAACTAGGGTTCACGCAATTTGTTGCTCTTTGGAACCGAATTTGATCTTGTCCTTTAGGGATTGTAATTTGGTTCATTTGCATGTGCTTAAACCTCCTTTTAAGCACATCATCTTTTGGTTTCATAGCAATCACGTTTAGATACTTAAGGTTGATCACGTTCTAGTTAAAGAATTGGTTACAAGTATTGAGATTTGACGCCATTTAGAAGCTAGTTTGATTGACATTGTTTGAATGTCTTTCAAATTGGTTTTACATGTGCTTAAACTTGGTTTTAGGCACATCAACAACTTCTTGCACGGCCGTGCTCGGGTTTGTGTACTCTGGAATTCCTTCATTTTCTTCTCTAGACAGATTTCTTCCTTTAGCACTACCTCTACATTACTTGTGTAGCGGCTAGGGCATAATTTCACTATGCATTATGATCACTTTTTGCCCTTCAATACTAGTGTTAGATGGCCATGCTAAAGGTTGTGTACATGTGAAAATTATCTTTTCTTATATTTTTCCAAATTTTGCCTTGTTTTTGCTTAAAACTTCTTTAAATCTGTAAATTGCACTCTTCAAAACCTAAATTCAAATATTAAGCACTTAACTGTCTTTTTCTTGATAAATTCACATAAAAGTCATATGAAATCATATTCAATAAATACTAAAATAAGGTTCTTTTAACAATTATTAGCTACTGTCCTTGTATCCTTCGCGATTTTCCCAAGTTCTCTTGACTTTCCACTAGTCTTAACCTTATAAACAGCTTCTAAATCAACAATTACAACAAAACCTCATTACATATCTCACACAAGACACTCCTTTCAAAAAGTTCAAATACAAAACAATAGTAAAACATCCCTTAGAGCTATGCTAGTATAATATCTTGCAAGCTTCTCAAATTTCTCAAAGAACACTTCATGCTGGTAATACTTAGTTACGTACGTGAGATATGTGTCTTCTTCAGTCTTTGTGCCCTTATTTACATAGAATTTGAGCTTTATCCAAGCTTCTTTGAAACTTGAATTTTTTTTCATTTTGAATATCTAATAGCTAAAGGAAATCCTTAAGGAAAGATTTTTTTGTTAAAGAAAATATGGTAATGAATTTTTGAAGCAATTAGTTTTGGATATAAGTTGTAAAAACAACTGTCATTTATATTATAGATGCTGTTAGATGTGCTTACCAAAAATAATTCTTGTTCTTTCTTAACATATGTAAGCTACATCTTAAACATCCTTAGAAAAACTATGTAAGCTTCTTTTAATGTATAAAAGATGACCACACATGTAAAATTATTTCAAAAACTTTGTTTTAAGATTATGTTCATAAAGTTGTTTTGACATGGATCCCTAAGGCCTAATCTAACCTATTTAGGCCATCATTCGAGCTCTTTATGCCCAAACTGAGCTCTAGTAGACTACCACAACATCAAAAGAATCAAGTTTAATCAATATGTTCCGATCTCAAGCTCAAATTAGCCGTATACATCCCATATTTGGATAAGGAAGAAATTCTTCAAACAAATAAGGAAAGGAGTCAATTAAAGATACACCCTTTAGAATGTCTAGAAAGAATTTTGACCATGAATGCACTTGCCAAATTAAGATTGGTCCCAACTCCTATAAATAGGGGTTAAGACCACTAGGTAAAAGATCTTGATTCTCTTGAGTCTCATACACTTCTTATGTATTTCATCACTTAACAATTCTTGTGTTAATTTAGCTATCAGAGTGGTCACGCTGAAACAACCTTCGATACCACCTATAGTCTATTTTTCTCTCTTCGCAGGTGATTCACTTGCCTAGAAAATCCTAGCACAATAGATTAAATGATGATTCTATTTAAAAAAACTTATTTAGCTAATGCAAATTTTCTTCAAGATAGCATACAAAAATATGTCATATGAATAAGACATAAGCTTATATGAAAAAAAATATTATTCTTTAATCATTATAGAATATGGATAAATCTTATCCATGTTTATTACCCAAGCATATTACCTAAATAAGTTAGTCGATGTGTGTTGGGTCTTCTAGTCTAGTTACACCAAATTCTCCTAGCATACTTTTGCCTTCTCTTGCCATCACTTGAAAATAACTTGTTATAACAACAAGATGCTTCATAAAAAGCTAGGTTACTTATGAATTGAAATTAAGCATCTATGTTTTTCACTACCTCACACATGAATTCATTATGTTGTGCTTGCAATTTTTAGCTCTACTCCTTGTGATTGGTAAAAAAGAAAAGAAAAGAAATTTAAAGTAGTGCTCATGTTGGGTACTAATCACTTTTCATAGCACATGAGTGGAAACTCTTTAATTGATGGCCAGTATAGTCTTCGCAAATTGTTAAATGTCCCAAGAATGTTTTGATGATAACAAAACACTATATTAAGTTTATTTAGTGTGTGGCTAAAAGTATAAAATTATTAAGAGGTGTTGAGGAGTGCTTTTCTAAGTAGAAATCAAGGGTTAAATGGTTGAAGATAAAAATACTCCCTACTTCCACAAAGCTATAAGAAGCTTCCGCAATAAGAGTTTTGTACATAGATTCTTTAGAGATGATGGTGATGAGGATAAAAGTGATGTTGAAATACACAGTGAAGCTATTTTCTACTTCCAACAATGTTATGGGAGTATTAACCAACCACATAGCCATGTTGATTTTGAGAATCCAGTTACTTAGAAACTTAATCAACAGCAAGTGGATGAGATTAATGCCCCATTCACTAATAAAGAAATAAAATAAGCTTTCTTTTCACAAGCTAATGAGAAAGCTCCTGGACTTGATGGATTGATAGAGTCATTTTATACTCAATCCTTATAGTATGAAGTGTGTTAATTTATTATAGATTTTATAGAAATCATAAGGAAATGGTACTTAATTCTATTATGGTGATAAATCAAGTTAAATGGAGTCAAGGGTGCTAATTCAAGTAAATTAGAGAATTCATCTACAACTTGGATCAAGACAAGGATTTACACCATCGGAGGAAAGCACATGGACATGTATCTATCTAGAAGGAGGCACGGTTTGAGATATGGCCATGGTGTAAACCATGCTACACACTGCATGAGGAAGAGAGAGACACAGTTTGTGACACGGCCGTGGTGGAAGCCGTGGTGGAAGCTAGACGTGCCAAGGAGAAGAAATTGTGGAACATTGATAGAGGAAGACACGGTCTAGGATCTAGCCGTGGTTGAAGCCGTGGCACACACTAGACACAGATGAAAACTTGTAGATTATGCACAGAGGAAGGCACGGTTGGAAATCTAGCCGTGGGTGGAGCCGTGGTACACACTGGACACGGAAGATGATACATGAATTACACATAGAGGAAGGCACGACTTGCTCCACGGCCGTGTTGTAGGGCGTGCCAGGTGGACGAATATTCACTTCTCGAAATCTACTTGAAAAAAGGAAAGATTTTTTCGTATCTTGCTAGCAAAAGATCACTTGTCACTCCTTTAACAATATAAATAGAACTAACCCTAGAGGGTTAGGGGAATCTTGGATCTTGGATCATCTTGGAGACAAGAAGGAAAGAAGGAGGCAGAGCAGGCAGCTGGAGAATAGAGGCTTGTTATGTTTTTACTCTTTATTTCCATTTTGCTGATGAACATGTGTAGCTAAGCTATTTTTCTAGCCAAAGGGTCATAGATATTTAATTCTCCACGAATTGTGAGGTCTAATTGACTTGTATTTATTCTATTCTTTGTTTTTGGATATTCATATATCTTATGATCGTTTTGTCATTATTATCTTTGTTGATTGGTATGAATTAGAGCTCTTCTACTCAATTAGCAAGTTAATATATTATCAACTAGTACGTCAAATCCGTAATTGTTTGATTGTTCTAGTCTCAGTGACACAATAACATGTTTGGTTATAAAATAGATGATCGAATTCATGTTATGTAGGTGTATGATCATGTTTAAATAGGTTATCTTATAATCTACTGACATGAATTGGTGGTCTCTCTAGTTTTTAATGCTATTGGTAGATTAAATCCTAAGCGCTTGTCTAGGGTTGTCTAATCGATAAGAGAAATAATCAAAGAGCTTCTCTTGATTATCGAGGAAGTACGGAAAGATAGGTTGTTAGAGCTTGTTAATAACCATAACCAGTTTATCTAGAAATAATAATAGAAAACATTTGCATCGATGATCAATTCCTAGAATTAAACTATCTTGATTCCTTTAGCTAAGCTTTTTATCAATATTCGATTTTATTAGCTTGTTTCAACATTATTTGATTCACAAACAAAACCCCCCATTTTTCTTTTCCTCTTTATTCTCTTTGAATAGAAATATATTTAACCAATCCCTGTGGATTCGACCCTACTCACCACTATATGCAAATCATATAATTGTCTAGGAGTAGGTTTTTATTTTTGTTGGATTCGACACCCATCATGGATACATAACTATTTTCTACAAAGGGGCATGGGAGATTATTGGAAGACATCTAACAAAGGCATTGCGGTAGTTTTTTTTTGTTGGCTTCTTAAAGAAATTAATACCACTGCCATCTCGCTAATGTCTAAAGTAGCTAACCTTACAGCTTAGTGAATATCATCCAATAGCTTGTTGTAATGTTTTATATAAAGCTATCTCAAAGGTGCTTGTAGCTTGATTGAAGTGTGTTCTATTCTCTCTTGTAGGTGGGGAACAAGCAACTTTTGTTCCAGTTCATAGAACTATGGATAACATATTCATTACCTAAGAGCTCATGACTGGTTATTGTATCTATAGAGGTGCTCACTGATGTGCTATGAAAGTTGATTTGCAGAAAGCCTATGATACCATCCATTGGACTTTATTCTTCAAGTCTTCCATGCCATGAACTTTCCTCCCCACTTTTGCACCTTCATTAGCCAATAGTTGTGCTAGTGGAATGACCCAACTGGACCTAGTCAGCCCGAACAAAAGAGGACTTCAACAAAGGGACCCTATCTCCCCTTACCCTTTTGTTTTTAGCATGGTAATACTCTCTTGCTCCTTGAGGAGACTTGTCACCAACCCTTCTTTCTCCTTGCATTGGAGATGTAATTTTAAGCAACTAACATATCTTTGCTTTTTAGATGACCTTCTAATCTTTTCTAAAGGAAATGTGGAGTTCATATCCTTGATAAAGGAAACTTTGCAATCTTTTCACTTCCTATCTAGTCTCTTTGTAAATTCAAACAAGAGCAACATCTTTTTTGCAATGGGCCACAAAGTACCAAAGATGCTATCCTATAAAGCACTTAATTTCACGAGGGATTCTTATCCATGTGATACTTAGGCATCTCGCTCCTCTTAACAAAATTAAAATGGGAGGATTGTGGCGTTTTACAAAAAAGGATCCTAACTCACATCAACTCCTAGACATCTAAGTTTCTTTCATACATAAGGAGATTGGGACTTGTTAAATCTATTATTTGCTCTATGCAAGTGTTTTGGAGCTCAATTTTTATTCTTCCCAAAGTTATGTTAGTGAGAGTTAAGTAGTTATTGAGGAATTTTCTTTGGATTGGTAAGCCTAAAATATCAAACTAAGGTGAAAGTGAATGGGGCATAGTTTGCAAATCTAAGAAAAATGGTGGCTTAGGCATCTTTAACCTCATATTGTGGAACAAAGTTGCCAAAATCAAACATGCTCGGCACTCATGTAAGAGTGGTCCAAAAGGCTTGTAGGCTTATTAGGTGCATTCCACCTACATGAAAGAAAGATCTTTTTGGTCTACAAAAGCTCCCACCCTTTGTGCTTAGACATGGAAAAGCTTTTGAAGCTTAGGAGCCCTATTCATAAAAACTTTCAATGGGAAGGAAATGATGGCCTTTCCATCTCTCTCTAGTCAAATTTTTGGTTGCCAATGAGTCCTCTTGATCAAACTTTTAGTGCTTGCACCATAGTAAATGTAGGTTTTCCTTCCCTTACTAGACTATGCTCCCTAATGGAGGGAAGTTCTTGGAGTATACCCAATGGATTTCTTTGGGCAAATATCTAGATACTGGCTAATATTAAACTAAATCTCAACCTATGTGATTCTTTACACTATATCTATTCTACTCTATCAAAAGTGGCTATAATTTCCTTGTCTAAGCTAGTCCCTCTATACATTAGTACAAAGTCATTTGGAATAAGTCTTCTTTGCCCTATCACTCCTTTTTATGGTTAGCATGGCTTAAGAAGCTGTCTACACTTGATAAGACACATGCTTAGGGCATAACCTCCTCTACAACTTGCTACCTATGCTCCTAAAATCAAGAGAACCATCACCATCTCTTTTTTGGTTACAACTTTACATCTCAAGTTTGGGCTATGGTCTGTAATTGCCTTAATTGCCCTCCCTCTTTCCTAGATTAGTAGGGGGGTAATAACGGCCTTAACTTTAACAATGGGCTCATGTATTATGATTGTCCAAACTTGGAGAGCATCCTTAGCATTGGCTATATATTGTATATGACTGCGGAGAACTCGAAACAAAGTGTGACTAGGAAATGCAATTCCTCACTTGCATTCTCTTGCTAACTAAATTGTCACTTATGCTACTCTTTCTTAAGCTTTAGACAGGTCTATCTTGTCTAACACATTTTTTGTACTCTTTTGGCTTTGAGTAATGTGCTTGTAAACTTGCCCATTGTGGTTGTACATCCTCCTCAATTGTAATGAAATTTCTTATTTATCCAAAAAACAAAAACCTCAAGTAGGAAGCTTTGAAAAGAAAAATAGCAAGGTGAAAGCTATTGGAAGTAGTTGGAAACTAGAAGTTGAGTTGTAACACGCAGTAAGTATTGGTACCTACAATTGAACGCAGTTGGATGTAAGTTAGAACTAGTCAAGATTGGTCAGAAACTGCAATTGGAAGCAATAAAAGGTTATCTTATGGAGGTTGAGGAAAGAAATTTAAATATAACAATTATTATGGAAAGAGTAGTTGAATGGGAAAACAAATATTATGAAGGATATTAATTGTGGAAGGAAGGAAATATGAAGATATATTATAAGCAACAAACAAGGAGAAAATATTGAAGATATTGAATATATATATATTTAAGAAGTGAACATCATATGCAACAACTATTACCTAATGAAGCTCTTAAAGAAAAAGGGAAGGTTCAACAAATAAAAAAGATATTCATGGAATGAAACAAATACGAAATGAAGACAAATATCATTATAAAGG
This sequence comes from Laguncularia racemosa, assembly GCA_037954665.1. NCBI lineage: Eukaryota > Viridiplantae > Streptophyta > Magnoliopsida > Myrtales > Combretaceae > Laguncularia > Laguncularia racemosa. The sequence goes on from JBBMOL010000417.1 coordinate 303,611, forward strand.
CTACCTTCATATTGAAACTTTGGAGGATGGCTATATAATGAGAGCTACATAAGATTGAAGGACTTATGGGACATGAAGAAAAGAAATATAATATTTATACTAAAAAAAATATTCTTAGTATTGTTTGAAGATATTATGTGAAAGTGTAGAAGAAAGATATTATAATCCTCAAATAGGTCACTAAACTCTTTAAACATTAGAGGGTGATTATTTAAGAGAATAGTGAGTGGAGTTTGTAGACTAGCATTTTTCTTATAGCAAGGAAGATGGATGCAAGGTAGAGTTGGAACTGATAGCTTGTGTTATAGCTTGTACACCTCATCTTGATTTCCTTTTATTAGTGGAATATGCCAGTATGAATGATTGAATCTTTGACCATAGGCTAGAAGAAAAGAGAAGACTAACTTACAAGGAGGAACCTCTATAAATACCTGCTCGATATTTTAATACTTATTCTATTTATTTATAAGTAATTTATTTATTTTAATTTCTACTGTAACATATAAATAAATATCACCAACAATAATCAAAGGGGTAGTTTATGAAATTTTTGAAAAGGAATTTTAAAATCTTAAGCAATCAATTCATTCACCTATTGATTGCTAATTAGAACTAATATTGGTATCAACGCCTAGCTTGATAATTTTCAAGTTTAAAGATCAATGGCAAATAATTTAAAAGTTTAAACATGCTAAGCACCATATTTTGATGGTAATAACTTTTCTTATTGGAAATTCAGGATGGAAACATTTATCAAGGTAATAAACTATTAAGCATAGGAAATTGTTGAAAATGGCAACATTAAAACCAAAGATCTTATCACAAGTTACATTGACAGAATAAAGTTGAAAACAATTTCAATACTAAGAATCTCTTACTTTCTACTATTGTTCCTCTCGAATTTTATATAATCTCTTCATGTAATATAACAAAGGAAACATAAGACACACTTTGAGAAACTCATGAAGGGACATATACTATTATGGAGAGGGAGATTAATTCCTTGATTCAACAACATGAACTCTTTTGAGTTCAACTTGATGAAGAAATAAAAGATGCATTTAGTCACTTTACTACTATAACTAATGAATTAACATCTCTTAGCAAGAAGTTAAGTGATGTAGATGTGTAAATTGTTGAGGATACTACCAAAAGTATGGACTCCTAAGAAAACAGCTATAGAAGAGGTGTACAACATGAATAAGCTTACACTTATTCAACTAAAGAGCAAATTGATGGCCAATAAGATGGACATGCTTTGAGTTGAAGGTAATGAAAACAAGAACAAGTCATCTACTTTCAAAGCAAGAAAAATCAAAGAGGAATTAGATGATAAATCATCTAGTGACAAGGAGGAGGATCTTAATTCATTAACTCAATATTTAAAAAGATTATCAAGAGGTGAGGTAAAAGATCATTTAACTACAAAAATTATATCACTAATAGAAGTAAAAGTGTTGTAGGTAAAAATTACAAAGAAAAGAAGTATGCCATGTATTACGAGTGCAAAAAGCTGGGACACATCAAATATGAGTGTCTTATGCTTGTCATAAAGCTTAAAAAGTATAAAAAGAAAAAACTTAAGTCTTTGGTTGCTAGGAGCAATTTAGATGAGTGAAAAAAAATGAAGTAAAGGACTTTAATGTAGATTAAGATAAAGCTAAATTGTGTTTTATGACTAATTCTATGGTATCTTTTGATTCTAATAGTTGTGATTTGGAACCCAATGATATGTATACTAAAATGCAAAAAAAATTGGACACTCTTTCAAAATCCAAGGAAAATTGAAAATAAGAGTAAGGCATTGAAAAATGAAAAGAAACTTTGAGTTAAATAAGTTTTGTTTTAACCAATGAAAATGATAAGAAGTCTTGCATAACAATAAGGAAGCAATATCAAAAGTGATATGCTTAGGAGCAAATGTTGACTAAGGTATCATAGGTTGATAATGAATATGGGTTTGGATTGGTTTTAGCTAGGGTTTCATGACTTGCTCACTAGATATGACTCACCAATAAGCACACATGAATGGGATTCACCACCTAATATGAGGCACAAGCAATAAAGTTTGAGGTACTCACCCCAGCCTTTGTTGAAGGGATCAATAAGAGTGAAGGTATTTGAGAGCTCAAGCACTCACAAATATGGTGGCAAAATGTTTGAAAATCAATTGCTTTTTAGCTTACATTGTAGGGGACTATTCATAGTAAGTCTCTAAGGTTACATAACCTAAAGTGGAAAATCCTAAATGGTACACTCAAAATGTTCTTCTCAAACTATTATAAAAAGAGTAAAAATGTAAACAAACAAAAAGGAATATTATGGGAATGCATATGGATGTGAAGTGTTAGAGACACGTGTTGATTGGGTACTAGTTATGTTGCTAAAAAAAGAGAGAAATTAGATTTGGAGTATTGCTAAGCCGATATGGTAAAGAACCTAGGTGAATTGGTTGGTAAGTGGTCTACTATTGCTCAGGACTTGTTGAGTGTTGCAAGGACAAGTCGACTCGAGCTGTTTGAGTTTTGAGATTAAGTCATCTCAAATCCCTAAGGTAAATAGTGGGCATCTCCTTAACTTAGACAATGATGAGAGAGTGGCAACAACTTATTAGTTGGTGGAAGTCGATCTTATTAAGGAACATAGCTTTGTCCTTGGTTAGTTGGTTAGTGAGTAGTCTTCGCATTAGGTTCTAAAGTCCTTATGCCTTAGCTCAAGTAGTGGGTCCAGTGGTTAGATTCCTATAATCTCCTCAAGGCTATTGAGGATTTACCCTTAAATATAGGGAACCTTCTCATGGATCCTCCTCTAGCATATAAAAAGTCAAGTCCTTGACGTTGAAGGTCAAAGACACTCCATAATCCTCGATAGGTGGTGCTTGTAAACATTATCATTGATCTTCCAAAGGACCTTGAAGGGTTAATCTGCCTTAGGAGACAACTTGTTCATTATTGTGGCTGGGAAATCATTCTTTGTTGAGTCCAAACCAAGTCTCTTGGATTAAAATTCATGACTTTTCTTTCTTTGTTGAGTCCAAACTAAATCTCTTAGATTAAACTTCATGAATTTTCTTCCTTAGTTTCTGAGCTCTTATTGCCTAGTTATAGATTCGATGAGTTACTCGAACTCTTTTTGGTGCAACTGCCCAATCTCTTAAACTTGATTAATAACATTGGAGCTTTCCTTCTTTGAGGTTGGGGTAGAAATCATGCCGATAGGAGGGGTCGAGTTGCTACCATAAACGATCTCGAATGAAGACTTATCGATTGAATTATGTGTCGACCTATTTTAGGTGAATTTGATATTTGGAAAACACAAGTCCCAATTGATAAGATTCCTACCAACTATAGCTTGAAGTTTTATTGACGACCTCAGTTTGGATATTTGTTTGGGGGTGGCAAGACATGCTAAACATTAGTTTAGTGCCTAATCTCTTTGATGATGTCCTCTAAAAGATACTTAGAAATTTCAAGTCCTAGTTTAAAATGATATTGTGGGGGCACTTCATGTAACCATATGATCTCCTACATAAAAAGGTTAGTAAAATATAATGCATCGTTAGTCTTGTAGTAAAGGATGAAGTGAGCTCATACATCTTTTTTCCCTTAAAATGTCTTACTAGTCCTCTAACATGTGCTTCTCTAAATAGTAGCTCCCTCATTAAACTATTTTATATGCATAGTCATCCCTTCTTATATAGACAACCCTTATCTATAAAATGCCCTTTAATGACCAATTATGATAGGAATCTGATTATTGGTCCTCTTACTTAAGCTAAGACATAGGGATTTCAAAACTTAACATGGAGGCTATTGACTAACCAACTAGTTGAGGATAAAGTTATTTTCCTTTATAAGATCAACTTCCACCAACTGTAAAGTCGTTACCAATCTCTCATTGTCGACCCTTGGGATTTGAGGTGACCCTAACCCAAAAATCAAGTAACTTGGACTGGCTTCTCCTTGTAACACTTGACAAGTCTTGAACAATAGTAGATCACTTATTGACTAGTTTGCTTTGATTTTTTACCATGTTAGCTTAAAATTGCTCTAAACCCAGTTTGTCTCTTTTACTAGGAGCACAACTAGCACTTAGTTGACATGTGTCTCTGACACTTGAGATCTACATGTGTTATTAGAATATTTCTTTTTGTTTGTTTACATTTTTACCTTTTTTATAATAGTTTATGAAGATTTTTTTGAATGTACTATTTAGAATTTTCCACTTTAGGTAATGAAACCTTAGAGACTTACTATAAATAGTCCCCTATAATGTAAGCCAGAAACTAGTTGATTTTCATTAAACATTTTATCCCCATATTTGCAAGTTCTTGAATCTTAAATACCTTTACTTTTATCCATCTCTTTAACAAGGATTGTGGTGAGTACCCTAGACTTTGTTGCTAGTATGTCGTATCGAGTGGTGAATCTTACTTGTGTGTACTTGTTAGTGAGCCATAGCTAATGACTAGCTCACGAAACCACAGCTAAAACCATTTTAAACCCATATTTGTTATCAACCTAAGTACCTTAGTGAAACTTAGCTATTAGGCATATAATCTTTTCTTGGTATTAAAACACATATGTAACCCTACACTTGGACCAAAACCCCTACAATGTGCAACTCAAAGTACAAAATTATTATTGTAATCTTAAGTCAAAAGCTTTGAAAAGAAAAACCAAGTTAGAACCTATTACGAGAGATTAGAAACCAAAAGTTAAGCTAGAACATGTAATAAGTATCAATACCTATAGTTGGAAACAATCGAAATCGATTAGAAACTATAGTCAAAAGCAATAAAAGGCCATCTTAAGGAGGTTGAGGAGAGAAATTTAAATACAATAATTATTGTGGAAAGAGGATTTAAATGAGAAAACAAATATCGTAAAAGCTATTAATTATGAAAGATAGGAAATATAAGATATATTATGAGTAATAAATAATGAGCAAATATTGAAGATAATTTTTTTTTAATAAGCAAACATTATATGCAACAATCATTACCTAATGAAGCTCAAGAATAAAATGGAAAGGTTCAAAGGGCAAAAAAGATATTCATGGAATGAAGCAAACATGAATTGGAGACAAATATTATTACAACAACTACTTCTATATTGAAACTTTGAAGGTTAGCTATATAAGCAGAGCTACACAAGACCAAAGGACTTATGGGACATGAAGAAAAGAAGAAAAGAAATATAATATTTTATGCAGAAAAGGTATTCTTAGATTTATTTAAAGATACTTTGCGAAAGTGTAGAGGAAAGATATTATAATCCTCAAATGCAATCACTAAACTCTTTAAATATTAGTGAGTGAAAATTTGAGATAATAGTAAGGGGACTTTATAGACTTAGGTTAAATACCATTTATAGTAATCCAAAGGGGTAGTTTCAAAATTTTTGAAAAAGAAATTTAAATCTTAAGTAATCAATTTACCCCCTGTTAATTGCTGATTGAGACCAACATAAACAAATCATACAACCTCATCTATTTGATGATCCCACCACTACTAGAGGACTTTATAGCTATAAAGCTTGAAATTAGGAGTCTTTATGTTTGGCATGGTTTTATAGGAATTTTTTCCATTTTGCTAATGTTACCTTACAAGCAATGGAAGGCTTACTATCCTTTACATCTTTGGGCATAGAGTGAATTTCCTTATATTGTCCCTGTATGACATTACACATACATCCCACAACATAGACCATTAGCATGCTATCGGAGGACTAACATTTAATGTTAAATAGCTTGCTATGTGTAGTGGAGAACAATATTAGGATACATTAGATTAGTAGATATTAGGGTGAGTACAATATAATAGTACATGGAAAAATTATAAGCAAGGGAATTAACGTTTAGGATTAAGTTTAAATAAAAGATCGAATTTCTAAGTGATTTAAATAGATGATCAAATTTTTAAGTGGTTAAAATGAAAAATCAACGTTATACTAAATGATTTAACTAGAGGTTCCGTTACTATCTCATAAATATTCTAATTGGTTCAAAGAGAGAATTCATTACTATCTATAACAACAATATTATAGGATCTCCTGTTTGAACTATTTAGCGTAACATTGATCCCCTATTTAATTGCTTGAAAATTCGATTCTTTATTTGAGCTTAACTTCAAATGTTGATCTCCTTACTCATAATTTTTTCCAATAGTACATTTATAATATTTGTTATACACATTTATGTTATAGTCATCTAAATATAACCTAAGCAAATCCTTTTATACCTTATTCAATTAAAATCACTGATGTGTCACCCCTTTATTGTCAAATCAATAGTGATATTTATCTTACCCAAGTCTCTTTTGATATGCTTCTATATAATGGAGTAACACTTTCTCATCTATGCTATACAAAAATTGAAGAAATGCAACATATCTCAAGGCACATTGACACATAACCTTCCCTCCACTAGATCGATCTTAGAGGTAAGATCAATAAGGATTGGGTGAGGTAACGATTAATTTGTATATGCATGTGGTAGGAATGTTAGTGTATTTATAACAAAAATAATAAATATGTGGTTGAGTAGCAATTTATGAGTGGAGAATATGAATTGCTATTCAATATTTTAAGTAATGATAATTCATTGGTAATGACTGTTAGGTGAATTAAACACTGTAATAATAATTTTATATAGAATAGCTATTTCCTCTAAATGGATATACAATACAGTACACCTTTATTTGCTAAACTACTTTTACACTAATTATATTTTAAAAGTTTGTTTTAAAGATTGCAACACTGCTTACTCAATTCCCTATATTCTTCCATTTAATTTTCATTTTTAAACCTGTAAAAAATGTGTTGGCAAAAAGTAAAAAAAAAAAAACCTATGAAAATTTAGTGTTGGTCTTGGATGGCCTATGGGATCAATTTCGGAAGTAAAGGAAGTTGCTAAAGGTTGTAGGAGTTAAACAAATGATAACAAAAACTTTTAATAATATTAATATGCTACATAGATTAAGTGGTTGCTTGTTTGATTAATGGTATTTTCTTTCACTTGTGTTTGTTTGATATTTGTTTAAATATATGTGTTTATCAAGAATAAGATACTATAAAAGATGAAAATAACAATATAAATATATATGCCTTTTTTATAAAATTAAATACTTAACATATTTAAAAAAATTGAACTTATTTACCAATTAGTTTATTCATTTTTATGAAAATACCAACTAATATCTTATTTTCTTATACATAAAATATATATTTTTAAAGATTTTTTCTCAAAAGTATGTGTACTTTATATCAATTACCATTTTCTTATTTTTTTTTTATTTTATTTGTACCTTATTTATATATTACCATTTTCATTATAACTATAAAAATAAAATAGTTTCCCAACATTAAATTTTATATTAGATAATATTATATATAAATAAGGTACAAATAAAATAAAAAAAAAATCAAACAAGCCTTATTCTAACACAATAAAAACCATTTCTAAGGGAAAGAAAAATTACTAGCAATAGCATACATTTAAATATTATTGATAATTATCTAATATTTATTAAACACAATGTCATATGTGGGTAGTCCTATGCCTAGTGGAAAATTATTAGATAAGTCACCATTTAATGACTTAAAAGATTTGATTGAGATAAAATGAGAATTAGAAAATAAAAATCAAGTCATTCGATAGTTTAAATCGAAGACTCAATATCGTTTAGTGACCTATTGTAATATCATATAGGATTAAAAAAACGAGTTGATTTGCTCTAATTCACATAAGCTCGTAAGTCAATACGAACTTGCTTACTTAAGCTCGCTTTACAAGTGAGCTAAATTTTGTGGTCTAATTTATATTTTTTTATTAAATGAATTGACCTAATGGATCGATTTACTTTTTTAAAGTTAGAAGGCTAGCATTGGATCAACATAGGCCAGTCCGGCCCGCTTTATATTCTGCTAAAATTTTATAGCCTATTGTGTATTTTTTACTGGATAAAGGGGTCATCCGCATGACCCGCCCCTTGTAGTCACAGAAATCCTACATAAACAGAGAAGGCCATTTGTTACAACTCAAGGTAAACACAGCAGCCTTTGAAATTCCAGTTCCGTGTTAAAGTCGATCTCGTTGATACCTCAAGACAAAGAAGACAAATTTAATCATCATGGCTATAGATATCAAAACTCTTGAACAAAGGTACGAATCACATCTTTTAACTTTCCAATTGGTTTTTATTTGATACAGGTTATCGGGCAGTCGGTTCGTTTGATTGAATTAAGCTTGTGAGTTGCATCGATTTTTACATGATTCTGCCAAGAAATGGACTTTTACCGTAGCTTGAAGTTCGCATTACCCTTCTAAAAAATTCTAAGTTTAAGTCACCTTCTCCCCTTTCCAACTTCTTCTAATTATTAAATGTGGTAGAAGGATATCAAAATGTGCTAAAAAGGTATAGCTTGTTGAACTTGAGTAACTTTTTTGCCTCAGCGATGCAATTGCATCGAATCGTGGTTCCGTCGTTACAGTTCAATTGAATTGTCTGTAGCTCTTTGTCATTCTGCAGGTGCAATTGATAGGTTATTTACGTAGTGCAAGCCTTACTTCCGAATTTCCGGTTTTAGGAGGATATTTTATGCTATCGTATGTTATACTTGTTTGCTTGATGAAATTCAAGTGTGACTTCTGTTGAGTTATACTTATCATGTGGAGTAATGAACTCATTTAAGTGAATATTCAAATTCCTTTTTCAATTTCAAGCTTCTCTGTATCTTTTTTATTTTTCTCTGAATTTTGAAGGTTTGTCGTGCGATTGTTTCCCTTGATTTATCAGTTGGGCTGCAATTTCTTGAACAAACCTTATTTCGTGTGATCTTGTGGATAGTGCAACTGAAAAAACCATCATGTTTTACTTCTTGTTGCATTAGAAGACATCGATTTTTGTTTAAATTCTTTTTGTGAAGTAACGATCAAGTTTGCTCAACAGTATCACTGCTGGAAAAAAAAAAAGAATAAAACATTAGCAATCTCCCACTTCCAACAGCTATATGATAGCCCAAACAGCCCCCTTAGTTCGGAGGAAATCAGCAACTCAGTGACCTGAAGACTCAGTGAGCAACAAAAGGTTGAACTGAGGACACCCTTTACCAATGAAGTTATAAGATAGGGATTTTTTTTTCCGCAAGCTAATGAGAAAGCCTCAAGGTCAGATGGATCTAATTGCAGTAGTTAAAGAATTCTTGACAACAAGCCACTTGCTCAAGGAGAGAAATGCTACTATCATCTCCTTTGTTCCAAAAGTGGCCAACCCCTCAAAGTTAGCGGATTTTCACCGTATTGCGTGTTGAAGTGTTCTTTATAAGGCCATCTCCAAAGTCATTACAGCATGCCTAAACCAGGCTTTACCATCCTTGATAGGAAGAGAACGGGCAGCATTCATTCTTGGCTAAAGAATCACTGACAACATATTTATTGCTCAAGAATTAATGGTTGGATACCATAAGTGAATGGGAGCACCACAATGTACCCTAAAAGTGGATCTGCAGAAAGCATATAATACAATACAATGGGATTTTATTTTAGAATCCCTCAAAGCAATGTATTTTCCCCATCACATTTGTAATCTCATTGCTCAATGCATATCCACCCCTAAATTCTCCATCAACATAAATGGAGAATTGATTGGTTACTTTGCTAGCAAAAGATGCCTAAGACAAAGGGACCCTATCTCCCCTTATCTATTTCTGATAGGCATGGAAGCCCTATCTACTATGCTAAGGAGGATGTCCACGAACCCCCAATTTTCCCTACATTGGAGATGCAAGAAGGAAAGGCTAACTCACCTTTGTTTTGCAGATAATCTTTTCATTTTTTGCAAAAGGAAATGTGGAATTGGCTTCATCGATTAAAAATACACTCCAGCACTTCCACTCTCTATCGGGCTTGGTAGCTAACAATAATAAGAGCAGCATCTTCTTCTCCCAAGTCCCAGCCATAATTAAAGAAGGAATCATCTAGGCCACCCAATTCTAGGAATGTAAGCTTCTAATGCGTTACTTGGGTGTACCACTCCTATCTACGAAGCTTAAGAAGGAGGATTGTGATGGCCTTTTGGAGAGAATTATGGCACGCATTAATTCGTGGATGTCCAAATACCTCTTCTATGCAGGTAGACTCCAGTTAGTTAAATTAGTCCTATTTTCCATGTAGGTCTATTGGAGCTTGGTCCTTTTACTGCCCAAATCCATCATCACTAGAATTGATTAGCTATTGCGGAATTTTTTGTGGAGTGGAAAACTAAACATCTATTCTAAGAATTTGAGGTGCTCATGATTCGTTGTGGAACCATTGAACATCCTGACTAGACTGTGGTACGATTTGTTTCAGGGTTGAAATATAAAATTGCCTATATAGTGGAGTTGTAGTGGTATGACACACTTAATGAGGCCATCCAGTTGGCTTTAAAAGTTGAGAGGCAGAGGCGCTCTAATCCGTACAGAGCATCGAGTAACAGTTATGGATCCACTACTTAGCTATATGGGTTAGATAGTCAGTAGGTTGAAAAAGGAGGAATTGATAAGATTGTGGAAGCAAATGCAGTTGTTGCTGATATTGGAAGGGAGAAGGAAATTTCTGGAAACGGGAAAGTAGTTGCTGGGGCAGACATAAGACAAATAGTACCAAGGTCATCAGGTGGGAATATTCGTCAAACCTAATGCTTCAAATGCATGGGCTTTGGACACATGGCTGCTCAGTGTCCCAACAAAAGGGTGATGACTGTTATGGAGATGGAAAGTAAGGGTGGCAAGGAAGAGGTACTTAAGCCAATAGATTTATTAGCAGTGCTAAAGCAATATTATGAGAATCTTGATGCTGAGGTACATGAGGATAAAGGCAATGATCAATATCTGGCTATTAACATGTTGTGCAGGGTAATGACTACATTGCTAGATATTGAGGATGTGCAAAGAGAAAACCTGTTCCATATTCTTTGTAGGGTCTAAGGTAATCTTTGTACTCTTCTTATTGATGGTGGTAGTTGCACCAATGTTATAATTGTTGCATTATTGAATAAACTGCAACTAGTCACTATACCTTATTATAGGCCTTATGAGTTACACTAGTTGAGTGAATGAGACAGTTTGCATGTCACTTAGAGGGCTAAGGTTCCAATTAGCATAGGAAAAAAGTACCATGATGTAGTTGATTGTGATGTTCTCTCTATGTGCACATCTCATATATTACTAGGTAGGCCTTGGTTATTTGACAGGAGAGTGCTGCATGATGGGCGTAGAAACACCTATTTATTTCAGAAGGATGGTAAATGGGTTTTAAGTTCTATGTCACCAACTGAGGAGAATGAAAGCTCAAGAGTAGATCAATAAAGCCACTGACAGAAACTCCTTATTAGTGAAGAGGAAGGGACTGGGGGATGACCTGAATAGAGTGAATCGGTTACGGGAAATTCAAAAGTTTTCAAGATAGCCACGACTTTAGGACAATAAACATTTGCAGACCAAAATTTTCAGTTCAAGGGATTCTCGAAAATGCGCATCTAAAATAGAGGAACCATCAGATTTGAGGACAAATCTTCCATAGGTTCGAGGAGATGATGGGAATCAAATCATGGCCATTACAGCTTTGTTAGATGTGAGAATCAAATCACAAGAGCCGAAGGTAGACACCTTTAGGCTGGCCATAAAGGCTGACGGCTTACCTTTAGACCGGCCATTCAAGGCCGGCAACGTAGCGATAGGCCGACCATCAAGGTTGGCGCTTTGGCACCTAAGCCGGCCATCTAGGTCGGCGATGTACTATTTAAGGCTAGCAGCCTTGCCTCCTAAGCTGGCGGCTTTCATTCCAAAGCCGATGGCTTATGTAGGCGAACCGGTTGATTTTTGTGGCTTTTTGCATTTTGTTTCCTTTTGCTATATAAATATGTTGTAATGTAAGGATTTGGGGACTTTTGAACTTTTGAGAAATTACAAATTGAAGTTTGATCTTCATTTTACTCTTATCAATTCGTTGGATTGTGGCGAGTGACAATATTGGATTGTTGTGCGTCATACCAACAAATCCGTACTAGGACTACTCTCTTGCTGGTGCGTCATATCCGGTAAGGGTTTAGGGTTTATCTTTCGTTATTGTTTGTTAATTCGATTGTTGGATTCGATTATTGTTGATTATCGGCTTAGATTTAGAATTGCTTGATTCGTCTCTAGAATTAAGCGTATCAATTTATCTTCGAGATGGGAATATTTGTTATCAAACAAGTAGATAACTAACACAATCTTCCAAAATGAGTAAAATACCATGAATAATCTGTATGATTGCTAAACTTTCAAGCAAGAACTTCCAGCCACCTAAAACAATATACAGTCTCCAAAGCCTATTCCATGTCCTGAACTAGAATATAGAGTCCCTTCATCTTAATATTTTGTTATAATATGTATATTAATGTATAATATCCTACATTAATGTGTATTATTAACTAGCTATTATTAGAGGATTGCATTTCCTAAAATAGATAGATAAATTCTGTATATATACACATCAATTCCTATATGAAAAAGCAATGTAATAAGATTAGATTTTCTTTCAAATTACATGGTATCAGAGCATAGATATATGTAAAAAAAAAAAAAAAAAAAATTCCGTCTTGTCCTGTGAACAAGGACGTGCTGCCCTTGAGAGCAAGCACTGTTGGGATCTTTTTTTTTCGCCACCACCAGTCTAGGAGGAGAGACTAGCCTCCGACCGATCGAACCCCGAAACCAGAGCCCCGCCGCTTTAGGGTTTCGCTTTCCCCTTCCGTTGACGGCGCGTGACGGCACGTGTGACGACTCTTCGCCCACCAGAAGCTTCAACGCACTGTTGGTAAGTCCGTTCTACTCTACTTTAGTGTTGCATTGGTTGAATACATCATCTTGGGAAGCGGGTTTTGTTATGGTTGTCAGAATTGGTCGCTTTTGGTGATTGGCCGGAGGTTTGTTCAGTGTGTCTGATCCATGTTGGGTTTTATGGCGTCGCTGGGCTGTTCGTGGCCTTTTGAGGTTGTCGTTGGTTGATCGTGTTGGTTCACCGGAGTCATTTGGCTTGTCGGAGTTGATTGAGATTGGTGTGGTGTTGTGCTTTGTGGCCGACGACGTGTACCGGAGTCATTTGGCTTGTCGGAGTTGACTGAGATTGGTGCGGTGTTGTGCTTTGTGGCCAACGATGTGTTGGTCTTGGTGTCTGTTGGTTGGCGTTTGTGGGTCGATCTCGTCGGTGGCTTGGATTTTACATTTTTCCCGGGTACACTGTGATTGGCTATTTTTTTTTCTTTGTTACTATTGTGAGAATCTTTCTTTTGCTGTTTGAAATGGATGATAAAAGCTTAAAATCTCCGGTTGTTGATATGATTCCTGTGACAACTAAGATCACGGAACATAAACTTAATGGGAATAATTTTATGGCTTGGAGCAAAACGGTGCGAGTATATTTGCGAAGTATTGAAAAAGAAGACCATCTTACTGAAGATCCACCAAATGATAACACTAGACAAGTATGGCTGCGTGATGATGCTAGGATATTTTTGCAGCTTAGAAATTCCATTGATAGTGAGATTATCAATCTAGTTGATCATTGTGAATATGTTAAAGAGTTGATGAGTTACTTGGAATCTATGTATTCTGGAAAGGGGAATATTTCTCGTATCTATGAGGTTTGCAAAGGTTTTTATCGTATTGAACAACAAGAATTGTCCCTTACTGCTTATCTTATGAGCTTTAAGAAGACATATGAGGAACTGAATGCCTTATTGCCATTTAGCCCTGATGTGAAAGTACAGCAGACTCAACGAGAACAAATGGCAGTAATGAGTTTTTTAGCAGGTCTTCGTCCAGAATTTGATGCTGCCAAATCTCAGATCCTCTCTAGTCCTGAGATTTCCTCTTTGCAGAAAACCTTTACTCGGATACTTTGCACAGAAAATCCGTTATCTGTTGCTCCTTCTCATCCTACTAGTGCTCTTGTCAGCCAAAATACAGGCCGCTCTTCCACCTATAGGAAAGGGGGGGATGATATTCGCGGGCATAATTCAGGGGGAGTTGTGTGCTATTATTGTCATGAGTCGGGTCATACGAAGCGCACTTGTAAGAAATTGCAAAATCGCAACCTGAGGAAACCTTTTGCACACATTGCCTCCACTAACTCTACTGATGGCTCTTCCTCTGAGAAGAAAATTACAGTCTCCGCAGATGAATTTGCAAAATTTACTCAGTACCAGGAGGCATTAAAGGCTTCATCTCATCATGTGTCCGCCATTGCCGAGACAGGTAAACCCAACACATGTCTCCTTTCCTCATCTTCCAACTGGGTCATAGATTCTGGTGCCACAAATCACATGACAGGTAATCTTAATCTCTTCTCAACTTATCAACCATACACATCCCCTACAAATGTTACTCTTGCTGATGGTTCTAAGTCATGTGTTCTTGGCTTTGGCACTATTAATCCCACTTCTCAGATTTCCCTATCTTCTGTTTTGAGTTTACCACAGTTTTCCTTTAACTTATTATCTGTGAGCAAACTCACTCGTGCTATGAATTGTTGCATATCATTTTTTCCCGATCATTGTCTATTTCAGGATCTTATGACGAAGAAGATTATTGGTAAAGGACATGAGTTGGGAGGTCTCTATATCTTGGATACTCAGGTGCCTAAGTCTGTTGCATGTTTCAGTTTTCAGACACCTTTTGAAGCACACTGCCGAATGGGCCATCCCTCTTTGCTTGTGTTGAAAAAGCTCTTTCCTCATTTTAATAATGTCTCTAGCTTAGAGTGTGAGTCATGTCACTTTGCAAAGCACCATCGTTTATCTTATGTTCCTCGAGTCAATAAAAGGGCAAGTATACCATTTGAATTAGTTCATTCTGATGTATGGGGTCCCTGTCCTGTTATGTCACCGACTGGCTTCAAATACTTTGTTACTTTTGTGGATGATTTTTCTCGCATGACTTGGCTTTATCTTATGAAAAGTCGTTCTGAGGTATTTTCCCATTTTACTAGTTTTTGTGTTGAAATCCAAACACAATTCAATATCTCTGTCCAAACCTTAAGAAGTGATAATGCCAAAGAATACTTGTCTCACTCATTTCAGACATATATGATTAAAAAGGGCATCATTCATCAGTCCTCATGTGTTGATACACTTTCTCAGAATGGAGTGGCTGAAAGAAAAAACAGACATCTCCTTGAAACAGCGAGAGCCCTCTTATTTCAAATGAATGTTCCTAAACAGTTTTGGGCCGATGCAGTGTCTACTGCCTGTTTCTTGATTAATCGTTTACCTTCATCTGTTCTTCAGGGTGAAACTCCATACAAAGTATTGTTTCCTACAAAACCATTGTTTCCTATTGAACCAAGGATATTTGGTAGTCTCTACTTTGTTCGTGATGTCCGTCCCCAAATAACAAAATTAGATCCTAAGTCTCTCAAATCTGTCTTTTTGGGTTACTCCAGGGTTCAAAAGGGATATCGGTGTTATTGCCCTCATCTTGATAAGTATTTGGTGTCAGCTGATGTTTCATTTGTAGAAAACAATCTGTTTTTTCCTTCATCTATTGGAACACCAACACCGGATGAGGATGATGATATACTAATTTATCATATTACTTATCTGTCTCCGGATATGCCTTCGCCGCCTCCGCCGCCACCGCCACCGCCACCTCCACCACAACCTCCTATTTGACATGTCTACACTAGACGGAGAGACCTGCATGCTTCATGTCCTGAACCATCCTCTTCTTCCTCATCAAATCCCGCTCCAGACGATCTTGATCTTCCTATTGCTCTTCGGAAAGGTAAACGTCACTGTACCTATCCTATTTCGTCCTTTGTTTCCTATGAAAACTTATCATCATCATCATCTTCATTTATTGCATCACTTGATACTGTGACAATTCCTAAATCTATTCATGTGGCCCTTTCTCATCCTGGTTGGCGTGATGCTATGATTGAAGAGATGACTGCCTTAGATACTAATGGCACTTGGGATCTCGTGAATTTGCCCGTAGACAAGAAGGCGATTGGTTGTAAATGGGTGTTTTCTGTTAAGGTTAATCTTGACGGCTCAGTAGCTCGGCTAAAAGCTCGTCTTGTCGCTAAAGGTTATGCTCAAACTTATGGCGTTGATTACTCTGACACATTCTCCCCTGTGGTTAAGATGACTGCTGTTCGCTTATTTATCTCTTTAGCTGCTACTAATCATTGGCCGCTCTTCCAGTTAGACATTAAGAACGCCTTCTTACATGGCGATTTGCAGGAAGAAGTATACATGGAGCAACCACCTGGGTTTGTTGCTCAAGGGGAGTCGGGTAAAGTTTGTCGTCTTAGGAAATCCTTATACGGACTGAAACAGAGCCCTTGTGCTTGGTTTGGGAAATTCAGTCAGGCTGTTGAGACATTTGGTCTTAGCAAGAGTAGATTAGATCACTCGGTATTCTTTAAGTGTTCTGACTCGGGTATGATTCTTCTTATTGTATATGCTGATGACATTCATACCAAGGATTTGGGATTATTGAAATATTTCTTGGGGATTGAATTGACAAGGAGTAAGAAAGGCATTTTCCTCTCTCAACGGAAATATGTGCTTGACTTATTAACAGAGACGGGCAAATTAGGTGCTAAGTCGTGTAGCACACCTATGCTCCCTAATATGCAGCTAACTAAAGAGGGTGAGTTATTTCGGGATCCAGAGAGGTATAGACGTTTAGTTGGGAAATTAAATTATCTCACAGTGACTCGTCCCGATATTACTTATCCCGTAAGTGTGGTAAGTCAGTTTATGTTATCTCCTACCGTGCATCATTGGGCAGCTTTGGAGCAAATTCTGTGTTACCTGAAAGGTGCCCCAGGACGTGGTTTAGTTTATGGTAGTCAGGGATATAATCATATTGAGTGTTTCTCAGATGCAGATTGGGCAGGATCCAAAATAGATAGAAGATCCACCACTGGGTATTGTGTATTTGTCGGTGGAAAGCTGGTCTCTTGGAAAAGCAAGAAACAACATGTTGTGTCTCGCTCAAGTGCAGAGTCGGAATATAGGGCTATGGCATACTCAGTAGGTGAGATAATGTGGATTTATCAGCTCTTACTTGAAGTTGGCTTTAAGGTGCTAATACCTGCACAATTGTGGTGTGATAATTAGGCAGCTATTCATATTGCATCTAATCCCATGTCTCATGAACGAACGAAACACATTGAGATTGACTGTCATTTCATCGAGAGAAGATACAACAAAACTTGGTCTCTACAAAGCATGTTAAGATCGGAGAACAGTTGGCAGATATCTTTACTAAAGCATTAAATGGGGTTAGAGTCAGTTATATTTGTAACAAGTTAGGCATGATCAACATCTATGTTCCAACTTGAGAGGGAGTGTTATAATATGTATATTAATGTATAATATCCTACATTAATGTGTATTATTAACTAGCTATTATTAGAGGATTTTATTTCTTAAAATAGATAGATAAATCCTGTATATATAGACATCAATTCCTATATGAAAAAGCAATGTAATAAGATTAGATTTTCTTTCAAATTACATATTTGAACTAGTGATTCAGCTGTTCTCTTGTGTAAATTATCACACCAGTCATGCCTGGCATCAACCTGCAGAAGACAAGCATATTTGCACAAAGCATGAAAAAAAAAGAAAGAAATACTATTTGTTACATCTGAAGGATTGTAAGTATATTCATGACATAAAAACATTCCAAAATAAGGTTAGGGAGATTTGCATTCCATTTATGTTAAGGATAGTAATCAGCATTAATAAAAATAACTGTTAATTAGTAAAGATAGCCATCACTTAGTTTCCATTTATAATTTACATCCTTATGTGTACTTGGCTATTTTAAGGGATCATTGGGTCACAATAGAGGCAAGCAATAATATCTTTGTTCCTTCCTTTTTCTTTCTCCTTCTCTCTCTCTCTCT